>CM031072.1:1990213-2024964 GCA_013398505.2 Rhegmatorhina hoffmannsi
AGCTCCTCCCCCGTGACAAGGGGGTGTCCCCGGAGAAGATTATTATATATTATTATTATTTATTATATGTATTATATCTATATGGGCTTCCATGGGCCCCACTGGGGTTTCTCAGCCCTGTCCCAGTGTCCCCACCATGATCCAGGCTCGAGCACCCTTGTCCCTGTGCCATGGGCTCATGGAATGCTGGAATGGTTTGGGTCGGGAGGGACCCCAAAGCCCATCCCGTGCCACCCCTGCCGTGGGCAGGGACACCTCCCATCATCCCAGGCTGCTCCAGCCTGGCCTTGGACACTTCCAGGGATCCAGGATTAGCCTTGTCCCCGTGTCCCCCAGCCCCGCATCCCATTTTTTGTGATATATCCACGGAGTCGTGCCTGGAATCTCAGCGTGTCCCCCCGCGGGGTTGATATCCCGAATTCCCAGGTGTGCCCGGCTTGCCCGCATTCCTCGGCTGAGCTGAACCCTTGCTGGGGTGCAGAGCCAGGCTGTGGAATTGCGGGATATTCCCTTCATCCCTGGCTCATCCAGGCGGGACGCGGAGCTCTGGATTTCCCGTCGCCGGGGATTTCCGAGCCCGCTGCGCTGCTCCGGGACAGCCAAAACTGGCGCTGCTTTTGTTTCATTCAGACTTTTCACATCCTGCGCCGAGTCCTGGGGAGCAAAGGGCGCTGAAATCGATCCCAAAAAAAAGAAAAGAAAAAAAGCCAGGGATGGTGCAAATCCCCCGGGATTTGGTGCCAGCACCTCGACTCCCCTCGCCAGGCACACCCAGGTGGTGCGGGAAGGGAAGGGAAGGCAGAGCAGCCCTTAAACCCGCCCCGTGCATGAAAATCGGGGATGACTCAGCACAGGCAAGAGCCTATTTTTAGCTTCTCACAAGCTTTGAGATTTTATATCCATCCATTCAGTTCTAGACCTAAAATAACGTTGTCTTCTGCCTGGGGAGCCATTCATTCCCCAGACCTGGCATCCCTTCTGCCCCAAACCAGCCTGGCTCGAAGGAGGGCACGTTTTGGCACGAGCAAACACCGATCCAGGGGGGCAAACGGTGGCCCTGGATCACGAGTCCTGCTCAAAGGAGGCACACGGGGCTCTGTTTACACACCTGAGAGGTTCGGCCTTGAACCGTCACCACGCGAGGCGGGTGGGGAGGGCCATCACATGTTTGAGGGTGAGAAGAGCCAAGGGATGATGTGATCCTGCTCTGCTCCAGATGAAAAAACTCCCCGCAAGTGGATGGATCCCAGCTGGAGGCTCAGCCCCATCCAGCTGCCTGTTCGCTCCCCCGCAGCGGGATGGGGAGAGGAAATGCAGGAAAACGCCTCGAGGGTGGAGATAAAGAAGTAGATGGGTAATAAAAGCTAAGCAATTAATTCCTTCTGCATTTCCCACTGCGGGCAGGTGTTCAGACATGCCCAGGGATCCAGCACACATGCTTAGGAAGAGAATTCCATCACTCCAAATGTTCCCACTTCCCCTCTGCCCTGCTCAGGTGAGACTCACCCCTGCAGAGCTGCCCCCAGCTCTGGTGTCCCAGCACACGGAGCTGTTGGAGTCCAGAGGAGGCACCAGGATCATCAGAGGGATGGAGCAGCTCTGCTGGGAGAGCTGGGATTGTTCAACCTGGAGAAGAGAAGCTTCAGGGTGACCTAATTGTGGACCTGAAGGAGCCTGCAGGAAAAATGGAGAGAGACTCTTGTCCTGGAGGGACAGGACAAGGGAGAAAGTGGGTTTAGACTGGATACTGGGAAGGAATTTTTCCCTGGGTTGGTGGAAGGTGTCCCTGCCCATGGCAAGGGGTGCAATGGGATGAGCTTTAAGGTCTCTCCCAACCCAAACCATTCCAGGATTCCAGGATTCTTCCCCAGCTTTATATTTCTCTGGAGTATCTCTTGGCTCAGTTGGGCTCAGTTGTTCTGGCTGTGTCTTTTCCCAGATTTTTGTGTCCTTTCAGCTGCTCCAAGTAGGAAAGGCCTTGAGGTTGTGTAGCCCTGCTCAGCAATACCAAAAACATCTCAGCCTTGTTTGCAGCTCAGATCCAAAACAGTGTGAACAAATTAACTATCCCAGCCAAACCAACACGCTCCCTCCTGGAAAATTCAGCTATGGAAAAAAACCTCAGACATAAATTAAAATATATATTGCCTGGAGAATGTATCCTTGTGAAAAATATGGGGAAAAATTCAGTGTGTCCTCAGTGTTTAACCACCACAAGGCAATTTTTAAGTTGTTTTGTAGCTCTGGGAGGAGAAGGAACAGCAGCAGTTTCATGGAGTCTTACCATAAAAAAGTGGACTCCCCATGGGTGAGGAGATTGCTTGATTTTATCCACCATTTCAATCCTCAGCCCTGGAGTCTGTGCTCCAGTTTCCCCTCCCGTTTCCGCTCCAGTTTCCGCTCCAGGCTGGCCAGTGCCTTGGTTGGATCCAGAGCCTGGGTTGCAGCTTTCAGTCTGCAACACCCTCAGCCCTCTCCTCCACCCCACGTCTCCTTTTAAGTCCTGCTTCAAGAGGAGGGAAGGGAAAGGAGCAGATCTCAGCTGACACTCTGCATTTACTGTTAATTTTCACTTGGTGCCAGGAGAAGGAGAAGGGTTTAACTCCTTCCCCTGCCCAGCAACTCTCAGAGCCAGGGAAGCTCCCTCAGGAAAAGTGAAGGGAGAAAGGGTGAGAAAATCCACCTGCTTGTCCCGAGCATCCCCCAAACCCCAAAGACAAGGCAGGGAAGGGGAGTGAGGACAGAAGTCTGAGCACCCCTCGCCACAGAGGGGAAACTGAGGCACGGGGGACAGGGTGCCTGCCCAGGCTTTGCCAAGGCAGGGACTGGGCTGCAGTGTCTGTTCTCATGAAGTTCACAGTCTAAAAGACCTTTTTTTTTATCTTTGCTTAAAAGAGGAACTTGGAATTTATGAGACAAATAATTCGTTTGGCCGGAGTGGGGGAAGGTCAAAATTATCGTGGGGCTTCAGGTCCCTGCCAGGCACAGAAACAGATGAGAGGCAACAAAAAACCCAAACCAAACCAAAAAACACAACTGAAGGTAACGCTGAATGCTGATGTTCAAAAATAAAACAAAAATAGTCACGTATCCCATCACCTCCCCGGGGTGAGCTGAGGGTCACAGCTACAAAGGAGATGCCCTGGGAGGGGAGATTAGAACCTCCTTCACCTCCCAAATCTTTAGCGAGGTGGATAATGAGCAAACAGACGCTGTGTCAGACAGCACACGAATTATTTCGGGCGTCTGAGCCTCCCAGCACGTGCCGAAGGAGCAGCGTGTTGAGCTTCCCTCCTTCCCCACCAGCTGTGGGTGATAACACTGAACTTCCCCAGCCACCAGCCGTTTATTGTGCCCTCCTTTGTGGGCTCGTGGGGCTCCTATCACCCTTCTCCCCACCGCCAGCGAGCTGGAGACCAGCCAAGCTCTCCTTTTATCTTCCACTTGCAACACAACTGAGCGAGCCCAGGGTGGGGGGTTTCGTTCACCTGCAACGAGGCTGGAGAAGGGACTGGAGCACAAGTGCTGTGGGGAGAGGCTGAGGGAGCTGGGGGTGTTCAGCCTGGAGAAGAGGAGGCTCAGAGGTGACCTCAGCACTGTCTGGAACTGCCTGAAGGGAAGTTGTGGCCAGGTGGGGGTTGGTCTCTTCTCCCAGGCACTCAGCAATAGGACAAGGGGGCACGATGGGCTCAAGCTCTGCCAGGGGAAATTGAAGTTGGAGAGCAGAAAGAAATTCTTTGCAGAGAGAGTGCTCAGGCCTTGGAATGGGCTGCCCAGAGAGGGGGTGGATTCCCCATCCCTGGAGGGTTTGAACCTGAGCTTGGCCGTGGCACTGAGTGCCATGATCTGGTAAAGGGACTGGAGTTGGACCAAGGGTTGGACTTGATGATCTCAAAAGGCTTTTCCAACCCAATCCATTCTATGATCCCAAACCCACGGTGGGTCCCTTCTCTCAATGTGCTGAATTTCCCCCTGGTGCTCGTGTTGGGGCGCAGCCTCCTGGGGTGCTCCTGGTTCGGAGGGAGGTGCGGGATGAGCAGCTGGGGGTGTGATAAGGACTGGGATCGGCAGCTGGTTCTGCCCCTGGGTGATAAAACCGCACTCTTGTCTCGTCCGTGACCGGAGTCTTCCCAGAAACCTGCCTGAAGTGGAAGCCACTGCGGGGTGACAGCTCTGCTTGGAGGACCATGATGTGTGTGCGGGGTGGGAGAGGAGCATCCCGATCCATCTCTGTGCTTTAAAGCCCCCGGGCAGGGACACAGAGCCGCCTTTGTTTGGGGCTGCCTCTAAAAGTGTTTTATCTGTGCGGTTTGTCAGCGCAGATAACTCAGGGCAATTCTGTTAATGGGGAGATTGAGATGGAGGGAGAAATGCCTGCGGCTTCCTAACAAGTGGTTGGCAGCAGGAGGATGAGCTCCCGAGGTCATGATACAGAGGGTTGGCCTCTCACTGCTGGGATGGGGCTGAGGGACCAGTATAGAGTGTGGGGCAAACTGGGACTCGCACTGCTTTGTCCTCCTTGCCCCACATCCAGCCATGGGAGTTTGTGCCCAGCAGTTCCCTGAAGAGCATCAGGCTGATATTTTAGAGAAAGGACAAACAGGCTCCTTCCCCACTCAATTTACACACGCAAAGCAGTGGACTAACATTTAGCCCTAGTCCTAGAACTAACTCTAGTTCTAGTTCTGCCCTAACCGAAAAATTAACTGTTCTCTAAGGACTGGAATGACTTCAGCTGAAGTCAGTGGTTGCCAGAGCACGGGACACATGGTTTGGGTTAAACAAAAGGCTCTGCATATTTTTGGGGCTTGTAATAGGAATATACACCCAGGAAACCAGCAGAAATTCTCCTTGAAATCGCCCTTCAGCTTAATTAACTTGGCGTAGACAGGCGGAATGGATCCATTTGCAAAGCCAAAGGTGTGAATTGCTTGGTCTGCCATAGACGTGGCCCACCAAAGGGGAGGCACTTCCAAAATATTCTCTCTTAGTGGGTTAGCGAATGACCCTCTGATCTGTTGGAGCTGCTGCCGGAGTTTTTTGACACCCAAATTCTCACTGAGAAGACGTTTTCCTGCAGCCCCCACTCGGGTCTCTTATTTTAAATCTCTCACCTCTGCCTTTGGTATTGCTTAGAAATGGTGCACTTAAAAGTTATTCGAACAGAGCCTCGGGTGATGGGTGAGTCACAGGGAGCGTGAGGTGCAGGGGCCGAACGCCCGGATTAGTTCAGAGTTAGGAAAGATTAAGACGACTCCGATTCTCCGCGCTTTTTTTGCCTTTTTTTTAATCATAGAATCACAATCCTGGAATAGTTTGAGTTGGGAGAGACCTGAAAACTCACCTTTTTCCACACACTGAAGGTGAAACCTAAAGACATTTCCTATTCTTAAGGAAATTCTGGGCCAGAATGACTTTCAGGATGAGTTGTATGGAACTAAAAGCGATTACTGTGCTTTAAAAATGGGATAGTAGTCCAGGAAAACCAGAACTACACTCTCAACAGTAGTTGAAATGATGTGGAACACAGCAATGACACAGGAGCACATTTTCTGAAGATCTCCCCTAAGTTTAAACCAAACAAAAGCTTTACTTTAATCCTCACTGGCTTTGTGCCACCGAGTCACTTCACACCATTCATATGCAGGCAGAGATAAAAGAAAAGTTTTCCCCATTTCAAGTGAATGTTAAGCCCACTTCAGGCTATAGAATCATGGAATGTTTTGGGTTGGAAAAAACCCTTCCAGTGCCACCCCCTGCGGTGGGCAGGGACAGCTTCCACCAGCCCAGGGTGCTCCAACCTGGCCTTGGACACTTCCACGGATGGGGCAGCCACAGCTTCGCTGCCCAACCTGTGCCAGGGCCTGCCCACCCTCACAGGGGATAATCCCTTCCCAATATCCCACCTAACTGTGCCCTCTGGCAATGGGAAGCCATTCCCTGTGTCCTGTCCCTCCAGCTCTTTGTCCAAATTCCCTCTCCAGCAATTCCTGGAGCCCCTTTAGGCATTGGAAGGGGCTCTAAAGCCGCCTGTGCTTCCTAAAGCCGCTTTGTCCTTCCATTCCAACCCTCAGAGCAGCCACCCCAGATCTCCGTCATCTCAGTGAGATCAGACTTTCGTTGGAATCCTTTTTCTCACACACTGCCCCGATAACCTGCAGCAGCTGAGCTGTTTGTGTGCGGCAGAAAAGTCCAAAGGTTTAACACGTTGTACATTTTTTTTCCTGGTTTTGCACCCTGCGCCGCCGGAATAGCGTCAGGGCTCGTGGCTTTTCTCGCTCAGGGACTCTGAGTAATGGTGAAAAAATGCAATATGGAGAAGCAAGAAATCCCTGGGGAAACCGTTCCTGAGGGTTCCTACCTAAATCAGGAGTTTGGAAGAGAACGAACCGGGGGGAAATGAGGTGCGCTAAAAACTAAAAGTTCTGAGAAAAGCGAGTTCACTGCTGCGAAACCTCACGTGAAAAACCTGCTTGTGGTTTATTCGGTCGTGGTGACACGATCACGAGGAGGTTTCGCGGATTTAACCTGCGCCCAAAGTTAGTGGGAGCTCCACCCGCTTCCTCTCCGGAATTCGTCCCGCCCCGAGCAATGATAAAGCGCTGCCCGCGCCGGTCTCTGCCAGTCTTCGAGGCAGCGCCATCGAAGCTGCTTGTCCCGAGGTGGCTCCCGAAACTGTTCCGAGTCTTGCGCGCTCCGTGCCCGCTCCGTGCCCGCTCCGTGCCCGCTCCGTGCCCTCTCCCTGCCCACCCTACGCCCGCTCCGCTCCCACCGCCGCGATGCTCCGGGCGACCACACGGCTCTGCCACCTCCCGCTGCTGCTCCTCGTGGTAGGTGGGCACGGCTCGGGCGTGGGGACCCTCCCGGCAGTGCGGCCAGGGGGGTCCGGACCCCCGTCGGGGCTGCGTGGGGCTATCGCGACATGCTCGGACTTGCTGCGCCGTCGAGGGGCACGGAGCGCTGGGGTGGCACGGGGTCGTGCTAGGGGAAGGGAGGGGAGGAAAAGGTGTTTGGGGGCTGTCCGGGGCTGAGGTGAGGGTTTAGCCGAATGGGGGGGTGCCCCTGGGTGGGTTTGCCTGACGGCGAGCAGCGGATCGGGAGTCTCTTTATCGCGGTTGGGGGGAGTGGCTTGTGCGAGTCGGGCGTGGGGGAGCACGGGGGGCTCACCTGGTCGGGAGGCTACGGGGAAAAGGGCGGGTGGGGGACCATCCACTGCTCCGGGGGATGGGGAGGGCTGAGGCTCAGGGGGGTCCCACACGGCTGAGGAGCTGTGGGCGCTCACCTGGTCCGGGGGAGGGAGAGGGCTGAGGCTTTAGGGGGTCCCACACGGCTGAGGAGCTGTGGGCGCTCACCTGGTCAGGGGGTTGGGGAGGGCTGAGGCTTTAGGGGGTCCCACACGGCTCAGGGGCTGTGGCTGAGGCGATGAGCCTGGGGGTGTCACCTTGGCAGGTTGGGGGTCAGGGGGCTCAGGGCTGTGGAGGTTCCCCAGGCAGGCCACAGAGGGGGCACGGGGGAAGCGACAGCGTGGAGAGGGTAAAAGAAAGGGTGTCTGAGCCCTCCTGGGCGAGTGTTCGGGGAGCACAAGGGGCCTCGGAGGTGACGTGAGGTTTGACCTGTGGCTGCCCGAGCGCCGGGAGAAGAGGGGATTTCCATTGCCGTCACTCCCGAACCTTGTTTGCCATTCCGTGTCGGGATCTCGGACATTGTTGGATGCTTGGGGATGATGTTCTGACGCGGCGGGGTCGGCTGCGGACGGCTCTGGGCTGCCCGGGGCAGGAATGCTGCCTCTCCCACTTGCCCAAGTGATGTCCAAGGCCTCGGCACCGCCGTCTTCTAGGACAGAAAATCCCGATTGTGTATATCATATTTCCCCCTATATGGGTTGGTGTTGAAATACCTAAACTCTGTTCTCTCTCACCTGAAGTCAGGGGGACCCTGCCCTGAGTTTTATCCCGGGTCTGGCCTGTGATCCCGCTGCAGTGAGGGAGTCCAGCACACACGTGGGTGCAGCTCCCGCGCTGGAATTCCTCCCACTGACATCACCAGTGGCCATAAGAGGTTTTTAAAGAGAATCAGGAAAATCAGCTCCTCATCTGCTTCCTTCTGTATATTGTTTATCAGATACCTGATGAAGTCGGGCTTAACTAAACCCATCACCTAAAGGCACGCTCTTGACAGGCTTGGGTTTTGTCCCCTTTTATTTTTTCGGTAAAAGGGGCGGGGAGCTGATCAGGAGAGTGGTGATTCACCGTAGGACGCTGTGGCCTTGGTTGCATCATTCTGGAGCCAGGCCATGGGCAATCCAGGAGGAGAGAGTGGAGGCCCTGGATGGATCTGTGTGTTTGCGGGAGCTCAGAGTGCAGTGCGGGAAGTCCAGGGGAAAATCCCTGCGCTCATCAAGCCTGTGCTTATCCTGTGTGCCTGGCGTCTCTTTTGTCCCTGGTGCTCCCTTGCTGCCACCAAGGGCTGTGGATTGATGCTTCATGGATGTTCAGTGATGGTCAGGAGTTCAGAGAGGGGTCTGTCCTCCTCTGCAAGGTGCAACTCCTTCATGGGATCGTTTCAGGGGAAAAAAAAAAAGGGAATGAGAGAAGAGAAATTTCAAAGTTTGAAGCTTTCCAGAACTTCCTTTCCAGACTTGATCATCCAGAAGTAGCTGATGAGGGATATTGAGGATTCCTTTGCCTCAAGGCAGTGTGGCTTTTTGGGTTGTTTACTGTGGGTGAAAACTGCTCCTGAATTCAGTCATGTCTTGCCCAAGCCTGGTTTCTCCCCGTGGTTTGGTGAGGGCAACAAGGTGCTGTGGGCTGATAACCCCGTCCTGCACTTGTTGTTACATGTAAAGCAGTGAAATAATCCTGTATCTAAGGGGGCTTTCCAAACAGCAGATAATACTGTCTTGTTGCTGTCACCTCCCTCACAGCCTGGCAGGTTCTGGTGGGGAAGAAAAGACTTTTTTTTCCCCATGGAGACAGCGTGGGACAGGTTGTCCCCTCACTTCCAGGACTAGAGTGGATGAAGTCCTGGAGCTGCTCAGCTGGATAAAAAAAGCACTTTACAAACTTGCAAACCCTCCCAGCTGGAGGCAGGAGAAGCAGAGCCAAAAGCTGGGAGATGAAGAGCCAGAAGGCACTGGAGGCACATGGATTTGATCCCTCTAAGTCAGAGTCTGGAGGTGGCCCCACTGCCAGGCTGGCCAGGGCTCGGGGACTCTGTGCTGTGGTGGTGGTGGAGTTGGCTCCTCTGCTCCTCTCCATGGCTGGGCTGGTCTCATTCATGGTATTGGTGGGTGTGCATCAGCCTGAGCAGTCCCGTGACCACCCGACCTGCTGCTGTCACCCTTTCCTTGTCCAATGGTGGGAAGTACCCGGGGCGGAGGCAGGAGAGCAGCAGCATGTGCTGAGCTGTGGCCGCGGAGGGGACAGGATGCCTGGCAGAGGGGACAGGATGGCTGTTGACTGCTGCCTCTATTGTTTAGCCTTTTCAGGGAACTTCTGACTCACGGGAGAAGTATTTGGTTTAAAGAGTCAGATTTTAAGCTCAGAAGAGGAAGGGAAAAGTGGCTCTTGCAGTCTGTCATTGTCATGATGTTATCGCTCCCTGCAAGCAGGGACAGAGAGGCAAAGGCTGGAGGTAGGGGCGGGTTTGTACCCAGTGATACCCACTGAGCTGGTGTGTGCTGGCTGAGAGGCCAAAGGCATCCTTCCTCTTGGGTCAGGGTATATTGGGGTACCTTAAAAGCCCTCCAGAAGCTCAGGGGGCACGTGGCTGTTCCTTCCAGCCAAGTCAGGAAGAGCCAAGTGCCGGCACAAAGGGCAGGAAGAGCCAGCGGAAAAGTTGTGTTGCTGATCCACAGCAGGATAAGAGGAATAATGCAGAAACACCAGAATCAAGAGGACATGCTGTCCCCTGTGTCCCCTGGGACCTGGAGCAGCTCAGGTCTTTCTTGTGGGCGGGCACAGGAGCCCAGTAGCAGCCTTGACACGGGGCCGGTTTCCTCCCACAAGCCTGTTCCCCTTCCCTGCCCTTCCCTTCCCTTCGGTTTGGGGCTGAAATTGGGGAAGGAAAAGGGGCCTGTTGTTATCCTAAGGAAGCATTAGGGAGTCCTTGCCTTGCTGATAACCTGGCACGGGGGAATCCCACTGCAAACACCTTCCCCCTGGTACAGGGGGAGCCTCAAGGGCACGTTTGGCCTCTGCCCCCTGTGGGTTTCAGCCATCCCAGAGCTGCTCTGCTGTTTCACCTGAGCACTCTGGGCACAGCAGCTCTTGCCCTTCTCTTTCTTTCCTTGCCCTGTGGACTTGGGGTGGTTTTAACTCAGATTGTTGTGTGTTTTTTAACAGGCAGCTCCTTTTGGAACTGATGCAGCAGCACTGAATAGGATGAACTATTCAGATCCGTTGAACTCAAGTAGGACAAAGAGGGATGTTTACAATATGTGTCCCCCAGGTAAGGTGGTCTCAGTACTGATCCCACTATGGCAGAGCTGGCATGGCCTTGCTTTTTGTTAGGGGCAGCAGGTGCTCCTGCTCTCCACTGTTCTCCTGTCATGGATCTAAGGACTCATCATGGGAATATTTTCTTTTTGTCGATTCCTCATTTTTCTCTGAGCTTCACTGGTGGTGAGATCACAGAATCATCCAAGTTGGAAAAGTCTTCCAAGGCCATCAAGTCCACCTTGTGCCCGATCCCCACCTTGTCACCCAGCCAAGAGCACTGAGTGCCACATCCAGTCATTCCTTGGACACCTCCAGGGATAGGGATTCCACTCCACCAAATCCCTGGGTGGCTCATTCCAACATTTAAGAATCTTTTCCATGAAGAAATTCCTCCTGATGTCCTACCTGAACCTCTCCTGGCCCAGCCTGAGGCTGTGCCCTCTGCTCCTGTCCCTGTGCCCTGGAGCAGAGCCTGACCCCCCCAGCTCCCCACTCCTGGCTGGGATTGCAGAGCCAAAAGGTCCTCCCTGAGCCTCCTTTTCTCCAACTGAGCCCCCCCAGCTGCTCCTGGTGCTCCAGACCCTTCCCCAGCTCTGTTCCCTTCCCTAGACATGCTCCAGCCCCTCAGTGTCTCTCTTGCCACAAGAGGCTCAGACCTGGACACAGCACTTGAGGTGCCTCAGCAGTGCCCATCACAGGGGGCAATCCCTGCCCTGGTCCTGTTGGTCACACTGGTTTTGATCCAGGCCAGGTGCCATTGGCCGCCTTGGCCACCTGGGCGCACACAGGTGGCAGATCACCCCCCTCTGTGCACACATCTCCATCCTGTGCTGTGGGTTCAGAGATGCCCTTCCTCTTGCAGGCACCTACTTTGTAAAGTACTGTGAAGACCCAGATGGCTGCAGCAACTGTTTGCCCTGCAAGGACAACGAATACATGGAGAGCCCAAACTACGGCGACTCCTGCTATGAGTGCCTGAAGTGCAGGGAAGGTATGAGCTGGTGGGGAAGAGGGTGGTGATGGCTGGTGGATGGTCACCTGCAGTGTCCCCAGAGGGTGGCTGGGAGCAGGCTGGCTGTGGAGCTGGTGTAGCAGCTCATGCCAGACCTACATCTGTGTCCAATGCAGAGCTTGGACACGAGACCTCCACAAGGACCATGAGGATGAGGCTCCTGGCAGATTGGAGGCTGCTGGTGGAGCTGGATCCAAGCATTGCTTTTCCCTTGGTATGGGCAGGTGTGGGGGAGGAAAGGGCAAGGCTGAAACTCAACAGCAGGGAGTGACTTGGTCTTCCTGGGGCTTGGGGCTCAGCTGGGGGTCATTGTGCCACAGAGGTGGCACAGAGGTGGCACAGAGCCATGTTTTCTGCTGCCCACAGATCAGGTGGAGTGGAGTCCCTGCCAAGCCACCAGGAACAGGGAGTGTGTGTGCAAGGAGGGCACCTTCTGCGACCCGAGCCAGCCCTGCGAGATGTGCCAGAAGTGCCAGTCCCAGTGAGTTGGGGGGTCACGGTGGGTCTGTGCCTGTGCCAGCAGCTCCAGCTGCTGAGTCTTCTTTGTCTCCTTCTTTTCCAGGTGTCCCGAGGGTCAGGAGGTGCTGTCTCCCTGCAGACCCGACAAAGACACCCAGTGTGGTCCTGCCACAGACATCAGCTCCTTCTCCGGTGAGTGGGGGGCTGCTGGAGGAGGGAAGATGGGCTGAGGGATGGAGGTGGGAGATGCTGCTGAGGGGACCAGGAGCAGTTCCTCACACGCTGTTTTTGCTGCTTTAGACTACTGGATTATCCTGATCATGGCACTCCTGGGCATAGCCCTGTTGGCATGCTGCATCTGGAACCGCCGCTGCTGTTGCCCAGGTGAGCACCAGGTGCAGGGGACCCCCAGAGCACTCACTTCGTGTCAGGCCTCTGCAATGGTGTGGGCTGGGTGGGAAGAGAGGTCTGCCTGGGGAAAGAGGAACCACAACACTGTTTTCATCTTCCAGGGGATGAGGAAAACCCAATCATGAAGTCCTGCGGTGTGATGGTGAGTTGCCAGGATAGCAGCAGGGTCGTAGTGACTCTGGGGGGCTGGGGTGAGGTCCCCCATGCCCTCTGCTTTCCACTTGCCCTGCAGCTCCTCGGAAGGCTGGAGGAGCAAGGGCATGAGTCTCATCCCTGCAGGGATGTGGTGGAGCTGGGCCAAGCAGAGGAGGGTCTTCCTGTGTGCTTGCAGTCCCCTCCACAGTGCCATGAGCCCCTCGCTGGCAGAGGTGCTGGCACATCCAGGGTCCCCAGTGGAGACCCCAGAGTAAAGGGAGGGCTGCTTGAGATGAGCGAGCAAGCCATGCCCTTGAACCCATGGCAGGGCAGATGCTGCAGGTGGCATCCCTGGACCACCCAACATGGTTTGTGTTCCTCTCCTGCCACAGAACTACGTGATGCAAAAGCTGATGTGGTGCCAGAGCGCGAGCGTGGGGACACAGGACAACGAACGCAACGAGCAGCGCTCCCACGACCAGCTCGTCCCTGACGCTGCCGAGCCCGAGGAACATGAGCGTGACCCTCAGGCCGAGGTCTGGTGCTTCCCTCTGCCTGCCCCAAGCTGATCAGCTTGGGGGGCTTCCAGCGCTGCTGCACAGTTTCCATGGGAGGTGGTGAAGGGTCTGCTGTCCTAGCTCTGGGTTCAGGACTGCTGGAGTGCTCTGGGGGATTAATGCTGATGCTGAGCAAACAGACAGCTCTTCTCTCCCTGGCCAGGATCCATGAGGCAGCTCTCTCTGCTCGTGGCCTGCTGCCATCCCAGAGCTAGAAAACCATGGGGGGTGGGGTTGGTCTCCTGCCCCAACAGCTCCTGTTGAGAGAGAGAGGGTCTCCAATCCCCTCACTGCGGGGCTTGGGAGTAGTGTTTGTGTCAGGGCTTGGTGGGTGCTATAGGACACTGTCATTCCAGGTGATGCTGCCCAGTGCAAGACCCAGGAGGAATCTCATTCCACCAGAGGGGAGAAGGTCCGATTTGGGTAAGTGTTGGGGCCCACTGGATGTGCTGAGGGGCAGAGGGAGTGAGATTTCCCACCCAGCTGCCTGTGCTCTGTCCTGTTTTCTGAGCTTTCCCCTTCTCCCTCCAGCACTGCAAGACACTTTCGACATCTTTGCTGAACATCTCGACTTTCACTACTGGCCTAAATTCGGCCGAAGCCTTGGCATGGGGGTCAACGATCTGCCACAGCAGCGAGACAACGAGGAGTTGTTTAAAATGCTCCAGAAGTGGCATCAGAAAACGGGGTCCAAGGCCACTGTGAACATGCTGCTGGAGACCCTGGACCACGAGCTCAATCGCCCTGGGGTTGCAGACACCATCTCTGATGAACTGCGTAGGAGGGGTTGGAACGAAGCCACAGGGGAGGCCAGTGATGGCCATGCTGTGCCCTGAAGCCACATCCTTCCCAGAACACTTGAATTTTCATTGTTTGTAGCTCTGCCATGGCCCTTCTTTTCTTGAAGGCATTGTAATGAGTTCAGCTGAATCAGGAGGAGCTGATCTTCTCCTGAAGTACGAACCTCATGGCCCCTCCCTGTTGAAACTACAAGCTCAATGTTGGTGCTTCCTTATGAAATCCAAGTGTTCTCTTTGTTCCACTGAGTCAAGGCAAAGACCCTGAAATGATTGCAAGCTGCCTCTGGGACTATTGCACTTGGAAGCACTGGTACTACATGAATTCTTCAAACTCACTGCAGAGGAAGGTTTTTGCAGGTTGTGTCTGCAGTTTTTAACCAAGTCATCCTTTCTTTTGGAGATTTCCTGACATTATGAAATAGCTTTTGCTTCTAAGCAAGCTTCATCCTGTCAGCTCAGTGGACATACTTAACTGAGGCCTTTGGTTATTTTCTGTTGCCTGTGTTTTGTTTTAAGTTAAGTTATGTTTGGTGCTTCTGCTTGTTGTTAAGAATCAATTTGAAACTGGACTTTGAGGGGAGAGTGGGAACAATTTACTTGCACTATGACCACTGGGGTTGCCTAAGAAAAGGGACAGTGCAGGGATCATCTAGTCCAACCCTGCTGCCATGAGAAGGGACATCTTCCACTAGACCAGATTGCTCCAAGTCCTGTCCAGCCTGACTTTGAATGTTTCCAGGGGTGGGGCAGCCACCACTTCTGGGCAAACTGTGCCAGTGTTTAACCACACCCTCATTTTAAAAAGGTTTTGCTAATACCTAATCCCTCTTCAGTTTGGAGCTATTCCCTCTTGTCCTGTCACCCAGGCCATTGTCCAAAGTCCCTCTCCTGCTCTCCTGGAGCCCCTCTAAGCACTGGAAGGTACTCCAGTCTCCCTGGATCCTTTTCCAGGTGAATACCTCCTCATCTCCCAGTCTGGCTCCAGAGCAGAGGGGCTCCAACCCTCAGAGCATCTCTGTGGCCTCCTCTGGACTTGTTCCATCAGCTCCACATCCTTCTGATGTTGGGAGGCTGCAGAGCTGCAGGTGGGGTCTCACCAGAGCTGAGTAGAGGGGAAAAATCATCTCCCTGGGCCTGCTGATCACACTTTAGTTCCATTCCCTTGGCTGTGGGGTGGCTTTGCAGTCCCAGTGTCTCCAGCCAGCATGGAAATGTGAATGCACTGAAAATCTGAGCATGACCAGGGGTACCTGCCATCCATTCTCCAGCTGGGTGGGTTACTCCTCACTCTGCCCCTCATATGTAGCTCAGGGACAACTTAGCTGAAAAAACTACTGGATTACTTGAGCTGGCTCCATGTCCTGCCACCCCAGTGTATCCCAGTCCACCAGGACCTTCCCCAGTGTGGTGGAAGCAGGCCAGGGCTGCCCTCAGTATTCCTGTTCCCACTTCTCCACTCACTCAACCTGAAAAAACCACGAGGGCAGAAGCAATGTTGTGTATTTGTTATTTATTTAGCAATTGTTTACATACATGTAACTTAAAAGTTAATATAAAAATATTTTGATACGCATGGTTGTTAAGTGTTTGTTATACAGAGCTCTGGCCCAGCCAGTGTGTTTATTTCCAGTTTGTACAGATCTTCTTATGAAGGAGGAATCAACTTTAAAAAAAAAATCCTCCTGATGTCTCATCTGGTTTTAATTCCCCCACCCTGTGCTCTGCCAGGGTTTCAGGGGGCACCAAAGGAGCTGGACCAGATGCTCAGCAGCTGCTCCCTGTGGTGCTGAGGACCCAACCCATGGAATCAGTGCATCCCAATGGGAATGGTCCTCACCAGTGATGCTTCTGCTGGGGAAAGCCCTCAGCAGCCAGCCTGGCCTCTGCCTTCCCCCCTACCCCGTGCTCTGTCCCCTGTAAGAAGAGGAGGGTGAAATCTGTCCCTCCTGCAGGGGTGGGACCTGGGCAGGAGCTGCTCCAGCCCCACCCAGCCAGGGCTCTGTGTGCTGCAATAGCTGTGCTGCAAATCCATGCAGTGCTTAGTGAGACAAGGACCAAGGACTCTGCTGGCCCCCAAAAAGCCCCTGGGGCTGCCCACCAGCCCCTGCACTGCAGGTGGGTTTGATCCATAGCGCTGGGGCAAGTGCAAAAAGCAGGAGCTGTCGGTGACTGCCAGAGGGGTCGTGCCCAAAGTGCTGTCCCAGGCAGCCCCTCGTGCCTCCCGAGCATGCAGACCTGGGCAGGGAGCTCCTGCAGGGCCAGGCACATGCAGGATGGAGTGCCAGGACACAGGGGCTCAAGGTCCTGTCCTGGGCAAGGCAAACAGGACTGGAAAGCAGCAGAGCACCCAGAGTGGGAAGGGAAAAAACTTGTAGTCCTACCTGCTCTCTGGGGGCTGGAGACACAGAGGGTGAGCTCGCTGGAGCTGCCACCTCCCTCCTGCATCCGTGGCTGAGGGTGAGCATGCGAAATGAGAGGCTCCAAGGTGCTCTGCAAGGCCAGCTGGGAAGAGGAGCAATGTGGCATGGGAGGGGACACACCAGGAGCATCCCTTTGTGCTCCCTCCAACAGCAGCCTCTGCCAGGGATTGGCTCTTTCCCCATCCCAGCTGGGGAGGGCAAGGGGAGGTTTGGGTCCTTCCTGCCCTGCCTGGCAGCAAAGCTCTGGGGCTGTGCACCTGCAAGGACACAGGTGGGACATGCAGAGTTAGTCTGAAGGAAAAGCCACCTCTAGTTGGACAAGGGATTTGGATGGATGGATGGATGGATCCTGCTTCCCTGTTCCTGTCCATCCTGGGAGTGCTGGAAGGGAGTGATGGTGTCACCCCAAGGAGGGCACAAGGATGTGCCATGTCCAGCTGCTCCCTCCCAAACACACAGGGACCACGCTGGGCTTTCAAAACACCATTTATTACAATGGAGCCTTCCAGGCTCAAATCCCAAGCCAAGGGCCTGGGCTTGGTTTCTGGTGTGGCAGGTTGGGGCAGTGGGTTTGGGATTGGGTTGGTTTTTTGCTTTTCTTTTGAAACAAAAAGAATGGGGAGAAGAGGACTCTGGTCCCCTCTGTACCCTGAATGAGGACAGACCCCATTTGTAGGGGAATGCACTGCAGTGCCTGGAGGCATTTGGGGACCAGGGCCCCCTGCACTGTGCCTGACCCTGCTGTGAGTTGAAGGGGGTGGCAGGACCCCCACAGTGGCTCCGGGTGTCATCAGACACACAAACCATATCCCACAGCTCCTGGTTACAAATCAAAGTGGAAGCAGGATGCATTTCTTCTTCTTCCTCATGCTGCTGATGTTCCAAACGGAAAAAAAAAAAAGAGATTCCAAACTGAAACCACAACACAGCTCTCGTGCTCCTGTAAACATGAGTTTCTCCTGCTCGGGCTCTGCCAGTCCTGCAGCGCTGGCACCGCGGCGCGGGGAGAGCAGGACTCCAGGAGCACCAGGGGCTGGCCCTGAGCCCCTCCACAGGGACAGACCCCCGTGGCCACCATCTCCTCTGGGGCTTCGGCCCGTGGCGTCCACTCCACGCCTGGTGCTAGGGCAGGTCATGCCCCCCTTCCTCCTCCTCCTCCTCCTCCTCCTCCCCGTCTCTTCCCAGGGATGCTGGAGCCAGGGCAAGGACGGGCTTTCAAACCACAGCCGAGGAGGAGGAGGAGGAGGAGGAAGAGGAGGCTGTGGCTGCCGACGATGAAGGAGAGGAAGAAGGGGAGGAGGAGGCGTTCCAGAAGAGCCAGCGCCTCTTGGGCTGCCGTTTGAGGTGGAGGTAGTCTTCCTTCTCCCGCTCCTTCTTCGCCCGCTGGTAGTGATCCTCCTCCTTCAGGTACCACACCGGCGGCCAGCGGTGCTTCTCGAAGTACTCCTGGTTCTCTGCAGGGAGATGGGGCGGTGAGGGCGGTGCCAGGACCACCAGGACCCCCCCGTCATCCCACCCTGGCTCCCACTCACCTCCCGACATGGCCTTCATGTCCCGGGGGAACTTGCGGCAGACGTTGTTGTAGTTGGTGCAGATGTGGTGGAGGCACCAGTCGGCGAGCTGGTAGGCGCAGTGGAACTGGAAGAGATGGAGCTCAGGTCAGAGCCACCATGGCAGGGACCAGCAACAGGGATTCACCCTATTTCTCCACAGACATCCAAGACCAAACCTGGTTGTCCCCTCTGCCAGGGCAGCATCACCCCATGGAGCTGCCAGAGCCCTCTGTGTGTCACCACCCAGCACTTTGTGCCTCCCCAGCCCTGCCAGGACAGGGTCCTGTCCTACCTGAGCCAGCTCCAGGAACACAAGCACGTCCCCATCGATGTCCACCATCATCTGCGCCGCCTCCATCAAGCCTGTGACCGTGTACTGCTCTGTGGGGGACACACAGCGTCACAGGGCAGCTGGGGCGGGGTGACACGCACCCAGCTTGGGGACAGCAGGGTCACCATCCTGCTGCAGCCACCTGGACTCACCTGTGAGAGCCACCAGGTGTGGCAGGCAGAGGCGGTTGGCGAGGATGATGAGCTTCATGTCGTCGAGGTCGGGGCTGGAGCTGAACTGCCCCGTGTACAGGTACTCCAGCACCGCCCGCATGCAGCTCTTGCTGGTATGAGGAAGTGCCACCTGCCAGACACACACACACGTTGTCACCTCATGGCCATCCCCACCTGTCACCCAGGACAATCCCAGGACCTCTCCTCACCTCGTTGGTGGAGCTCTCCACGAAGGGGCCACCGAACATCGCGGCCATCCAGTCACAGCTGGAGATGAGCAGGGGCTTGTGGGCACTGATAGCACCGTCATCCAGCACGAAGGTGACATCTGGGGACAAGCAGAGGGATGGTACTGCAGCTGTCCCTGCCACCTGGGTCTCAGCCACCCCCTGCACTGCAGACAGTAGAGGGAAGGGGACAGAGCCTGGCATATCCTAAAAAAGTCCCTTAAAAATTCCTTAAAAACATCTCTTTATCCCCACCAGCTCAGAGGAGCTCAGGAAAGGGCCTCAGCAGCGATGCTCTGGCTATTCCAAGGGATTTTCCCAGGTCATTCCACAACACATTTGAGAGCAAAGGGCGAAACTTAGGAAGCAGATGTCTCGCCCAAGTCTGAGTCCTTGGAGAACCGGGAAGGACGCTGAGGATCTCCTCCCCCGCCACTCTGCTCTCCACGGCTTCTCCCAGGGGTGTGCCATGGGCCAGAACACAGCTGTCCCCTCACAGTGACAGCCTGACCATATTAGGATCCATCTTCATGAAACAAATCCAGCCAGAGGGAGGCTGGGACATTCACATCCCCCTGGGATGTCACCTCGTGCTGGTGGCTCGTGGTGCTCAGCGGAAAGCTGGGGGAATTCTGCTGAGAGCACTTGCTACCCAGATGACTCTAAAAAATCTGACCTGGGAGAGAAGGAAGTTGCCTTTGCTGCTTTGCCATAAATAAACAAGAGCTGCTGGATGGGCTGGGGAGCAGGAAACGCAGGGGAAGGGCCTTGCGTTCACTTTCTTGGCAAAAAGAAGCAATAAAAATCCCAGAAAAACAAAGTGTGACGAGAAAACCCGAGGAAGGCGAGTAAACACCACAGCACAACCACCCTGCCCACACACAGGGCAAAGCCAGGAGATCTGAGCCCCCATCCACCCCTGAGAGCTCCCCAGAGGACCGGGGATGCTGCTCTGGGCCCCCAGAATCGTACCCGAGAAAGTCCCCTTGGCCAGGCATTCCTTCACCCGGTTGGTCCTCCGGACGTGGAAGGCTTTGGTGATCTCCTGGTTCATGAACGCCTCGTTGTTGAGGATGTTGGCCACCATCATGCGGAGGTCGAAGACCTCGAGCAGCTCAGCGATGTGAGCGATGTGCATGAGGTCCCGCTCGTTCTCATCCAGCTCCCCCGTGTACAGGTACTTCAGCACGGCCCGGAAGGGCCCCGGCTGGATCGAAGAGTCCATCTTCACCACCACCATCAGCTTGGACTTGTAGGTCAGCGGGTCTTCTGCCATCTCCTCCTGGATGCTGGTGAACGCCCGGCTCCACGAGGAGAGGTTCCTGCCCCGCCGCAGCCCGCGCTCCCCGTTCTCGTAGCGGTTGCCCCGCAGGATGCCATCACTGGTGGAGGCTCTAAGGCACGGTTTTCGCTGGCCAGAGCCGGCCTCCTCGGTGCTCTCACAGATATCAAAGCTGGCAGCCCGCAGGAGGAAATCCCGCCCGTGGTGCCTCTCCTCCTGGTGCAGCATCCGCTCGGCGGCCGCGGTGACGGCCCCGCCGTAGCCGTGCCCCGCCGTGCTCTGCTGGTCCTCCTCGCTCAGGTCCATGAGGAACAGGTCGTAAAACTTGGAGGAGGAGGTGGAGAGGTAGATCTTGTGTGCGTAGATTTTGATCTTCTCTTGCAGCACCAGGATGACGTCCGCGCACAGGGGGTCCTCCAAGAGGTGGGCTGGACGCTCCTCGTTGTTGGAAGGGGGGTCTGGGACGATGATGATGGGTGGAGGGGGTTTGGGGGGCAGGAAGGGGGCTTGGAGAAGAGGCCGCTGCACGTTGCGGAGGTGGGACTTCCAGAACTGCAGGTGACGGCGGGAGATGAGGGCGGCACGGATGGCATTGTCAAAGACGTCCTTGACGCCAAACTGGGCCACCACGCTCGTCTCATAATAGGGGATCCCCAGCTCCTTGGCAACCTCCCTCCCCTTCTCCGGGGGAAGGATCTCGTTAGGCTTGATTGGCCTGAAAAGAGAGGGGAGATAATGAAGGGATCTCCTCAGACAAGGAGAAAGCAGCAGGCAGGCAAGGAGAAAGCACTGGGCAGGCAAGGACAGTGCCAGGGCACGGGGGTCCCACCTGGCCAAGGGCCGCCGGGCGCGGTTGACGGCCTCCAGGTCGGCGTAGCGCAGGTCGAGCTGGCAGCCCACCAGGATGACGGGCGCACGGGGGCAGAAGTGCTTGATCTCCGGGTACCACATGGTCTTCACATGGTGCAGGGAGTTGGGGTTGGCGATGGAGAAGCACAGAACCACGACGTCGGACCTGCGGGGAGAGGAGGGTCAAGGTCCAGCTCGCCGTGCCTTGGCCCTGCCCTCCCTCCCTGCCCCTGGAGCCACCTCTGCCGGTCCCCACCTGCCGTAGGCAAAGCGCCTGTCCTTGTGGTGGTCACCAAAGGTGTCCCAGAGCCGCAAGGACACACTGACATCATCTACCACATCCCGGGAGCGCTCCAGCACCTGTGGGAAGACAAACACCATCCAGCTCCCGAGTCCTTGAGCCCTACAAGTCCCCACCGTGCACAGGGCATGGAGGAGCAATTCCCAACTCCCCTGGAGGAGGATGCAGCTCCATCTCCTCGGGGTTCCCTTGGGGTATCCATGAGCATCCCTCACCTCCTGGCAGACGCGGTACTGGTCGATGGCCCACACCGTGGGCACGTGGGTGGCGAGGAGCTGGTACTGGGTCAGCGTGGCGTTGCAGGCGCGGGCACAGATGAGTCGGGTCTTGCCCACCGCGTTGTCCCCGACCACGACGCACTTGATAGTTTCTACGTTTGGCCTCTCATAATCCATGTCAGAATCCATTAATTGGGACCTGCGGGGGGAACGGGGCAGGGGTTGGCAGATACATCCAGGACAAGCCAGGAGGGCTCAGAAAGGGCCAAAGGGACGCTCTTGCTCCCGCACAGCCCAGAGAAGCTCTGCAGCAGCTGCCCAGCCCTCCCTGGCTCACACTCCCTGCCAGTCCCCTTTAAAATTTCATGTTCTCGTGGCCGCGTGCGTTGCTGTGCCGTCAGACACATGCCCTGCGTTTGATTCCGCCCTCCTCCCTCCCGCTCTCCGGCTCATGCTTGTTCATGTGAGATGAGGCTTTTTTTTTCTCTCTCTCTCCCTTCCTCCTTTTCCTTTTCTCCTTCTCCAGCATTCGCAAGCGAAGCTTCCAGATCTGCCTGAGCGAGTGCACACGCGGGCACTGCCAGTCTCGGGGGAGAGCACACTGAGCTGCCCCTCTTTTGCCACCCTATTCCCAGGGGGGATATTTGCTCCCAGCTAAGAGCAGCAGACAAGAAACTCCTCCTGTTTGCCAGAGGCTCAGCAGCTATCGAGGCTGGAAAAGCTCCCAACATCACCAGTCTGCCAGGAGCAGGTGTGACCCCAACACTCCTGAGAGGCAGGTGGGTGCTGTGGGTGCTGTGAGGATGATGTGAAGCACCCAGGTGTGCCCAAGTGTCTCATCCTTTCCCTGTTCACACCTCAGAGTCCAAACCAGACAGAATTATCACAGCATTAACCCAGGGTTTTACGTGATTCCCAGGAGGAAAAGCAGTGAGGAGATTGAGGGGAGAAGGACAAGAAAAACCCCACATCCCAATTGCTCTGAACTTCCCAAAGCCACAGATCTCTTCCCCCCTTGTCTCTCCCTCCTGGCACCAGCCTCCTGAGCTTCTATAATAAACCACCAGCGCAGGGAGCGAAAATACCCGGTAACGATGGCAACGGAGCCCTGCACGCGGGACCGCGGCCGCAGCTCCCGAGCCTGGCAAGGACTTCCCAATGTTAGCGCCTCCCTCCGTGTGCCAGTTGCCAGGGCACACCTGGATACACCAGCGGCACGTGAGAGGGCTTGGCACCACGCAGGATTGAGCCACAAGCCCCGTGGGCAGGTGCAGGCAAAGGCAGGTGGCACAAATCCAGGTTGCTTTGTGTGCCAGCGCTTTGACAGCAACGCTGGTCCCGAGGCAAAACTTCTCTGAGTAGTTGTCACCGCATTCCATGTCCCTTCCATCCTTTGAGATGCAGGGAATGCATCCCAAAGGGCACTGAAAATCAGGATCAGCAGCCTCCTTGGGCTCTGCATACAAAAATAAACCAGGGCAGGGTGGTCTCCTTCCCCACTAGCCCCTCAAATCCGTTTCCATATCACACATCCCCCTCCACTGCTGTTCCCAGTGCTCTGCTCCTCCTGGAGATCAGCTTTGCTCTGTAGCACCAGGAGATCCAGGAGATCTCCAGGGTTGGTGTTAGTGCTCAGGGAGCTTCGCTGTGGTTATTTTTAGGCCCAGCCGTGCTCCCAAGTCAGCTGAGCTCATTTGGATGGTGGGGGAAGGCACATGGAATGACAGCCATGGTTGGCGGTTCGGATTCTTGTTCCTCATGGGAAGCTCAGCCCATCCCCAGCCGAGCACAGGGGGCCTGCTGGGAAAGTCTGGTGCCCCATGGGAATTAGGGGCTAAATCCTAATGGGATCAGTGCCTGCAACGAGGAGAGGAAAGGTGGGACAATAACTGGCACAAAATGAGGGTCCTCAGAAAAGCACAAACACATTGGGGAGCTCTGTTGGCTCCAAGGCAGGGGGTCACAGCCCCCAAACCAAGAGACCACCCCAGGAGGGGCTGAGCCTTTCACGGGGGCAATTCCAGCTGCAGCTCCCTCCCCACCTTCCCCCACTATCACCTCTCTCCAAGGAACAGCTCCAAAACCCATCAGAGTAAGAAGAAACTCGAGATGCTCAGACACAGGAGTTTCCCCCTCAGGAAAAGCTTTTCCCTGGGGAGCAGGGGGGCTCTGGCCAGCAGCCCCCAGCCCTGCCCTCCCTGTCCACCACAGGCACCCAATTCACACCCACCCCCTCCAAGGAGAACCCCAAAATCTCTCCTTCCAGGCTCCCAGCCTGTGGTTGCCACGGCAACTGCACCATCACCCCTGAGAGCCGTCGCTTAGCAACTCCCAGCCTAAAAATCCTCCATCCCGCACCTCGCCAGGGGAGGACACCCAACCCGGGGACAAACTGCGCCAAAGGGGCAGCGATGCTCAAAAATAACGCAGCATCTCCTGTGAACCCCCTCGACAGCCTCGAGGGGCAGGAGAAACGGGACGAGGAGGCTGTGGACGCCGCGGCGGGAGGCGGTGCGGGAGGCGGTGCGGGAGAGGGGCCCGAGCGGGGCTGCAGCATGGCCGGGGCCGGGGGATGCGGCGGGCGCGGGGCACCGGCAGAGGATGCGGGGCTTTGGAAAGGGCCGGGGAGCAGCGGGAATGGGTGCGGGACATTGAACAGGGGGCGGGGAGAACCGGGAAAGGGAGCGGGGGGGCACCTGGATCGCGGGGCATTGCAAGGGGTCCGGGAAGGACCCAGGCAGGGAGTGCGGGGTATGACGAGGAGGCTGCGGGTGTGCTCGGAGCACCCAGAGCGGGGGTGCGGGACATTGCAAGGAGACTGAGAAGGACCCGGGACGGGGGTGTGGAGCGTTCCAAGGGGTCTCAGGGGTGCTCGGAGCACCGGGATCGCGGTGCGGGGCATTGCAAGGAGACCGGGGGTGCTCGGAGCACCCAGATCGCGGTACAGAGCATTACAAGGAGGTCGGGGGTGCTCAGAGTACCCAGATCGGGGTGTGGGGCATTGCAAGGAGGTCGGGGATGCTCAGAGCACCCAGATCGGGGTGTGGGGCATTGCAAGGAGGTCGGGGGTGCTCAGACCACCCAGATCGGGATGTGGGGCATTGTAAGGGGTCTCCGGGCTGCTCGGAGCAGCCAGATGGGGGTGTGGGGCATTGCAAGGAGACCGGGGGTGCTCAGAGCACCCAGATCGGGGTGTGGGGCATTGCAAGGAGACCGGGGGTGCTCAGAGCACCCAGATAGGGGTGTGGGGCATTGCAAGGAGGTCGGGGGTGCTCAGAGCACCCAGATCGGGATGTGGGGCATTGTCAGGGGTCTCCGGGCTGCTCGGAACACCCAGATCGGGATGCGGGGCATTGCAAGGAGGTCGGGGGTGCTCGGAGCACCCACATCCCCATGCGGGGCATTGCAAGGGGTCTCGGGGCTGCTCGGAGCACCCGGATCGGAATGCGGGGCATTGCAAGGAGGTCGAGGGTGCTCGGAACACCGGGATGGGAATGCGGGGCACTGCAAGGCGGCGGCGGGGCCGGGCCCTCTCTGCCCCCCGCACCGGGCCGGGCCGGGCAGGATGCGCGGAGGCGGAGCAGGGAACGCGGGGCGGAAGCGCGGGGGGGTGTTTTTATCCCCGGTACTTACACCAACACAGACGAAGCGGCGGCTCCCAGGGGCCGGGGCCGGGCTCGCCCCTCCGGACATGGCCACGGCGCAGGTTGCGCGGCTCGGCTGGGCACGGCTCGGGGCCGCGCTGCGCGGCTCAGGACCGGGGGCGCGGGGGCCCATGGCGGCGCCGGGGCCGCCCCGATCTCCGCATCCGCGGCCCGCTGCGCTGCGCGGAGCGCTGCGCGGAGCCCTGCGCGGAGCCCGGCCCTGCTGCGCGGAGCGCTGCGCGCTGCCCTGCGCGCTGCAGTCGCGGCCGCCCCGCCTTTCATTCACAAAAAACAAGCGGCCCCGGCGCAGCCCCGCCCACGACACCCCCCCCGCCGCCGCCCATTGGCTCAGAGCGACATTGGGGGGGTGCCCGAGGTGGGTGCGGGCGACTAATGCCGCGCTTCGGACCCCCATCCTGCCCTGCCCTCCCTCGCAGCGAGTTCTGTCGTGCCCCTCCAGTCCTGACTTCCATGGGACCCTCATCCTGCCCCTAACTCTCCCTTGCAGGGGTCTCTGTCCTGGCCTCCAGTGCTGCTCCCCAGTCCCGCACTGGATGGATCTCTATCCCTCCCTTTTCCCGGCAGGAGCCCCCCACCCTGCCCTCCATCATCTGCGACATCCATACGGGGAGGGGGTGACACACCCATCTCCCCCCTTGCATCTCATCCCCACCCTTCTCCTGCATCCGAACCCCCAATGGTGCTCCGGGGAAGGGGGGCACCCTCTCCTCCCCCCACTCTGAGCACCTTTCCCCTTCCCCATGTTTCACGGGGGGTGCAGAGCTGCCCACAGGGCCATGTGTGGTGCCGGTGGTGCCCCCAGGCCAACAGCCCGGCTTAGGATGGGGCTGTGCCAGAGGAGACGCCCCACAACCCTCAGAGCACCCCCAAACCCTTGCAGGGCTGGTTCTCCCGGGGGGCAGCAAAGCAGCTCCATCCATCCGTGCTCTCCCAAGCACAGGCCACACGCTGCAGTCCTGCCTTTTTATCCCACTCCGCAGGGCTTGCTGAAGCCCCTGCACCCCCAGGGGCCATCCCCCCTAAATCTCAACCCGCAGGGCATAAAAAACTCCGAGTCATCTTCGCAGCGCGGCTGCCGGGAAGACGCCGAGCGCTCCGGCCCCGCTGCTCTGACCCCGTATATCCGCATCATGTGATCCTCGCCATCCCTTCCCGAGCCTTTCCACTGCCGTCTCTGCTTCACTGAGCCATGCTAAGCTCGGCCCCCGCCGCGATCCCTTCTCGCTCGGATCAGCGCGGTCCGGCCGCCCCGACACTGATGCAGCACCGCGTCAAAGCGCAGCGCTCGCCTCTCCCTCCCCTCGCACCTTCTCTCTCCCCGCAGCCTCCCCCCGGCCCAGCCCGGCCAGCGCCCCCCGCCTCACCGAACTCGCAGGACGGGGATCTGTCTCTCCATAGCAGAAGGAGATGAAGCCGCTAATTTAGGGAGGGAGAAGCGCTTTAGGCTTTGGAGCTGGGCATAGGCAGCTGGCGGTGCTGCCTCCGTGCCCACGCCGGGACCGCGAGCGGGCGGCGGAGCTTTTGGCTCCACGCAGAGTTATTTAATCCCCCTGCAACGGGAGCTGCGAACAGCCGAGCCGCAGCCTGGAGCTCTCTCTGCTCCTTGGAGTGGGTCACGGGGAAGGAACACGTAGAGCTTGTTTGCCAGCCGCATGATTTGGCTTATTTGCTCTCTTTGTAGCAGGTGCTTAATTGTGGCAGAAAAGGGTTCCCGGCGGCTTTCTGGGCAGCCAAATTCCCGCCTGCCCCACTCCCAGCCAGGCAAAACAAAAGCACAATTGTCACTTGCAGTCGAAACGCTCCCGGCTGAGGAGCTCGCACCGGCCTCTTCCCGGGAGAAGGTTTTCCCGGGAGGAGAGAGCTGGTGCTGGAGGCATCGGGGAGGGCACCAGGCAAGGGAAGGGGCTCGGGAACATCTGTGGAGCCACTCACAGCCCCCTGCTCCGTGGGAGGAGAAACACAGGTCTCAGCTGACTTGTTGCATCAAGCAAGCCCACGGCATGGCATGGCATGGCATGGCACGGCATGGCACAGCTGCCAGGTGACCTCTCCCCTCCCTCGGCACTGCTGCCTCTGGCAGGGCTGTGATTAAAAGGCCATTTGCTCCCTGCTCCCATCTCTCTCCGATTTAAGCCTCTTGCACTTGTCCCCGAGGACTCCCATCTGTCCAGCTCCATAATCACCATCACTGCCAAGCAAAGAGCTCCAAGCCCGAGGGCTGAGCACTGGGGGTCACACGGGAGACCTCAAACCACTGGCACCAAGCGCCCCTTTTCCCCCCCACAGCATCCTCCTCCCTCCATCTCCTGCTCCCCAGCAAGGAGGGAAGAAGCTCCCCAGGTTCCCGAGTCATGAGAGGACGGTGCTCCAGCCGTGCCCTTCCCAGTAAATTTTATGACTCTCTAGTTTAATGCCAGGGGTGTTTCCACCCCTCCCAGGTGCTGCCGGGCCCCTGCCCAGCCTTGCTGGGGGTCAGGATGCAGAAATCCAAATCCAACCCCCTTTTCCTTTTGCTTCTTGAAGCAGCCAGAAAATGCTTTGCAATCGCTGCAGCTTTCCCAGCTCTGCCCCCACCAGGGCCCCCCTCCCTGACCCCCAAATCAGGCTGAGCTTTGTGTTATTCACCTGACAAAGGGCTGAAGGGCTGAGACAGGCCCAGGCAGCACATCCCTCATTGGCAAAAGTGGATTTGCAGTGGGCAGACACCCCGACACCCTTCGGAAGTCCCGAACCTCAAGTTTGGAAAGCCCCACCACCAGGTTCATGCCTTTCCCTGGCTCTGCCCTAAGCCCTGCTGTGAGTTTTCCACCTGATCCATGGGAGAACGAGGCGTCACAGTGAAGTGTGTCGGAGGGGAGCAAAGAGCAAAGTCCCCTGGAGAAAGCGGCTGGAGGAAAAGTGCTGGAATGGGGAAGCTGGAGGAGGCAGCGAGGTGGGAGAAGGGAGTCAGAGGCTGGAATAGTTAACGGCTTAAACCTTCTAAGATCACCAAAATACTTTTGTCCACTGTAGCAAACTGAAACAAAGCTGCTGCTCACCCAGCAGAGCCCACCCCTCCCTGGATATGCCGGCTGGGAAAGGACCTTGGATCAGATAAGTGGGTGCCACTGTCTGGCTATGGCAGTTGCAGAAGGGTGTGCACACCTGAAGCTACAAATTGGATTTCTGGATAAGGGAAGAGGCTGATAAGAGGGAAATGCTGTGAGGTGGGATAATCCTTTTTTATCATGCCAGTGTCCTCCCTTAAATGATGACTCTGCTGTAAAACCTTGAAGAGAATTAGAACCTGGCCTGGGTATTCATCTCAAATGTTGGGCCGTGCCAGGCCATGATCGATGCTGAGTCTTATCTTAGGATGTGTCAAACACTCATGACAGGGCCCGTGACACGATCCGTTGTAAAATTCCCTGCCCCAGGGAAGGCACAAGGTGTTCCCATCTGAGTTTGAAGCCTATAATAACTCATAAGATCTCAGCAGTTTTGGGGGGTCTTCCCCCAGCCTCAACAGATCAAGACCATCACTGCAATCACTCCTTCAATCCACAGACACAGAAGATGCAACTACTGAGTTTCATCTCTGGATCCAGTTGGTGGTGACAATACACAGCTTGGGACCCTTGTAATTTCTTTTTCTTTCTCTCCCTTACACATTTCCTCAAGTGTTATCCTTTAAAATCGCTGCACCACAACAGATGAGAACACCCCAAGCGGCACCACCTCTTTACCTTTGAAACAAAACTGTTCTAAAGCAAACCCTACCCATATGTGTTTACAAACACCGATTATTCAGTGTCGTTTCGCTCTAGTCCACCCCAAGAACCTGCGTTACCCTCCCCTTCTGGGGCAGGTCTGACGAGGTACTTACAGGCTGTGAGCCATGGCACTCATCTTCCCGGCGGGGCTGCCTTTGCCTTGGCTTTCCATCTCTTTCTCTTGGCAGGCTCTGAAAGGAAAGGGCAGAAAGGCTCTGTGAAAACACCCCAAACACGGAGTCACATCCTAAAGCCACCCCCTCCCTCCTCAGTGTCACCTCGTGCCTCTGGGGACAGAGTCAAGGGAAGGCAAGTCCTGCAGGGCCACCTGGGTTGGCCGAGAAGTGTCCCAGTGTGGGGACAGAGCTGTCCCTCTTCCTCCCACTGTCCCCAGGTCTCGCTGCCAGCTCTGCCCTCCTCATGCCACCCCCTTCACTGTCCAAAGCAGCCAAAATAAATAGATCTATGCAACAGGCACGCACAGACCTGTCCCTTGCACTGGAGGTTTCAAGTGACAACCTCCCCTCTCCAGGGCAGTCCAGGGGTTTCCCAGTTCCCACTCCCCACTCCAAGCACCTTACCCTTGGGCTAAGAGCCTTCCCTGTGCACAGAGGCACCCTGGGCAGTGTCTGGCTCTTGGGGTGGTCTCTGGACCACCAAGCCCTCCAACATGTTTGCCTTGGCCAAGGCTCTGCTTCTGGGAGCTCTGGAGCCAGGCAGGGCAGTGGGGCTGTCCCTCCTTCCCCCGTCACTGGCTCAGCAGTGCCTGCACACGTCAGGCTGGAGCAGAGTCCAGCCTGGGCTTTGCTCCTGGCAAAGCCAGCACACGCCTGGCTCCTGCTGGGAGGTGGGTTCCAGAGACCCAACACGGTGCTGGGTCCTTGCAAGGGTCATCCCTCTCCGTTTTGCTGCTCTGAAACCCCCAAATTCTGTGGGTTTTTCCCTGGGTGATGCTACAAAGGATCTTGCAGAGAGAGGAGCTGCCAGAGGCATCTCTGTGGGCTCCCCAGCCCCATCAGCAGTCAGGGAGGGAGGTGCTAGCTCAGAAAAATGGGGTTTATGGGTCTGACATCCATTTGGAGGCAGGAAGAAGGAGAAATCTTCAACCAGCACTTTGGAAAAATGGCAAATCCCAACGTTGATGGGGGAACAGTGGGGCCAAAGGGACCCTACACCATCAGTGGGATGTGCCAACACACTTGTGGGGAGTAGACTGGGGAGGAGAGCCCAGGAAACAGCTGATACCAGAAGTAAAGGTCTAAAACAAGCAACAAGAACATTTTTGCACCTTTCATCCCCTGCTCTGACAGAGCAGAAGGGTCTGTCCCCCTGCCAGGAGATTGGGGTGCTCTGGAAATTCACTGCACGCTCAGCCATGACCCAGCCCTGGAATCAGCCACCTGATCCCCGACGGGTGATAACTCACCCTGCCATCGCCACCACTGCACAGCTTCAGGCATTCAGCACTCACCTTATAAATATTTAAACCCAGAAGGAGCCGTGTGCTCCTGTAAAATGCAACTTATTACACAAGCACAGCCTCCCTTCGCCCCAGCGCTGAGCTAATGAACATTTGGGGCTCTCCAGATGGATCTTTTGCAGCTAAAAACCAGGTCAGGGCAAAATTCAAGGTCTTGGTCCGTGTGTGTGCAGGATTTCTGCACCCTCCAGCTGGGATGTATTGAATTTATCACCCTGAGAAAGAGCTGCTGAGGTGGAATCCCAGCTAAGGCTGCTCCTCCAGCTGCCCTTTCCCGACACCCCAGCCAGGTTTTGGGGTGCAGGGCTGGCCCCACACTCCGGGAAAAGCTGCAGCTGCAGCCTGGAGCACTGACAGGCTCCCACCAGCCCGGCTGCCTCATGCAGGATTCACAGTTTCAGACAGTATTAAGAGCTGCTGACGCCTCGTGAAAAAGCTGTGAAAAGCTTCTATTTGGGGAAAGTTCCTCTTATAACGGTGCATCCTGTGGCTTCTCTGTTTCCCTTTTCTCCTGGTTCTCTTGCTGTGGAGAGCGGTGCAAAAAAAATAGGCGGATAATGTTGCCAACCAGCCTGGGCTCTTCGGCAGAAAAGGAAAATAACCCCCCAAGCAACTGCTCCCTAGGGAATTAATTCTCATGTTGCATCGAGGAGCTGCTCTGGGTCGGGAGTGAGTGCCTGGAGACTGATGGTCAGCGAGGAGGGGGAAGGTGGGACCCTCCTGGGACTTGTTCCTGGGTCTGGCTGCAGCCAACACTCAGAGCAGAGCTTGGTGTTGGGTTTGGGGGGGCTGCATATCTCCTAAAGGGGGAGAAATGCTGGGTGTGCTTGTTTTAGACCTTCCCCTCTGGTGCCAGCTGTTTTCTGGACTCTGCTCCCCACCAGCGGGGTGACACAACCCCCGGTGCCATCTCCCTTTGCCCCCACTGTTCCCCCCATTAAATAAAAATTGAATTAAAACATCAAAGAACAAGGAATCTGTTTCTAAGCAACTGTCTCCAAGTAGGGATGGAGAGCAGAGGAAGGGGAAGAAGCATTGCTGGGTGGGGAAAAAACTTCTGGGGATCCCGCTGGGATGAGGTAGGGAAGGAATAGCAGGAAAAGAGGGAAGGGAAGTTGTGGCCAGGTGGGGGTTGGTCTCTTCTCCCAGGCACTCAGCAATAGGACAAGGGGGCACGATGGGCTCAAGCTCTGCCAGGGGAAATTGAAGTTGGAGAGCAGAAAGAAATTCTTTGCAGAGAGAGTGCTCAGGCCTTGGAATGGGCTGCCCAGAGAGGGGGTGGATTCCCCATCCCTGGAGGGTTTGAACCTGAGCTTGGCCGTGGCACTGAGTGCCATGATCTGGTAAAGGGACTGGAGTTGGACCAAGGGTTGGACTTGATGATCTCAGAGGTCTTTTCCAACCCAATCCATTCTATGATTCTATGAATTCTCGACAGCTCAAAGGGGAGTGAAGGAGCAAGGAGGGGATGAGAGGCTGCACGTGCCACCCACCCCTGTGGGTCTCTGTGAGTGCCACCCACCCTGGAGGGTCTACATCATCCTTGGCACTGGAAACAGCCTCGGTGCCACTTGGAGCCCCTCCTGGGCACGAAGCAGCGCCGCTCCCACCCATTTCCCAACCCCAAATCCCACACATCTCTACATCCCCCCACAACTTCCCAGCGAAGAAACTCAGCCTCTCCACCCCCCCCATCATTGCTGCTGCCAGGAACAGCCCTGGCAAATCCCTGGGAGGCTGGATGTGCCCCCTGGTTACCTGTGCGTGCCGTCCCGCGGCTCTTCCCTCCGTCCCACGGCTCTTCCCTCCGCTCCCGTGTCCCTTGCCAGGTGTTAACTGGCCTGGACAGGTAAGACCCATTTTTATACACTCGCCCATGTGATCCAAACAAATGCCCTAGGGATGAGTTTTTGCACTGACACAAAGAAAGGGGCTGGCACTAAAACCTGTTGGACCACAATCCGAGCTCGACGGGCAGGAATTTTCCACTGGGAGCCGCGCTGGGTGCGCCGGCGGCGGGACACGCACCGGGGCCTGCGCCTCCCTGCTCCCCAAAATCCCACTTCCCTGCACTTCCCAGGGCTTTCAGACTCGTTCCTAAATGCTCTCTGTATGGCAGCTGGAGTAAACGAGCCCTGGGATGGTTCCAGGATGGAGGGATGGATGGGAAGTGTGAAGGAATATGTTTGAGGAACTGATTACATCTAAATTCTGCAGATCCTTTGTTATTTTTTTCCATGATCCTTGGAAGAAAAAACATCAGAAGATGCCAAACAGGGTGAGAAAAATAGGGAGGAATCCTTTGCTCCTGGAAAAGGATGCTCCCTGCAGCTTTGAGGCTTGGGAATGGTCCTTCTGCATGGGTTGGGAAGTGGTTTTTGGAGCTGCCCAGCTGGTGGGTCCCGCACTGGAATGTTCCTCAGGGATTCTGCTGGAGTGATTCCCTGGGAAGGGAGGCAGGTCCTGGGCCAGGGTGAGTCCAGGTGACCAGAAATACCCAGGATGGGGATGGAAAAGGGAGGGTGAGCTTTGAAGGAGTGACTCAATGGGAACCAAAGGACCAGTGAAATGGCCACGGGCCACGGAAAGGAGACGCGGCCGAGAGGGGTGAATCAGTGGGAACAGCCGTGAGTCAGTGGGAAAGGAGGGAACTGACGGGCAGAGAGTGGCTGGTGGGCTCCAAAGAGTCGGGAGGGGCCCTTGGCACTAAAATATCCCTGCTCTGAGGGGCGGGAGCAGGGCTGGCTGCAGGTACAGATGGGGCTGATAAGAGCCAGAACGTGCTGCTCTGCACACACGGGGCACTCGGGCCAGCTCTTGCCTCATCTCACCTCCTCATTGAGGTGCTGTGTGCCCCGGGCACCTCTGCCACGCTCGGGGCTGGCACCGGGGCTCGCTCACACCTCCAGTGTGTTCTGTCCTCGCTGCAGGCACAGCCATGTGGTCTGGTTCAATTAGGAAGGGAATAAGGGGGGGTGCAGGTACTAAACAGCTCCCGTTTTGTTGGGTCACAGAGCAAGAAAAACGTTCCGTGCCTGGAGCAGTGGCTGGTTTGCAGGTTTGCAGCTGCTTTGCCCTGAGCATTCCCCATCCCTGGAGGTTTTGAAACTGAGCTTGGCCGTGGCACTGAGTGCCATGATCTGGTAAAGGGACTGGAGTTGGACCAAGGGTTGGACTTGATGATCTCTGAGGTCTTTTCCAACCCAATCCATTCTATGATTCTGTGATTCTATCTCCGAGCATCTGCAAAGGTGCCTGATCTCCCCAGACTTCTCCCTCTCAGCTGTGGGGGTCCCTCTGGGGGGGTTTCAGCCCTTGCTGGTCCCTGCCCGGCCTCTGAGCCAGGTCCAGGGCTCAGCCCTGTCCCAGAGCTGGGGCTCTGCCAGCCCTGGCTGGGCACAGGCTCCCTCCACTGCTGCCTCCAGCGGGACTGGGGATCCTGGTGCTGTAAGGAGGGGTAGGTGGAAAAGGGGGGTCCTGGCTGGCTGTGCTGGGGGTGCCAGGCTGTGTTCTCTCATTTTGCACCTGGATGTTTTGTTGGGGTGTGGGTGCAGGGGCTCTGGAGCTGGAAATAGGGGGCATTTTGGGGTCCTCTCCTGAGCCAGGGCACCAAAGGGCTGGGAAAAAAAACAACAACACTGGGGGCTGGAAAAACCTTCTGGAAATGATATCCATGCTCAGGGGAGTTTCCACCTCTCCTTCCAGCTCACAAAGCAGCTTTGGAAGGGCCTGGGGGCACTCTCTGTGTGGAGCTGTGATGAGGGGTCAGGGCTCCTCAGGAAAGCACCACTGCTGGGAATCTGAGCTCATTAAAGCTGTACGAGCCCCTGCTGCAAACCAGTTAAACCCATTTAGGGAAGGGTTAAGCCAGTTTAGTGTGATTTGGGAGTCTGTTGATGCAAAGGTTAATCTGGTATAAGTGCATCAACACTGGGGATTTGAACCAGTTTAACTGTTCCATCTCCCTGTGTGACCTCGGGGAGGGTCCAGCCTGTGCTCCCCTTCATCCCCAGCCTGCAGAGAGCCGTGGAAAGAAGGAGAAAATAAACCAGAGACTGAAAGGATGAGCAGGCTGAATCTGAAACGATGCTATTTATAGCCACCCCTGCCCAGCCGGCCTAAATTCCACGCAGGTCCCCATGCCCAGCGGGCACGGGGGAACAGCAGGGTGGGCAGCGAAGCCGAGGGGTCCTGCCAGCCCATCACACCTCGAGTGGGTGGCTCGTGGGACCGGGCTGAGCCCGAGCTGAGTCAGAGCAGAGGATGCTTCTGCCTCATCCCCAGCTCCTCATTAACCCGCTGCCCCAGGGCTTTCCCACGAGCCTCATCCAGCCGGGCCGTGGGAGCTGGAAGGTGTTTGCTTATTTTAGGCTGTCATCGCTAAAGGGCTGTAATCACAATTAGCGCGGCCACGAGGCACGGGGCAGAGATCCACCCCCTCACCAGGGCTCAGTGTCCTGGAGAAGGGGCGGGTTAAAGGTGGAAAAGCCTTAGTGAGCCTTCCACAACCCCAGCCCTGTGTTGTGCCCTGCCCAGGCAGCTTCCCTGGCAGCACAGGGGAGCCAAGAATCATCGAATCATAGAATGGATTGGGCTGGAAAAGCCCTCCAAGATCATCAAGTCCAACCCTTGGTCCAACTCCAGCCCCTTTACCAGATCATGGCACTCAGTGCCATGGCCAAGCTCA
>CM031072.1:2069526-2080714 GCA_013398505.2 Rhegmatorhina hoffmannsi
TCCCATCCCATCCCATCCCATCCCATCCCATCCCATCCCATCCCATCCCATCCCATCCCATCCCATCCCATCCCTCCAGTGCCGTTCGCCGTTCCTTATCAGCCGCTGCTCCGCCGCTGCTCCGATTGTCAAACACGAGAGATGCTTTCACTCCTATTCAAAATAATTTAAATAAAAATGTTGCTACAAAGTGGAATAATATCTTTTGATGAATGTTTTTAAAGCCCTTTAGGTTTTCATGGTAATTTGCAGTGTAAAATTATTTAGAGATAAGAGCCAAATTAGCTCTTATAGGCGGAGGTCGATATGTCCCGTTATCCGTGGAGCAGTGTTTAAATATAATCAGCCTTTACTCTAATGCAGCATAATTGTTCATTTGAAATAGCTTTTTTTTTTTTTTTTTACTCCATTCAATGAGTCATTAAAATATTCAAAGGATAATGCAGTGAATTGGAAATGAATTTATCACATTATCCTGTATGTAGTGTAGAGCATCAGGTAACCAGGCAGAGTCGGAACCAGTTTACAGCAAAACCCAATAAACAGGGTTTGCCATTTTGTATTCAGTGGGGAAAGAAAAAGAAGGGAGAAAATACTGCCCTTCAAATGGAAAGCTTTCTGTATTTATTCCCCTCCTTGGGGAGGAGGAAGGGGGAGGGCGAGAGCAGCGAATTTGTACTCCACTAAAGCCTCGCTGCTTTAACTTTATTTTTATCAAAATATGTTTGTAACAGAAAGTCGTTATGGAAACCGGTTCTGCCAGCCAGGAGAAATCCGGGCTGGAGCGGAGCAGGACCCACCAGGCGCTGCCACCGCCGGCTCCGCTCGGCTCAGCTCCCTCCACTGACTCCTTCCCAGGGCAGGGCATGGGGGAAACTGAGGCACGGAGCTGTCCCAGCCAAATCCAGAGTGGGAGATGGGAATTGCATCCAGCCATTCCCACCCATCGCCCATCCCGTTAGTGGCTTTTCCCCCCGCAGTGCGTGCGTCGGGTGCAGCTCCCGCTGTTCCAGTGGCTCCCATGGCTTTGTGGGGAGCACTTGGATGTGGGATTGGCGGGTTGGGGTGCCGAGGGACCAACACCATCCCTGCTCCCAGAGGTCCTGGCACCGCTCTTGGTGTCTTCTCCGGCGCTTGTGTGTGTCAGCGCGTTCCTCGTCGCCGGTGGATAAACAGGCTCTGGGTGGCAAAGTGTCACCATAGAAACAGGTGCTGCCTTAAGCAAACAAGGGCTTCATTAACCTTAAAAATTACCAGATTTTTGCACGGGGAGAGGCTGGAAATGGAGCTGTGGAGGGTCAGCTGCTCGTCCAGCCTGCCCCTTGTCCCCATCCCAAAGGGATGCACGTGCTCCACAGGAAACTTTTCCTCTCTAGCACATGGTGTGTGGCTCCAGCTCATCCAAAATTCTTGGATTTATCACAAATAAGAGTCATCAGCTGTTAATTGCTGGCTGCTGTTACTCCTGCTCTTTGGCTGCTGTGTGGAGAGTTGTAGGGACACCTTGGGGACACTTTTGCAGGATAGTTTTTTAGGGACACCCTGGGGACACTTTTGCAGAGCACTCATGATCCAGGCACGTTCAGAATTCCATCAGGAGAAAAATCTTGTCAGGGCAAGGAATGACTTTTAGTGGGTTAATTGATGCTAGAGAGGGAAAAAAAAATCAGCTTTTGGGTCTCCTGAAGACAGGAGGGATCCACATTTTGGGAGGTGCTGGAGTGCTGGGGCAGGTTTCCTTGCCTGTGCCATCCAGCATCCATGATTCCTGTGGATCTGTGACATTGTGGAATTCCTGAAAACTGCCATGCCAGCGGGATCTGGTGCCTTGCTGGGCAAGAAGGGGCACATGTAGTAGTTGGTGCCATGGTATTGTTCCTCCTTGCTGGAGCCCTCTCGACTCTCCTTTTTGGTGATGAAGCCGAGGGTTTGAAAGGGAAAGAACAGAGAGAAATGTTGGTTTAATTGATGACTTGGCTCCTTGGAATAGTCAGTTCCCTGGTGTGAGTTTCTGTCGCTGCTTGTTAATGAAGTCTTTATTAATAAAAGGGAGGAAGAAAGAACTAAGAAAAAAACAAAATAAGCAAAGAGGCTGCTGCTCTGGGGAAGTTTTCTTTGCTCTCCAAATTCTACAGAAGGAATTCTTCCCTGTGAGGGGGGTGAGATCCTGGCAGGTTGTGGCTGCCACATTCCTGGAAGTGCCCAAGGCCAGGTTAGAAAGAGATTGGAGCAACCTGGTCTAGTGGAAGGTGTCCCTGCCCATGGCAGGGAGGTGGAATCGATGAGCTTCCAAACCAAAATATTATGGAATTCTATGAATTTCTCATCCTGAGAAATGCCTGACAGGAGGCTGTAGCCAGGTGGGGGTTGGGATCTGCTCCCAGGTATCAAGGGAAGGGCCTCAAGTTGTGCCAGGGGATGTTTAGGTTGGATATCAGGGAAAATTTCCTCATTGAAAGAGTGGTCAGGACTGGCTCAGGGTACCCAGGACAGAGGTGGACTCAGCATTCCAGGAGGGATTTAACACTTGTGTAGATGTAGCACTTGAGGACACAGGTTAGGGATTGGTTTGGCAGTGCTGGGGATACAGTTGGATTCAATGACCTTAGAGAGCTTTTCCAGCCTAAATGATTCCATTATTCTGTAATTCTCCCAGTCCTGGGGTGCTCAGTTCAGGGGGAAACTCACCCTGGTGTGGCAGAGGGTTGATCCCATCCCCGCCAACACCAACATTCCCACCCCACACGAGCTGCTGCTGCTCTCCCAGGAGCTGCCACTTGGCTTTATGCTCACCCACCATGTAATTAATGCTCTCAGGTAATTACACTCCCAAAGAGCTGCCACTGTGCAATTCCCCCTGGGACAGCAAGAGCTCAAAGCACACGGTGGACATGCAACAGCTCTGCTCATTTTGGGAATGGCCAACCCACAGTGGGGATGCAGCAGAGTCAGGGCTCTGTTTTGAGGACTCAGCGTGTTTGCTGCTCCCATTTGGGGGTTGGAAAAAGGGGGGAAGCACCAGGTACCCCAAAATATCCCAGAACCTCCTGCACCTGCTCTGGGTACCGCTCTCAGGAGGGCAGTGCTGACATGGGACAGGCAGCCACGGCGATGCCAGCCCCTCCTGCGAGCCCTGGCAGTGCCAGCAGAGCGCTGGGAGCTGCCCTGGGCTGACAGCTCAGCACAGATGTGCATTATATGATTATTGTCATTATATTGCCAAGGATCCGTGATGAGGGAGATGATCCCGGTGGCTGCAAAGAGGTTTTTGGGAGCTGCGAACTGCTGCATTTGTCCTCTCTCCCTGCCCTATCCCGAGGGTGTTCCCAACCCTGCAATCCCACAGGGGTGAATTTAGGGTGAGGCCACAGTGCTAAATCATTCAGCACCCAGAAACCCACCTGGTTTTGGGGTTATTTGGGATCTTTCCACGTTCATGTTGTCCTGACCAGGCTCTGCCCCGTGAGTTGCTCCCTCTGCTCCGTCCCCACACAGGTATTGTCGTTATCCAGATGGGAATTCAGCTTTTTTCCTTGATGCTTCTATTTCATTTAACATGCAGAGGGTAATAATTTGCCACAATTCAATAAAGCCGAGGTTACAAACACTCTCACTGCTGTTTATTTAAACGATGGTTTGTTAATTAGCTCCTCTTAACGAGGAGAGAATAAATCAGATAAACCCTACCAAAATGGCAGGGAGATATTTTGCACATTAATTTTATTTTCCAGCTGAGATATTCCTGGCAGGCAAGTGCTCACTGACTCCCTGCTCCATCCCAACCTGATTCCCAAGCCGTGGTGCAGGAATAGGTGTGTGAAGGAGCATCATGGCACGAGGATTATGCTCTGCCTCATGGCATTTTAGGTCCCAAAAGGACTTTTCTGGATCTTTCCTGGCTTTTTTTTTTGTTGCTGGGCTCTGTCCCTCCAACCTGGCCCTGTTGGGGGGTGACCTTCCAAGATGCCAAGTTACTCTCTGGCACTCCAGTTTTCCCTCTCCTGGTTTAACCTGTGGGAGTTTGGAAACGAAACCAAAAATTAGAAGAATAAAGTTGTGCTGATACAACTGGGAGTTTAGGGAAGGTTTATCCATCACCATCAGCCAGCACCGAGCTCCAATTCCCTCACTGCCTCCACGGAGAGCACTTAAATCCTGTCCCCTTCGTGTCCCATCCCCACGGGAATATTGTATAAATAATCTATAAAATGTGTCCAGGGATGGGATGTCTTGAAAACTGTTGTGTGTGTGTCCCCTGTGAGCGTTTGGGGACCCTCCTTGAGCATCCAGGGGACCCTCCTGAGCATCCAGAGGACCCCATGAGTGTGACCCACAGTGGTGGCCCGAGGAGAGCGACAGAGCACTCACCTTGTGGAAGAGACACTAATCAATGATTAATCGGGCATGTGTGGTTGTGTGGGAGCGATTTGTGTTGGAGGAGGGAACTCCTACAGCACCCCGGTCATGAATCATTTGAAGAGCAAATTGGTGCAGTTACCAAGGGAACGGAAGAAAGGAAGGGACTTCCCTTTGCCGAAATGACTCGCGCTCTGATGCGGCTGAGAAAAATCGCTCCAAAAAAAAAAAAAAAAAAAAAAAAAAAAAGAGGGGGGAGAAAAAAAAAAAGGAGCCGAAGCTGTGACTAAGCAGCAGAAGTTATGTAAAGTGCTCGCTGGGAAGTGCAGGGGAGGGACAGCACATCCTGCCGCTGCCCACGGCGGTGGCGGGGGGCGGCCGCCGGCTCCCTTGCCGCCTCCCCGGGGAGCGGGGGCGGACCGCCGGCTGGCCCGAGCCCTCTCCCGCCCCTTGCCCTGGCTCATGGAGCTGCTTAAAAGGCTGGGGAAATGCCTGGGTGTCCCTGCTGGAGTGGGGCATCACCCCCAGGCTGCGACCACCACGCGCATCCCCCGCCCCCGGTCACCGTCCCGCGGGGAGTTGGTGCCGCAGCGGCGTTGCCACCAGGAAAACATCCTTGCTCCGGCCAGAGAGGGTGGTTTCGAGGTGCTTGGGGGGTGCTGTGCCCCCATGGGTGCTGTGCATCACCCTCGTTGCAGTGAGTGTCTGAAACCCGGCTGTTTCCATAGGGAAAGGGAGCACGCGGCAAGTGCTGCTTTTCAGTGGGGCTCATAGTGATGCTCTTGTGGTGGCCGATTTGGTTCATCTCTGACAGGGCTGGGCTCGTGGCCGAGGGTGGGATCCTCTGCTCTGCTGCCCATCAGAGCTCAGGCAAGGGCCGGATGCTCATTTTGGGGCTCGGCATCCACATCTAACGGTCCTCACCCAAATTTAGGGGATGCTCATCCGAAGGGCAGGAAAACACGCGCAGAGCGGAGGCACCAACACAACCAGGGGGTGAGCGAGGCACCTCAAAAACCTCAGGAATCTGGTTTTCCTCTGAAAACGAGACCCTGGGGCTGTGCAAGGGAGAGCAGCAAAGCCCCCAGAGCTGCGGCAGCGAGAGCTGCGGCAGCATCGGCAGCATCGCAGCCCCAGCCACGCCGGAAAGATGCTTGGGATCTTTCCAACTTCCGCCTGGGAGCCCCCGAGCCCGGCGGGGAGCCGCAATATCTCCCGAAAAGGGAATGCAGAGGCAGCTGCACGGCGAAGGAAAACCCTCTGCCTGCCCTCCCCTGGTACCACAGACACCCGGTGTCTGAGCGATTAGTCACCGCCGAGGCTTCCCTCCTCCACAGCAGAGCCTGTCCCCCCACACAGGGAGCCTGCGGAATGCTTAATTGGAGTTCCTCACACCTACCCGGGTGTAGCCTGAAACGAAGTGACAGTGCGAGCGAAGCGCTGGAGTCAGACCCTGGGAGCTGCGGGTTGCTATGGAGTTGCTGGGTTTGGGGTTTAAAAGAAAGGGGGAAAAAAAAATATATATATATTATATATATATGTAGTGGTCCCGATGCCAAAGGGATGCTCTCCCAGGGTTGGTCCATGGGGGGTTCTCCTCAAGGGAATGCTCGGCCTCAAAAAGGTGTTTTGCACTCCACAAAGCTGACAGAAGAGCAGAGGGAGGTTTGGGGTTGATAAAAAACTCCTTAAGGTTCCTGCATCCTGTGTATGGAATGGGTAGGAAAGCTCATCCCTGCATCCCATGTATGGGAGGGAGTAGGAAACTCATCCCTGCATTCTGGGTATGGGATGGGTAGGAAAGCTCATCCCTCCATCCCGGGTATGGGATGGGTAGGAAAACTCTTTCCTGCATCCCATGTATGGGAGGGAGTAGGAAACTCATCCCTGTATCCCAGGTATGGGGTGGGTAGGAAAACTTATTCCTGTATCCTGTGTATGGAATGGGTAATAAAGCTCATCCCTGCATCCCATGTATGGGAGGGAATAGGAAAGCTCATTCCTGCATCCTGTGTATGGAATGGGCAGGAAAGCTCATTCCTGCATCCTGGGTATGGAATGGGTAATAAAGCTCATTCCTGCATCCCATGTATGGGAGGGAATAGGAAAGCTCATCCCTGCATCCCGAGTATTGGTAGGAAAACTCCTTCCTGCATCCTGTGTATGGAAGGGGGTAGGAAAGTTCATCCCTATGTCCTGAGAATGGGGGAAGGGTAGGGAATCTCATCCCTGCATCCCATGTATGGAAGGAGTAGGGAAGCTCAGCATGGCAAGGAGCATCCCACGGGATCCAGACGAGGCTTTTCCTCTCTGGTTACTTCTGGAACTGCCTCAGATGCATCAGGAAAGTCACTGGTGTCCCTGGGGTGGGAAGTCTGTGCTTGGGGTAGGAAGTCTGTCCCTGGGGTGTGAAGTCTGTCCCTGGGGTGGGAAGTCTGTCCCAAGAGTGGGAATTCTGTCCCAGGTGTGTGAAGTCTGTCCCAGGGGTGGGAAGTCTGTCCCAGGGGTGGGAAGTCTGTCCCTGGGGTGGGAAGTCTGTCCCTGGGGTGGAAGGGCTTGTCCCCAGGGCAGCCCCCGTGTCTGGGTTAACTCACCCAGAGGCTGCAGGGCTGGAGTTTGTCCAAACAATTCATTTTCCTGCCTGAAATTTCCAGTGAGGATTTCAAGCCGTTTAAAACCAGTTTCCCCTCCCTGTGTGATCAAGAATCACAGTCTGGTTTGATCAGCCAGTGGGACGGTGCAGCACTGGGACCCCCTGAGACGGGGATGCCTGTGCCCCCCACCTCATGGCACCCCATCATCTTCACCTTCATCATCCTCTGAAAGACATTTGGGCTCAACTTTGAACTGGTTTCCTTTTTAAATGCAGTGAGTGGGTCCCAGGACCTGAGTCTCTGACACTGCCCATCACCTGGGGGAGCCTGAGGTTTGCCCTCCCTCAGGAGAAGGAAATTACAGCTCCATTCCCGTCAGGAACAGCTTCTCTTCCCCAAAACAGAGGAGGAAAACAGGATATCATTTGTGGTTTCATGAAAAAGTCATCTCTTTTTTTTTTTTATTCTCACCACTTCAGGTTCTATTTAAAATTTGGGTATTCTGAGATGGAAAGTTATTTTGAAAGGGCAAAAACACGTCAAGCTCCAGAAAATGGTGAAATCAGCTCAATGGTGGCTTTTTTTTTTTTTTTTGGAAGCAAAATTCTCCCCCAGATTCCCTCAGTGCAGGATCCAGCCCCATCCTGTTCCATCCTGCCCTTCCTCGGTGCTGCTCAAGGAGCTTTCTGGTACCAAATTGTCATTTTTCACCCCAATCTCTCCCCCATCTGATAGTCTGGGTGTAATCCCGGGGGGTTTGTAACCCCCCCCCAGCACTGGGACCTCTCTGTAGCTTCGAACCCGACCCCAAATCCTCGGGGGTGGGAAGGGACAATGGTTGCAGCCCCATCGATCCCATTTGCTGCTGCCCCGACTAAAAGGCCCCTCATCGATAGAGCATCGACTCTCTCAGGGCGTTATCACCTTAAAAAGATCATCTGGAAGCGAGAACTTTCAGTACCTGATGATTAATTAGTGTGTTGTAAATGACTCGGGGAAAGAAGTGGCCGGTAAATGCGACAGCAATTAAATCCGCGCCCCTCCGACCCCTCGCCCGACTCATCGATCTCGATCTGCAGCCTCTGGGGTGGGTTGAGCCAGGTTTGTATCCCCCTGGCATTGGGGAAAATTAACTTTTCCCAGGCTGGGATCTGCTCCTGCCTCTCTGCCGCCTCGCTGCTCCCCTGCCAAATGCAATGGGTTTATTCCCTGCTGGTTCTGAGCGAGGGATGGAACAAGGTAGGAGAGCGAGGAAAACCCTCCGCTGGCTTCCCTTGATGAACTGAGCTAATTTCTCTCTTAATGGTTCGCTCCGGAGCTGAATGTGAGGCTTTCCTCCTGCACAGCAAACCCTCTCCCACACACAGACAAATAGGCTGAATATTTAATTGGAATTCCTCACACCTACAGGGTAAAGCCTTGTCAGTAGAAATAGAGCCCATCGCCAGCTGGCATCCCCGCACGCCACCCACCTTCGCTCTTAAAAAGAAATCCCTCCCCGTCCTCCCCCCTTTTCCGCACACCCACGGGCCCCCCTGACCGCGGGAGGAGCTGCCCCTCACTCCTGGGGTGCCCTCTCAGGGATGGGGATGCTGTGGGAGGGTGCCCTGGGCAGTACCTGGCAGTCGTGCCAGAGGAAGTTCCCGTTGCCCGTCAGCTCCTGAGCTCCTGAGCTCAGCCCTCGATGGAGCAGCTCCATGTGAGGCTGAGTGAGCCCCCCCTGGGGACAGTGGGAGCCCCAGGGTGGTGCCAGGCTGGTGGCAGGGGACCAGGAGCAGCAGAGGGCACTGCTGGTCTGTCCACCTGCACCTTTCCCATCATCATGAAACTCCAGGAAAAGTATAAACCAACTCTCCCAAAGCATGTCTGGGATGGGGGTTGGCAAAGGAGTGTGCAATTCCCTCTGTTTGCCAGCCCTGGAGCCTCCCAGGTGGTCAAACCACAGTGTCCACTCCCCAAAATGACTCTCCCTGCCACTTCCACACTGTCCTGGCTGGTGTGGGGTGTGACCCCTTGGCATCCAGTGCTGCCATGGAGCTGGAGGGATGCAGGAGAGGAAGCTCTGCCCACAGGGTGCCCCCAGCCTGGTGGCTGGGCTGGAGGGGAGTCCTCCTGGAGATCCAGCCCAGAGGAATCCAGGAATCCCCTAGTTTAGGTTTCCCAGGAATGGATGAAGCTGGTGGCTGGCATGGGATGAGCAGAGGACACCAGGGCACCAACCAGTGTCAAGGCAGAGCATGGCACTGGTTTCGTGGCAGAATGGCATGGCCAGACCATCCTCTGGCTTCCTGTGAAGATGAAGGGATGGGGATGTGCATTCCCAGCTGGATTCACACACCAGATCTACGAGGATTTGGGGAGCAGTGATAGCAGGGAAGAGGGAAGCACAGGGATGCTTGGGAAGGGGGTGCTCCATCCTGATTCTGCCTGACCTCCCTGACTCGGGATCACCAGGCTGGGGCCAAGGATGAGAGAACCTGCTGGGAATGGTTCTGCCTGCCCTGCCCCTGCCCCTCCCCACCTCCCTGGAGGGGCTGCAAGAGCTCTTCGTGCCATGGTGTAGATGCAACTCCAGAGCAGCCCTGGGCAGGGAGCTGGGAAGGGCTCAGACAGGCTCAGCTCCCAGGAAAAGGGCTATTCCCAGGGAATCCTGTTCTCAGGGATGCAGATCCCCCAGTGCCCACGGACTGGGAGGAGGAGGGCAGTGGGTCATGACCCCTGGGAGACCCTGCAGCACTTGCAGTGCCTTTTATGCTGCTGGACTCTGTAGGGGAGGGCAGTGTTTGTATCCCACTCATCCCCTCAATACCTCCTCTGCTTTCCAACAGAATTGCTCTTTTTTTTCCTGCTCTTCCTCCCTCTCTCCTTCTCCTTGTACCTCTCTCATCCCAGGTTTCAAAGACACCCCCCCTCCATCCCCTGCAGGGACCTGCCACCATCTGCAGTTTTCTTTTTCTTTTCTTTTTTTTTCCCCTTCTCTTTTTAAAGTTTCCCCATGTCTTTGTCTTAACGAGCCAGGTTAAATATTCTGTAATCAGTGTAATAATACACCTGGACTCGTTCTGGAGTTATCTGCCTTTTGTACTGAGACAGGACATTAATAGTAATTATTCTGCTTTGTAATTGGAGCTTTAAATACTAATTCAAACAGCCAGAGGAAAACCAATTAGTGCTAATTTATCTCTATGTGTTTTGGAGAGCCTGTGTCTGTCATACTGTGAAGAAATAGGTTGGTAATTAGTACAGTTGGGTGGTAGATAGAAGTAATTATCAGATTCTTTCATGTTCTTTAAAGGGGAAAAAAAAAATCTAAAGGCTGGATGACTCTTCCTTTCCAAGGAAGTTTGCACCTCGAAGGAAGGGCCCAGCCAGCACTGGCTCCACATGAGGCTCCTGCCCAGGTCTGTGGGCACCTGGTGCCCCGTGGAGTGATGGCTGATCCATGTTTGGGGCATGGACTGAGCACCCGTGGCCTCACGTGCTGGTTTTAGCTCAGTGGAGTGTCCTTGGAGTGACTGGTGACAGTGGCAGTGGCAGGAGGGGCTGCACTGCTGGGGTGGCCAAAGGATCAACCCCAGAGGAATCCAGGAATCCCCTAATTTGGGTTTCCCAGGAATGGATGAAGCTGGTGGCTGGCATGGGATGAGCAGTGAGGCCCCCCATGGACACCAGGGGACCAACCAGTGCCAAGGCAGAGCATGGCACTGGTCTCGTGGCAGACTGGCATGGCCAGACCATCCTCTGGTTTGCTGTGAAGATGAAGGGATGGGGATGGTGGGCTGAGCTGTGCCATGTGTGTGAGCCAGACCTCGTGCCTTGGAGCCCAAAGCTGCACAGCCAAATCCTGCCCTGTGAGCCCTTTGAGCCTCAACCTACGTGTGCAAATCCTGCTTGGTGTGTTTGAACCACAACCTGCATGTTTGAACCATAATCTGCGTGTACCAATCCCACTCCAGGGGTCTTTGAGCCATAAACTGTGTGGACAGATCCTACTCCCCATGTTTTTGAGCCAATCTGTGTATTCCAATCCTACTCCACGTGGTTTTGAGCCATAACCTGTGCATTTGAGCCATAACCCTTGTCTGTGAATCCTTCCCTGTGCATTTAAACCAGAGCCCATGTTTAGAGCACCAATCTGTGCCTTTACAACCACAGAATCCCAGAATGGTTTGGGTTGGAAGGGAACTTAAAGCTCATCCCATTCCACCCCCCTGCCATGGGCAGGGACACCTCCCACT
>CM031072.1:2107883-2121632 GCA_013398505.2 Rhegmatorhina hoffmannsi
TTGAGGTACCCACACTGCCCTGTAAGAGCTTGTTTGGTTTGGTAGTCATGGCCCCTCATCCCACTCACTGGGGCTGGACCATTCAGCCAGACTCTTGCAGCATCCTGGGATGCAAATTCCAAGCGTTCCTGAGGGAAAGCAGCTGCCTGGCCTTACCCAGAGACCTGCCAGACATCCCGGGATGAGCGCTCAAGGGATGCTCAGCAGGGAGAAACTCTGCCCAGGTTTTGTTTCCTCTTTCAGCTGCTCCCTGAGTCGGTTTGGGCTGGGTCTGTCCACAGCCGGTGGGAAGCTCCCAGCCTCTCCCACTCCACCGGGAGCACGAGCACCTTCAGATGTGGTTTGCCCCAAAACTCTCCTGGGCAGAACAAGAAAACAAAGCGGGTTTGATATGGTGGTCCCAGCCCACCAGCTTTGCTCCTGCCCAGGGTGTGGGCTGCCTGGTGCTGCCCTGTTTATCCCAGCTCCTGCAGGATGAGGGCGATGCCTCCTGGGTTTGCATCCCGAGGCGAGCTGGAAGGTGCTTGGATGGCTGTGCCAACCACCTCTGCCTTCACCGGAGGACGGACGGACTCACGGACTCGCCCCGCGGCCCCGCCGGCTTGTCCTCACTTGTTGGCGGCTCTCGCTTCCCATTCCCTGCCCGCAGCCCCGCAGGTCCTCAGCCAACCTCCCATTTCCTCATTGCTAGGAAGTGGCTAATTCCCCCCGGGCCGGTTTCAATGGCTCGCAGATCCCTCGCTTTTTTGGCTTCTCACCAGTTTCTGCAGTGGTTGAAGCGCAGCCCTGGGGAGCAGCGCTTTCCCAGGCACACAGCCTTTGGATTTCACTAGCTGGGAAGGCATCCATCCCTCCCAGTGAGTTGGATACCCCCGTGCTGGATTCACCCCCGCTCCAGCTCTGCAGCCTCTGAGCTGTGCCCGCACAAGACTGAGCCCTTTTTCCCTGGGATGCAGCAGATTTGGGGAGTTCTGCCGTCCTTTGCTCCGCTCCCACTCCAGAGTGGTGTGTCATGGCACAGCCCTCAGGGCTGAGACACGAGAGTCCATTTCCTCTTCTGTTTCTTGGTTTCACATTAAATAAAGCCCTCGTGATGCCTCTCTGCAAACCCCTCTCTGGGGTCACTCCAGGGCTGCGTCCTGGGGCCACCACACCGAGGTTCCTGCTGGTCCCAAAACACCTTCCTTGGTTTTGCAGCCCAATCCATGCTTGATCCCTGGCTGGAACCCCATCGTTCCAAGCTGTGCTGCTCCCTCAGGACCACGTTCACTCCACCTCCTGTTTAGTTTTCCTGCTAATCACACTGTCTCCTTATCTCCAGGTCACACTGCACCAGCCACCACCATTATTGTTCCCTGGCTGGATAATGACAGGAAAGACCTCCGGGCTCGGAAAACGAGACCTGTCTTGGACTTAGATGACCCAGAGATTCCCAGTCCCCCCGGTGCATACAGCAATGTGCCCCTTGCTGCCACAACCTGGGGTCACCCACTGCCCTGGGAGCAGTGGGAAATGGTGGGATGCTCTATGGGGTGATGCCAGGACAGGGGTGGCAGATTTGGGGACCGTGGGGTGCAGGTTGAGCTTCCTCAGGATGCTCCTGTTGATGTTTCCCAGGCCTCCAGCCATCTCCCAGTGCTGTCCCCTTCAGGGTCTGACCCTGGCCACCCATAACCCACTTTCCCGTGGTGTGAAGTGCTCCAGGATTAGCAGGATGGCTTTGCAGCTGCTCTCTGCTCCTGAGGGCTTTTGCTCCCCATCCCAAGCTTTTCATGTTGCTGTTGCTGCTCAGGGTGAGGCAGGGCTGGTCCCTCTCTTGCCACAGGGGCAACTGAAGCAGGAAAGGGCTTCCCACAGTGCTCCTTTAGTTTCCCCCACCAGCCACCCTGGGGTTTGGCTCGTGGGGTTTGTCCTTTGGGATCAACCCAGGGACACCCCAGGGCAGCAAGTTCTGCCCGTGGGTCCCTCCACCCTCCACAGGAGGAGGGAGATGCTCGTCGCCTGTTCCATGAGGGAGATGCCTGTCTCCTTTTCCATGCATATTTCAGTGTGAGAGTCTGAATATTTCCGGAGGAGGAGGGTGTGGAGTTTTCACAGGCAAATCAGGAAAACCCAGGTGAGGCTGTGGAAGGACGCAGGCCATGCCAGGAGGGTGTTGGTTCAGGATCAGGAAGGTGCTGCAGTTTCTCCTGGCTGGAGTTCTCTCAAGGCAGAGTTTGGTCTGAAATGAGGATTTCCCACACCCAACAGCAGTGGAGAAAGTTTCTCCTCCTCCAGAAATTATGGATTACCCTGAATCCCATCCCTGCCAGTGCTGAAGATCTCTCACATCCAGCCCAGAGAATAAATTGCTGCAGGTGCAGCCACATCTGGGCAGCTGTTGTTTGCCAGGGGGAACCGACACCCCCGGACTGCCACATCCCACCTCACCACTTGCAAACAAAACACTCACAGCCCTGAGAAACCACGGCGGCTTCATCAGATACCCCTGCGACACCCACCCGTGGTTTGGGTGGCTCGGGGTGTATTTTTTCCCTTCTCCAGCTGCTCGAGAAGAGTTTGTGTTGTCGACCATCCAGGCAGCCGCCCACACATGGACCCGGCTCAGTCGTCCCTGGGGTGGGAGGCAGGTGACCTTTCAGGTCTGTTTATGACTCTATGACCTTACCAGTCCCAGATCTACATCTACAGCGAATCCAAGGGCCTGGGGAGGAAAAACCTCCACGGTCTGGTAAGTGCGTGCCTCAGGCTTCGTGTCTGAGCATCCTTTGTAATCCAGGATGAGGTGACAATGATGGGCATCATCATCATCATTACAGACGATCTGTCTCTCTCTTTGTGAGGAAACACCACAAGTGAAGCCCGAAACCCACGGGCATGCACAGTGCAGAGCCTTGCAGAGCTCCTGAGACACTGAGCAGGACGGTGAGGAGCAACTCGTGACGATCCTAAGCCTCCAAGGCTCGGCTCCGTCCAAGCTCAGCTCTCACCTCAAGCCTAGCAGAGAAGTTTCGGGAATGAGCATCCCCTCTGCCTCACCACGAGGCACAAAACCCAGGCTCATGCTCCTCTCCCTGTAAGTACGTTCGAGGTGTCTTTAATTAGGGTGAAAAGCTCTGAGGAATTCCCCTTTTCTAAGCGCCGGTGGTCCCTGGAGGGTCGGCATTCGGCAGCCTCTGGCCCGACCACGGCACAGCTCGGAGCACCTGCAGGGCTCATGGCACAGGAATCAGGGCCCCGTCACAAGACTGAGAGCAGTGAGAAGTCACCCATCAGCTGACAGCACCCAGAGGGACACAGTGGCAACCCCACGGGGTGCTGGTGTGGGTTTGGCACAGGGATGGGGGCACTGCTGCTCTCAGCATCCCACAGGGAGGACCAGGGTGGGGGCTCTGGTTTCCTTGCTGAGGGGAAGCTGCCGAAACTTGGGTGGGTGTTACAGGGACTGAACCAGGTGGGACAGCATTAAATAACGTCAGGGCTTGTCACAAATCCTGCACAGGCTGTGGGGGAGAGCTGAGGTGAGGGGGGACAGGAGCAATAGTAGTGTGGGACACTTGGAGGGGATGGCAGCACTTCATGGAATTCTGGAATGGTTTGGGTTGGAAGGGACATTAAAGACCATCTTGTTCCACCCCCTGCCATGGACAGGGACACTTTCCACTATCCCAGGTTGCTCCAGCCTGGCCTTGGACACTTCAGGGATGGGGCAGCCACAGCTTCCCTGTGCCAGGGCCTCCCCATTCTCACAGCCAGGAATTCCTTCCCAATATCCCATCTAACCCTGCTCTCTGGCACACACTTACCCTTTGTCCTGTCCCTCCATCCCTTGTCCCAAGTCCCTCTCCAGCTCTCCTGGACCCCCTTTAGGCACTGGAAGGGGCTCTCAGGTCTCCCAGCCTGGCTCTAGAGCAGAGGGGCTCCAGCCCTCAGAGCATCTCTGTGGCCTCCTCTGGACTTGCCCCAGCAGCTCCATGTCCTTTCCGTCCTGGAGTCCCCAGGGCTGGAGCCGGTTCTGCAGGTGGGGTCCCACCTGAGTGGGGCAGAAGGGGAGATCCATATGTGTGAAATACCATGAAATCAGATGTCAACGGTGACTGCTTAGTTATTGAAACACCCAGATCAGGATGGGGCTCACACGAGTCAGGTGTGTGGGATGATGAAAATAAGTGAAACTTCTCATCTGCAGACTCCATCCAGCCCGAGCTGCAATTTAGAACCATCCAGAGCATCCCAGGTGAGTCTCTCTCTTTCTTTTCCCCTCCCTTTGGATAAAGAAATCTGCTTGGGATGCTCTGACCCATTAAGCTGAGCTGTAACTAAGCCAGTCCAACCCCCATGCGGCCGTTTTCATGCCAGTCTAAGGCTGCCTTGGTTTATTTTGGCTTCAGGCCGTTCCCCATCAATTGGCATCAAACCACTATTAGTAACTGAGCCGTCCCGGGTTTAACGGCGGGTCCTCATGACTCAGGAGCTTTAAACCCAGCTTTAAACCCAGTTTAAACCCCGCCGTGAGGGTTTGGGGTGTTATCGCTGCCCCCACAGCCCCAGCCACGCCGCTTGGGCAGGGAACAGCTGCATTCCCAGCGGGAAAAGGATGACACTCGTGTCGGGAAGCGACAGAAGCGATTCCACATTATCGTGGCACTGTCACGCATGGGGGGCAAACATCCACCCGGGGCAGTGTGAGCCCACAGTGGGGCTGGCACTCGTGGGGATGTTGGTTTTTCTCGTGCAGGATGAGGACCTGGGCTTGCTCCGGAGCAGAAATTCCCTCCGGGATCCTCGTCCGTGGGTGCCCGTAAGGCCGAGCAAACCCACACCCCTGCACTATAAATCTGGAGAAACAGAGTGGTGGTGGTGGTGCCCGGACGCTATTGATGGTTGAGGAGGAGCGGTTGGATTTGGGGGGGTCCCTGCTCTGACCTGCGTGGGGCTGCGGGGCCGCGGGAGCGGGACACGCAAAGTGGGGACCCGCAGCATCCCCAGCGCGGCGGAAGCGGGTGCGCTCCCGCCGTGGGAATGCGGGGATGGGAAAGGCGCTGGGAGCACTTCGGGGAGTCAAGGGGGGTCGGCGAGATCCCTTTCTCACCCCCGCGGGTCGCGGCGGTGCTACCCGAGGGGGTGAGGGCGGCGCATCCCCCTCCGCGCCCCGCGCCCGCCCCGCACCTCGGCAGCGCCGGGGGCGCCGGAACCCGCGGCCAAAGAAGGGAGCGGAGGCGGGGCCGGATCCAGGCCTTGTATGGCGCTTCCCCTCGGCCGCCCGCCCGTCGCCGCCCCGCTCCCCCCGTTCCCGGTCCCCCCCCGCCCGCCGCCGCCGCCGCCGCGCTCCCCCCGGGCCGCGCCGGGCCACGGGCGGGGCGGGTGATGGGCAGGGTGGGGGCCTTGCGGCTGTGGGGGGCGGCTGGAGAGGGGTAGGGGCGGGGGGAGAGTGAAAAGAAGCGGGGGTGAAAGGAGGAGAGTGCCCTGCAAAGAATGGGGGTGATCAGGGTGCCAGGCTGTGCGAGGGTCTGTGCAGGGTTGGGGGCTTTGCACAGGATGGGGGTTCTGCAGGGACAGAGGGGTTCTGTACAGGATGGAGAGGGGGTTCTGGAAGGATAAGGGGGTTCTGCAAAGATAAGGGGGCTCTGCAAGGATGGAGGGGCTCTGTGAAGGATGGGGGTTTCTGTGCAAGAAAGGGGGCTCTGTGCAGGATAGGAGAACTCTGCACATGATGTGGGGCTCTGCAAGGGTATGGGGGTTCTGTGCAGGGTGTGGGGTCTACTCGGGATACAGGGGTTCTGCCCAAGGTGGGGGGGGCTTCTAAAAAATCGGGGTTTGTCAAGGGATGGGCCCTGCTGCAATGACTGGGGGGCTGCAATGACTGGGGGGCTGCAGTGACTGGGGGGCTGCAGTGAATGGGGGGCTGCAGTGACTGGGGGGCTGCAGTGACTGGGGGGCTGCAGCGACTGGGGGGCTGCAGTGACTGGGGGGCTGCAGTGAATGGTGGAGTCCTGAAGAGGATGGGGAGAGGCCTTGAAGTGGATGTGGGGGGCCCTGAAGTGAATGGTGACCCCCAAGTTGGCAGAGCACACGGGCCACTCCCCCCGCACTCCCAAACAGGCCGAGTCAGGGCTCCACTCCCGGTACACGCTCGCCTCGCCCTGCCCTCCGCAGTGTCCCCCCACCCACAGTCCCCGGGCCTGGCAGCGCCTCCCCAGCCCCTCGGTGTGTCCGTCCCACCCTCCCCGTAGCCAGTGCCCGGTCCCCTCCTGCCGCAGCCCTCCCGTAGCCCGGATTTCACTCCCATGGCAAAGCCGGCCCTGCAGGAATTGGGTAAGTGGAGCTATTGCAACACAGCATTTTTCCATACATTTGCTATATAACTCGGAGGGTTTTAAAGATAGCATCAGTTGGCACACTTAGCACGAAACCACCTAATTACTGACGCCTTGGAAGTGCCAAACTTTTAAAGGGGGGAGGTGAGGTTAAAATCACAGGCGACCAACAAGTGTTACCTGTTTTTAAAGTATTCCAAGCGCTGCTCTCCACGGGAGCCGGGGCATGGAGAGGGGGCAGCTCAGGGTAGAGCCACCCCCTGTCACCACTGCCACCACAGCGAGGGGATGGAGGCTTCTGCAGCCCCTCCTCTGACCCTCTCCTTCCCACCAAACTCCACTGCCTGGCGCTGTGGTTTTCCACGCACAGCTCCCATCCCGTTTCTCTCCCATCCCTGCTTGCGGGATGGGGTTTGCGGCCGGTTCCACCGCGCTCCTGGCCTCCAGTGGAGGAAAAAAAAACCCCTCTCCGGTAAGAGGCTGGCTCTGAGCAGCCCCGGGGGCGGCTGCAGGGTCAGGCACGGCGGGGGCGGGCTGTCCCCGCGCCCCCGCTCCTTCCCGGGGGGCATGATCCGGGCAGAGAAGGGCTGGAGCCGCCGCCACCTGCGCTCCGTGAGGATCCGGCATCTCTCGGTGGGGCGGTGTCAGAACCGAGGGGGCCACCCGCGGCCCGGTGCGGTGTGCCCGGTGCCTGACGACCGGTGCGAGATGTAGAGTGCCCTGTGCCCCGTGCCCAGTGCACAATGCCCGGTGCAGGATGCCTGATGCACGTCCGGGACTCGATGCCTAGTGCAGAGCACCCGCTGCCCTGTGAAGGGTTCCCGGCACTCCGTACCCCTTCCCCGGTGCAGGATGCCCAATACCCGGTGCTCGGTACCCAATACCCGGTGCTCGGTACCCCTTGCCCGGTGTAGGATGCCCGGTATTTTTTGCCCGGTGCGAGATGCCTGATACCCCGTTGTCGGTACCGCTTTCCCAGTACGGGATGTCCTGTGCCCGGTAACCCTTTCCCAGTACAGGACACGCAGTATCCCTTCCCGTTGCCCGGTGTGTGATGCCCGATAGCCGGCACCCCTTTCCCGGTGCAGGATGCCCTGTGCCCGGTGCCCCCTTGCCCCGGGGTAGGGTCCTCGGTGGTGCCCCTTGCCCCGGGGCAGGGTCCCCGGTGATGCCCCTTGCCCCGGTGCCCTCGTCCCCCCGTCCCCGCGCGCGCCGGTCCCGCTTCCTGCTCTCTCTCCCCAAACGTTCCATTGTGCGGAGCTTCCATTGTGACGTCTCGGCCTCGGCTCGGCTTTGTCTGTCCATATATGGGCAGCTACGTCACGGAGCGCTCACATAAAGGCCCCGCGGAGTCCCCGGCGGAGCAGTCGGGCGGCAGCGAAGGAACCGGCGAGCGGAGCGGGGCCGAGCGCGGGGGGGAGCGGGGCCGGGAGCCGGCGAGAGAGAGAGAGAGAGAGAGAGGAGGGGTTAAATCCTCCCCCCCGCCCCGCTTCTACAATCACATCTGCCAGCCAGATCGCCCCCCCTCCCCCTCGAGGAAACACCACCAAGGGACCCACGGAGGACCGCGCCCCCCCCGCGCCCCCTCCTCCGCGGCCACCCCCGGCCCCCCCACCCCCGCCGCCGCCTCCTCCTCCTCCCCCCCCGCGCCGCCCCCGCCCCAACTTTTTTTCTTGCATGATTTCCCTCGCACGGATTTGCCACTCGGATGTTGTTTCCTCGGGAGCTGAGCTCGGAGCCACGTTGAACCAGCCTTTTCCTCCAGTGCTATGACAGGCAAACTACTGGAGAAGCTGCCGGGGACCATGAACACTTTGATGAACCAATTGCCTGACAATCTGTACCCAGAGGAGATCCCCAACTCTTTGAATATCTTCTCCAGCACCAGCGACTCGGTGGCTCACTACAACCAGATGGCTGCAGGTAAAGAAGCGGAGGGGGGGGGGGGGGAAGGAAAATGGGGAGAAGGGAGGGGGGAGGCTGGAAGCCGATGGGGCGAGGAGGAGGATGCTGTGGGTAGGGTGTCATGGAGCCTCGGAGGGAAGGGAAGAGCTGGGGCTGGGGAGCGTCCCCCCCCCGCACCCACCCACCGCTTTCCTCGCCGTGTCTCCGCGCGATCGCTGCAGGGGCTCCGCCGAGCGCTGCCGCCGCCGAGCCGCCGCTGCCGCCGCAGGTACGGGCACGGCGGCCGCGCTCCCGTGGGGGCGGAGGACACGGGTGGAAAAGCTGCGGGGAAAGGCCGGGGGGCAACCCCGTGTCGCGCAGGGGCCGCCCGCCCGCGCTGGGCTCCCCACGGGTGCGGAGGCGCCGCGGACGCGCGTGGCCGTGGCGGCCGCCCCCCCACACCCCGCAGCGGCGGCGGCAGCGTGGGCTCTCCCCGGGACGCGGCGACGACTTTCCCGGAGCTCGGGGTTGCGGGGGGCGGGGGGGAGGAAAGGATGGAGAGGGACAGGAGAGGGAGAACCTGGGGGGCACAGGTGAGCGCCGAGGGCGGCGGGGGCGGGTGCTCCCCGCGTGTCCCCGCTCCCACGCGGAGCCCCGCCAGGCTAAACCCCCCACCCACATCATCCCCGTCTTTCTGCTCGCCGGGGCTCGGCGCAGGGAAGGCGGCGAGTCGGTAACGGCGTCGGCGGCCGCAGCCCCGGCTCCGCGGAGTGCCCAGCGGTGCCGGGGCTGGACGGGGAGGAAGCCTACCTGTAGCCGCAGGTACCTCCTTCCCTCGGCGGGGCGGCGGTGGGGTGTCCCCCCATCCATCCACCCACCCACCCTCCCACCCACCCAGGGCAGCTCCCCGCGGGGGCGGCCCCGCATCAGCGGGACCCCCGGCAGGCAGCGCCGCATACGCGGGGTGGAAGCAGCGAGGGGTGGGAGGGAACGGGGCGAGGGGGAACCGGCTCATCCCCGCTCCCCGGAGCATCCCTCGGTGCATCCCCGGTGCTCCCCCTCCCGGGCCCACCCGGCTCACCCTGCCCCGCTTCTCTCGCACTTTGCAGATAATGTTATGGACATTGGCTTAGCGAACGAAAAGGCCGGTCAGGAATTGTCCTCCTACTCGGGCACTTTTCAACCCGCCCCGGGCAACAAGACTGTCACCTACCTGGGAAAATTCGCTTTCGACTCGCCCTCCAACTGGTGCCAGGACAACATCATCAGCCTGATGAGCGCCGGCATCCTGGGGGTGCCGCCGTCCTCGGGCGCGCTCACCAGCACGCAGAGCTCGGCGGGCAGCATGGGGCCGCCGCAGGGCGAGGTGGACCAGATGTACCCCGCGCTGCCGCCCTACTCCTCCTGCAGTGACCTCTACCCAGAGCCCGTCTCCTTCCACGACCCCCAGAGCAACCCCGGCCTCACCTACTCCCCCCAGGATTACCAGGCGGCCAAGCCCGCCTTGGACAGCAACCTCTTCCCCATGATCCCAGACTATAACCTCTACCACCACCCCAACGACATGGGCACCATCACGGAGCACAAACCCTTCCAGAGCTTGGACCCCATCCGCGTCAACCCGCCCCCCATCACCCCGCTGGAGACCATCAAGGCCTTCAAGGACAAGCAGATCCACCCAGGTTTTGGGGGGCTGCCACAACCGCCGCTCACCCTCAAGCCCATCCGACCCCGCAAATACCCCAACCGGCCCAGCAAGACGCCGCTCCACGAGCGGCCCCACGCCTGCCCCGCCGAGGGCTGCGACCGCCGCTTCTCCCGCTCCGACGAGCTCACCCGCCACCTCCGCATCCACACGGGCCACAAGCCCTTCCAGTGCCGCATCTGCATGCGGAGCTTCAGCCGCAGCGACCACCTCACCACCCACATCCGCACCCACACCGGCGAGAAGCCCTTCGCCTGCGAGTTCTGCGGCCGCAAGTTCGCCCGCTCCGACGAGCGCAAGCGGCACGCCAAGATCCACCTCAAGCAGAAGGAGAAGAAGGCCGAGAAGGGCTCGGGAGGGCAGCCCCCCGCCGCGCCCCCCGCCGCCGCCGCCGCCACCACCTCGCCCCCCGTCGCCCTCGCCCCCGCCGTCACCACGTGCGCTTGAGGGATTGTGGGGGGCGGCGCGGTGGCACCCCCTTCTCCTCCCCTTGCCCTCTCGGTGCCGCTCCGGGGGGAGCCCCGCGGTGTTCAGGATACCCCGGGGTTGTGCTGCGACGGGTCAGCTCTGCCCGCGCTCGGATTGAGCGGGTCCAGGCTGCTGGCACCCGGATCCTGCCTGCACTTGGATCGACGGGACCCGCACTGCCCGCACCCGGATTGCCCGGACTTGTGCTGCCCGCACCGGGGTTGTCCGCACCACCTGGATCCCGGCTGCCTGTTCCCACACCTCCCAGATCCCGGCTGCTTCCACCTGCACTGCCCGGGGCTGGGCTGCCCGCACCGCCTGGATCCCGGCTGCCTGTTCCCACATCTCCCAGATCCCGGCTGCTTCCACCTGCACTGCCTGGGGCCAGGCTGCCCGAACCTGCACCTCCTGGGTCCCGGCTGCCCGCACCACCTGGATCCCGGCTGCCTGCTCTCACACTTCCCAGATCCCGGCTGCTTCCAGCTGCACTGCCTGGGGCTGGGCTGCCCGCTTTGCCTGGATCCCGGCTGCCTGTTCCCGCAGCTCCCGGATCCTGGCTGCCCACACCCGCACCGCCCGGGGCCGGGCTGCCTGCACCCTCCTTGCCCTCACCCAGCTCACCCGGATCCCTGCTGCCCGCACCCTCTTCCTGGATCCCTGCTCCCGCACCTGGATTACCTGCACTGCTCGGATCCCAGCTGGATTGCCCAGTCCTGGCTCTCCCAACTCCAGCTCTCCCGCACCCCAACTCCTGCATCCCGCGCCTCCCGATCCATCCCGCCCGCACCCTCCCGGCCCAGCTCTGGGCTGCCCGGGCGGCGGATCCCGGGAATCCCGGCTAACCCAGATCCCAGGGCTCGGTCCCGAGCTGCCCAACCCCTTCCAAGGGCTGGGTGCTCCAGGATCGGGCCCCTCCAGTCCCAACCCACCCAGCTCCCCCAGGGCTGGGTACTCCAGGATCTGTGTGGGGATGGACGGATGGATGGAAGGATGGACAGATGGATGGAAGGACTGATGGAAGGATGGAAGTATGAATGGAAGGATGGATGGACGGGTGGATGGATGGATGGATGGATGGACGGATGGATGGATGGATGGACGGATGGGTGGATGGATGGACGGATGGATGGACGGATGGATGGACGGATGGACGGATGGATGGATGGATGGATGGATGGATGGATGGATGGATGGAAGGATGGATGGATGGATGGAAGGAGCCAATCCAGCCCCTCTCCCTGCCAGGCCTGGAGTCCCCGTTGCCCCCACCGTGCCCATGTCCCCCCCTGTGTCCCCAAGCTCCGGCTCCCCGTGGTGGAGGTAAGAGGGCTCGGCCCCCCAAGCCGGGCTGGCGGGTGGGGGGCAGCTCTGCGGGACCCCCAACTTATGGGGTGTTGTCCCAGCAGCAGCTTTCTGGGTTTTGTTTTCTTGTTTTATTCTTCTTTTCCTTTTTATTTTTTTTTTTTCAGCAGAAGGGAAATTCTTTACAGAAACGCAGAAAAAAAGCACCCCAGTATTTTGCTGAATACTTTTTATAATGTGAGATATTTTTATTTTATTTTATTTGGTCACTTTAAAACAGCCACCCAACTGTGGAGGAGAAAAATCAATTAGTCCTCTATTTTATTATTTTATTATTTTTGTTTTCTTTCTCCTTCTGGTATGTGCATGTCATTGCATGACTGCTCTGATTTTTTTCTTCTTTTGTTTTAATAAAACTGTGCTCAGACATTTAAGCTAAACTAAGCAAAAATAATAATGACTTAAAAAGAAAAAAAAATCTTTGTTGCCAAAAGGTCGTGCTATCCAGGTTTGATGTCTGCATGTGAAAAAAAAACCACAAAAAAACCCAATTAAAAACATACAAAAAATAAAGAGAAGAGGAAGAATGCAGTTTAATTTATGTGAACTGAAAGGAACAAAAAAAACAAAAAAAAAACCAAACCACAATCAGGTTTAACCACACAAACCTAAGGGAATGATATTTTTTGAAAGACTTTTGTATAAAGTTGAGTACTTAGAGAAAAAAAAAATCATACCAGATGTAATATATTTTGTGGATGTTTTTATTTCTTGGATTTATAGTACCTTATACTAAGGTTAAAAAAAAATATGCTTGATATTGTGAAAAGGTGACAATTTTCACACACATTTCATTTGCTCATTTGTCATGTTGTAATGCAAATATGATAGTTAATGCATACAGCATTTTTAAGGGAAAAAATCAGAAATATTGAACTGATGTATTGTTGTACCATTTGCACTGTGAGCAAATGCTAATGCAGTAAATATATTGTGTTTGCTGACAATCAAAATCTGTAGTAAATATCTTTATTTGCTTAAAAATGACCTAAATTGCTCTGGAAAGAAAAAAAAAACACAACAAAGTGATGTGTAAGGGGGTTGTAAAATGTGCAGGAAAGTGGGTGCTGTGTCTCTTTACGGGCGACTTTGAAACCTGTTTGTACACACTATTTTTTCTTCCTCCGAGTGTTGTATTTCCTTAAATATTATTTTTTATATGATTTTCTAAAAAAAAAAGAAAATTAACCCACCTCTTTTCTCAGCCCACCCCCTTCTCCTTCAGTTCTATTCACAGGACAGCAAGACCAGCGGGGTGACCCCGAAGGCGACCGGCTCTTGCGTCCCACCTTTTCCTGGGGGGCACCCACCCCCTCCTTCCCTAAAATCCTGCGTGTCCTTGCTTTGCCCTTCACCTCACATCCCATTTTCCCTGCTCATGCCGCCGCTCTGACCCCGCCACCACCATTTTTCCGGCGGTTTCCGCGGCTGTCGGATCACGGTTGGGCCAAAGAGGATCGCGCCGCTTCAGCCGGTAATGCCCCTTCGCCCGCCGAACCGCCCCCGGGTGCTGTGCCCAGAGGGGAGGGGGTTTTATCCCAGCCTGGATCTCTCAGGATAAAAATAACCCCCTGGATTTCAGCGCTGGCGCTGGTACAGGCACGAGGAACGAGTGGGAGAAGGAGCCTTTGGATGTTTGGGGTGGTGGCGCGTGGTGGTTAAATCCAACTCCATGGGATCCAGCCTGGGGCTCCTGGAGCTGGGATTGTGCTGGAGGACCCCAGACTAAGGGTCTGGGGGTGTCTTGGTCTGTGTGGGTCTGGCTCTGATCAGGTGGAGTTTGGTTGGAGCAGTTGGAGTATCCCAGACTAAGGATCTGGGGGGTTTCTTGGTCCGTGGGGGTCTGGCTCTGCTCGGGTGGAGTTTGGTTGGAGCAGTTTGAGTATCCCACACTAAGGGACTGGGGGTCCCTTGATCCGTGTGGGTCCAACCCTGCTGAGATGGAGAGCGGTTGGAGCAGTTTGAGTATCCCAGACTAAGGGTCTGGAGGTCCCTTGATCTGTGTGGGTCCAG
>CM031072.1:2141569-2153848 GCA_013398505.2 Rhegmatorhina hoffmannsi
CTTCCTTCCCTCCTTCCTTCCCTCCTTCCTTCCCTCCTTCCTTCCCTCCTTCCTTCCCTCCTTCCTTCCCTCCTTCCCTCCCTCCTTCCCTCCCTCCTTCCTTCCCTCCTTCCTTCCTTCCTTCCCTCCTTCCCTCCTTCCTTCCCTCCTTCCCTCCCTCCCTCCTTCCTTCCCTCTCTTCCTTCCCTCTCTTCCTTCCTTCCTTCCTCCCTCCCTCCCTCCCTTCTCTCAGCAATGGCTTGTTTGTTCATGCTTTCGGAGCAGATGGAGGAGGAGGAGTGGTTCAGATCTCTGAATATAACTGTTTCCAAAGAAAGGCTTATAAGCTGAGATGCTTTAGTGCTCGGGCGTGAATTAATTTGTGCTGCACAGCATTTGCTTTAAAAGCAAATTAAAAAAGCATTTTGTATTCCTGTGGATTTGAGGCTCCTACCCCAAGTGCTGCTGCTTGCAGCTGCCTGTGGTATTTTCCCTCCTTAAGCAGCTCAGCTTTGCATTTGTCCCGTGCCAAAAAAAAATGCTGTGGAACCTCCCAGGAGCTGGCCCTGAAAACTCACCTGCACACCTGGTCTAAACTCAGGGCCCTGCCAGCCAGTGCAGGGCAGACCTTGTCTCTGCAGCAGCAGCAGCACTGGTGGGATAATCCCTTGGACCAGACTAACATCCCTGATCCTTCCTCTCCGGGACACTCGGCGTGGCTAATTCCGCAGGATGCGTGGGCACTCCTGTTTGTGGGGCAGTTTCTCCTTGGGACATGACATTTTCCCTGGAGGCAGAGGGCTAATCCCACCACTCCCTTTAAGGCATGATTGTCATGTTTTATTCCAAAGGATTTGGTGGTTGTCTGCTGCCGTGGAACAGCAATTTGCTGTAACAGCTCCAAACTGTCAGTACAGAATTTAAGCCAGGCAGGCGATGGAGGGAGACAGGGCTGAGAAAATTCCTCAGTGGTTTCTGGTTCCTTCAGCTGCCCATTTCCAGGGGCTGCTGATCCTGCCTGTGGTCCCTCAGGTGAGGCAGCCTCAGGTGTTCACACCCCTCCTGGTTCATACCAGGACCCCTCATTTGAATTTGCTCCATGACATTTTGCCTCCCATCCTCTTTCCAACACCAGTGTCCCCCCAGGCTGGTGCAAGCTCTGCAGCTCTGGGTGTCTTGACCAGCTTTCCTGGATGTCTCCATCCCACCCATTCTGACATCCCAGCTGACTGTATTATTTTTTCTTGCTGATTTCCCTCATCTCCTCCTGCATTCCCTGTTGTGGGAGGTTTGTCTCCCCTAAAATCAGCCATTCCCGAGCTTGAGCTCCCTGCAGATGAACAGTGGCACCTTTGAGATCTTCCCTTCCCCAGAGCTGCTGGAATGTGCTGTTCTGAAGCAGTTGGCAGGCTTTGCTTATATCTGTGTGTGTGTATTAAATAGAACAGCTCAGAATATCCGGCAGGCAGAGGTTCCTTCAGCAGCAAGAGTGTTTCCAGGCCTTTTCCTTTTCCTTCCTTCCTTCCTCAGCTCCCCCAAGAACAAGATTTTGTGTCAATGACTCCCAGGTTGGAAACTGATTTTTGAATGGCTTCCACTTGCTGTGGGATGGTCCTGGTGATGATGATGATGATGATGTTGCTCTCCAAGCACCACATACATGGAAAGCAGAAAACAGGAAGCCCAAAGCTTTGGAACTTCACGCCAAGTGTAAAGTGCAGCTCTTCAAAGCAGAACAAATGGCAGGAAACCACTGATATCCCTTGGGATCAGGCATTCCATGTCGTGGTGTGGAAGGGATGGAGTTGCTTTGTAGCTTCAGTGAACTGCAGGCCCCCAAATTTACCTCCCAGTTGCTGGCTGAGACGCTCCATCTGTGCAGGCTTTTGGGAACAGCAGTAACAGCCAAGGTCTGTGATATTCCAGATGTTGGGCTCTGGAGCCTGCTGCAGGAAGTGGGAAGGTGTGGCATCTCCAGGGCTGCATCCCAAGCTGATCAGAAGGGAAGTGGTTGTGGGTAGAGGATCTCCCACTCACAGAGACTGGACCACAAAAGAGGATCGTGGAGGGGGAAGCTAAAAAAAAAAAAAAGCATTTGTTAGGATCTGACTTCTTTGGCTCTCCATGAGGCCTGGAATTGGAGTCAGGAGAGGGGGATGGCTTTGCCAAGAGGCTTTTTTGTTGTCTTGATGAAACAATGCTGGGGCTGGTGTCAGATCAAGGCCGGCATTAGTCCTGAAAAGCAATTTGCCTGAGCTGCCGAGGAATTAGTCATGACTCCCCGTGCCCACTCGCCTCTGATCCCTTGGAGAAGGGCACGGTGTCAGCCACAGTTTAGCTCTTCAGGGAGAAGGAAACCCCTGTGGAAAATATCAGCTGGTGAACCGAGGTGATCTTCCCCCTCCCCAGACATGCCTCTGCTTTGTTTCCACCTTAACCTGGGCAAATCCAATTCCAGACAGCATAATCTCTCCCCTCCTCTTCCCTGAAAAGAGCAGCTGTCACCGGGCCTGCCGGGAGCTGGGTGGGAGGATCTAATGCAGAGAGGACCTGCTGTCAGCAGAGCAGCACAGGACACAGCCCCACAGCCCAATTAAACTAATGCCCAGTGATAGGAGTTAAACCTGCTGGAATTACATCTCTCTCTGCATGATGTTTATTGCTGCGATCCGAGATGTTCTTCCCTCCCTCGGTACAGCTCCGGCCGGAGCAGAGGTTGTGGAATTGGAGCTGTCTCATCTCCCGAGCTCTCCTGCAGCTCCAGCTCACTGAAGTTCATCCATGTCACCCCGAGGTTGTTCCTGCTCTTCACCAGGGCTGGGCTTATCCAAGCAGGCAGGGAGCAGGGAAGCAGAGCCTGCCGTGCATCCCCACAGGTCCTTGGGATGGGGTGACCTGGAGCACAGCCCCTCATGTTACCTGGGTTTGATCCCTTCTTCCCTCATTCCTGCTCTGGCCTGGGCTGACTCAGACCACTCTCCCTCCTCCTCCTCGCTGGCCAACCTGGGCTGAGTCAGCTTGGCAGGGAGCGGGACCTGGGCTGCCAAACCTCCCTTCCTTGACTCATCCCAGCAGCTCTGCCTTCCCCAGGGATCTTGGACACAGGAGCTCCATGAGCAGGAGGATTCCACTGCAGCTGCTGGCCCTTGGTGCCTTTCCATTGGGCTCCACCAGTGAGCTGGAAATCCCAAACCAGCAGAGCAAATGTTGTAGCAATGGTGAGGAGACTGGAGCACAAGTGCTGTGGGGAGAGGCTGAGGGAGCTGGGGGTGTTCAGCCTGGAGAAGAGGAGGCTCAGAGGGGACCTCAGCACTGTCTGGAACTGCCTGAAGGGAAGTTCTGGCCAGGTGGGGGTTGGTCTCTTCTCCCAGGCACTCAGCAATAGGACAAGGGGGCACGATGGGCTCAAGCTCTGCCAGGGGAAATTGAAGTTGGAGAGCAGAAAGAAATTCTTTGCAGAGAGAGTGCTCAGGCCTTGGAATGGGCTGCCCAGAGAGGGGGTGGATTCCCCATCCCTGGAGGGTTTGAACCTGAGCTTGGCCGTGGCACTGAGTGCCATGATCTGGTAAAGGGGCTGGAGTTGGACCAAGGGTTGGACTGGATGATCTCAGAGGTCTTTTCCAACCCAATCCATTCTATGATTCTATGATTCTAAGTGATGCCAGTGAAACCATTTCACTCATGTTCACTCTCTTCCTTCAATCTTCAGTGGGACCAAACTGGTCTCTGCTTTGGGAGGTGTGTCCTTTTTCCCTTTGCCACCTTTCTGGAAGGCTTTGCTGCTGGATGGGGTTTTGGAGAGCTTGCTGAGTGAAGTCCATGATACCCCAGATCCACCTGAATTCTGGCTCAGGGCTCTGCAGAGTCAATATTCACCCACATGACTTACCTTGAATCTCTTGCTTGATGAGATGGCAAAAGCTCAGCAGAAATTCCAGGTTACAGCAGAATTTCTGGCCTCATTATATGGGTTTCTTTTTTTTTTTTTGAGAGAAGACAAAACACTCTCTCCTCTTTTCCCCAAGACCCACGAAGAGGCTGAAAACCTGTAGAAATCAGCTCATCCTCCTCCTCCAGGAGAAAAAAATAAATCTCAAGGGAATAGGAAGGTTTATCACATCCCCTTATTTCCATTTCTTTGTAGTACTGGCTTTGGTCTTGGTTCATTGCCTTGTAACCGTGGTGGTGATTATGATCCTGCCCTTAAAGCAGGAGGGATGTTATGGCAGGTGGGAGGCCCAGTGTTTGCAAACAAAAAATAGCTGGGCTTAGAAGAATGTTGTTTCATTTCAAAGCTTTCAGGAGCTCATCGTTCTTTATGTAGATTTAAATAAAAACCCCAGAGTCAAGTGATTTTACATTACCCAACCCCTGTGCCCGGGGAGGAAAAAAGGTTCAGTGCAGAAACACGGTTTGATTTTTGAGTTCTCAGAGAGAGGCTGTGGAGAAGTGGGATTATTTTAATATTATGGAAACTTCCCTTCAGGATATAGTAATTTTCTTGCCTGTACTTCTTGTTCTCGTTACTCTTAACATGATAATCCTTTGCACAGCCTTTTGTCGGGTACGTGTGGCCACTGACAGCGACTGGGAGCGGGAATCGCTGTGTGCTCTGCTGGATGTTCTCAGCTTGGCCTCCTTGCCTGGGGATCTGCATGGTGGGAGCATGTGAGAGCAGGTTTTCCCTCTCTGGAGCACAGAGAGCCCTGCTCCTGCCTGGTTTGGTGGGATGTCTGAGCTCCTGTGGTGCCACTGGGAGCAGCAATGGCTGGGAGGCTCCATGAGCTCCCAGACTGTGATGACTGGGAGCCAGTTGCTGCTGGTGGGCGTGAAAAATAAGAGCAATCCATGGGCAGCTGTCTCTGGAGAGATGGGCTGGGGATGTGAGTCAGGCCAGGCAGCTGAAATGTCGCTGTGTGGGGTTGCCTGGGTCCTGTGAGGAAAGCACACAGGCTCTGGGAGGGGGTTTGGGAGGGCTGGGAAGGTTTGGAGCTCCACATCACCCATGGGGAAGTTTTTGCCTTTTTAGAATGAATCATGGAATCCCTGAATGGTTGGGGTTGGAAAAAACCTTGAAGTTCCTCCAGTCCCACCCCCTGCCATGGGCAGAGACACCTTCCACTATCCCAGGTTGCTCCAACCTGGCCTTGGACACTCCCAGAGGTGGGGCAGCCACAGCTTCTCTGCCCAACCTGTGCCAGGGCCTGCCCACCCTCACAGCCAGGAATTCCTTCCCAATATCCCACCTATCCCTGCCCTGTGGCAGTGGGAAGCCATTCCCTGTGTCCTCTCCCTCCATCCCTTGTCCCAGGTCCCTCTCCAGCTCTTGGAACCCCTTTACCCACTGGAAGGGGCTCCATATCCATTAAGCAACGATGCTTTTACTAATTGCACAGAAATGAGGGAACCTAACAGCAAAAAGTGAGAGATAACCTGAATATTTGCAGGTAGTTGCATTTCATAACCAAACCCTCAAGTTTTTTGAGGAACTGCTTGCTGAGCAGACACAAAGAAGATCCTGCTGAACATGGAGAACTCTGGAGCTCCACACCAAGGGAACAACACTCCCAGCCTTCAAAGGACATATTTTTGAGTCATGCCCGACCCTCTCTGGTTTGCAACCAAAACAATTCACACCTAAGGCTTATAAATAGAGTGCAATACTCCCAGGTTATTTTAGCAGCCGGAACAGCCATGGAGATGGAGGGTGAGCTTTCCTCTGTGCTGGTTACCTGACCTCCCAGCACCAGCTGCCACGGATTTCTGCAGCTCCCCCAACCCCAGGCACAAAGTCGTGTGAGCTGCCCCCACACTGCTCCGTTCCTGTTCTCCAGAGCCCAATTTTAGCAGCACGAAAGGAAGCTGGAGCTCCGTGGAGGTTTGTGCAGCAGCAGCAGCAGCAGCAGCAGCAGGGAGAGCCAGTTCGCATCCCCCGGATGGTGGGAGCGGGTGGTGCGGACAGCTGGTCACTGGGCTGGGGCTGGGGCTGGGCTGCTCACTGCCTGCCTTCACATCGGGCTGGGGGAGCTCCAGGACAGCCCAAAAACCCCACGAGGTTTCAAGAAAACTTGGATTTCAGCTGCCATCCTAAAATTCCAATCTTTTAATTTGCTGGAAAATCAAACATCCCTATTAAGCGTTTTGCTGTTGCTTCAAGCCTGGGATTGAAATCCCGAGGACAGCACGAAGAATTGGAACAAACCTTTGGATCCTTCTAGTCCTGGCTGCTTCCAGCACTCCACATTTCCTTAATAGCACAGGAGCTTGACAACACAAGTGAACCCAGCGCTGATCCCATGACAACAAACGCTGATGTGTTTACTCTTGGCTGGTCAATTGAAATCCATTTGCTTCTTTGGTTGACGAGGTGTGGAATGAATGTTTCGAGTGTGTTAAAACAGTCAGCATGGAAAGAAAGTTCCCTAAAATATCTCCCATTGCTGGAGGTTTGCTGCCAGAGAGCAAGTGGGAGGGAGCAGTCATTGAGGGAGCATGGGGAGAAGGCTGTGCCTGAGCTCTGAGCACAGGTTTCCCCTCCCTTTCTGAGGTGTCACAGTCCGCTTGGATCGTTGCTCCAGGCCAAGGATTTCATGGGAGGGAGTTATTGCAGGGATGAGGAGCCTGTGGAGGGGTCGAATCATATAGACATGGGAGGGCTCAGTAGTGGCTTGAGGGATTTGGGGGGAGTTTAAACATCTTGGGGATGAGGAAGGAAGAAGCAGCTGGAAGGGGAACAGACCCCCGTCAGTGTCCTTTGGAGCTGGAGGAGAGAGTCAGCCCCCCACTCAGTGTCCTGTGGAGCTGGAGCAGAGGGTCAGACTCCTCTCAGTGTCCTTTGGAGCTGAAGCAGAGGGTCAGCCCCCCCTTAGTGTCCTGTGGAGCTGGAGCAGAGGGTCAGACTCCTCTCAGTGTCCTGTGGAGCTGGAGCAGAGGGTCAGCCCCCCCTTAGTGTCCTGTGGAGCTGGAGCAGAGGGTCAGAGCTCCCTCAGTGTCCTGTGGAGCTGGAGCAGAGGGTCAACCCCCCCCTCAGTGTCCTTTGGAGCTGGAGGAGAGGGTCAAACCCCCCTCAGTGTCCTTTGGAGCTGGAGGAGAAGCAGCTCCTCTCAGCCTTTGGAAGTGGGCTCATCCCCCAAGCACCACTCAAGCCGTGGTCAGTTGTGACTTCCCTGCTTTTGATTAATTCCCATTTATTCCATCAGCTTCCAATCCCTGTGCTGGGGCACATCTTTGGGGCGAGCTGACACGTTTGGTGGCAGAGTCTTTGCTCCAAGAGAGTCTGGAGTTAAAAAAACCCCAAGACTTCCTTTCCTTTTCAAGCAATAACCCACTATAGCTGCAGCTTGTGCTTCCCAGGTTCAGATCAGCATTTCCCAGGCACAGGTTTCCCTGCACAGGTTTGCCATTCCAGGCTCCTCTGCAGCCCCTTGGAGCTGATTTCCATCTCTTATTTCCACAGGTGGAGAGAGACTTTGAAAGGGAATATGGAAAGCTGCAGCAGTGAGTATCACCCACACTGGTCAAACAGGACCATCCACATGCTCCTCTCCTGTCCTCTTCCTGCATCTTCCCAGGGAATTTTAGCCAGTTATGCTCTTCCCAGTGAGCAAATCACTCACTGCCCCATAATTCCTGATTCTTTAGAGTTTCTCTGGTGTCTGAGTGTTGGAAGGCCTCCTAAGAAGTATTTGCAGTGGAGTTGAGGTTTGCAGATTATGGCAGCTCTAAAAAAGAGTGTAAAATTCCCAGAGAACTGTGGGCTCCCTGAACAGCCCAACATCTCTGAGGATCAGGAGTGGCTTTGCCACCCTAACTGTGTCACAGGAGTTCACACAGATCATCTGGAAGCTTTGCCATTTGTTCTGAGTGTGAGGACTTTAAGAAAATATGTGAACTGTGAATAAGAGATCACCAACTTGAAAAGGTTAAAAACCATCTGAAAACAACCCAAAAAGGTTGAGCTGCACTGAACTTCATAGAGCCTTGCCTGGATATTTTTAACTCCCACCAGAAGCCAGCATATTCAGCCCCTAAATGATTTGTTGCATGGATGATACACTTGGGTTTCTTTCCTTCCAAGATTCCGACTTTGCCTTCTTCTCCCATCTTTCAGATTGGAAGATCAGACCAAAAAACTTCAGAAGGATATGAAGAAAAGCACAGATGCAGACTTGGGTAAGTGACTGTAGGATACATAGACTGTGAACTTGGCCACAAAGAGATGAAGTGACTTTCTCAAGATCACATGAGTAATGTGTGACAAGTCTGGAAAACAAACCCCGAGCTCAGTCCCACTCAGTTTGCTTCGTTACAAGGCCATCTGCGAGAGGGCTGTGAGCAGCAGCTCAGCCCAGGGAACACAGAGTGTGTTCCAGCCTTAGTCCCTGTCTCCTGGGCTCTGTGGCCTTGGACAAATCCCTTTCTTTTCTTTGCCTCAGCTTCTGCAACTGAAAAATAGGTGTCATTATTGCAGTTAGCCAGGCAGGAGCAGCTCCAGCTGAGCCTCCTGTGTCAGCAGGGCATATTCACTTCCTTCAGGGAAGGGCACTGAGCACTCTCTGAATCCCCAGGAAGGTGGGACGAGGCTTTGAGGGGTCTGCAGAGCACAGGCTGTCCGTGTTTCCTGTAGGAATTGCTGACCTGGCAGCTCTTACTCAGGAATAACCCTCCTCATTCCCTGAGTGGCTTCTTCCTTTGGCCTCTCCTCATGGCAGTGGGCGATGTAGGAAGCAATAACAGCTCATCTCTGCCTGTACCCACCACAGCTGCATGTTGAGGGTGACATCTGCCCTTGCAGGTGTCTTGTCCCACCTCACAGCACCTCCCTGCTCCCTCCAGAGCTTCTCCAGTCAGAAACCAGTGTTCCCACACCACCAGTGGAGGGGAACTGGGAGCTGGTTATTGAACAGAGCAGGGCAGGAACCTGCAGCAAAGAGCTGCTTTAAACACAGATGGTTTTTCTCAGCATGTGCTTTGGAGCAGTCCCTGTTTGTGCCTGGCCCCCACAGCTCCAGAGCCAAGGCTGATGCACCAGTACAAACAGGTGTGGGCTGGACTGGGCCAGCGCTCATCCCGTGGGATTGGGGTCACAGCAGGGCAGGGGGGTGGGAAGGAGCCCCTCCAGCTGGCAGACCTGGGGCTTCCCATCATCCACACTCACCTGTGTGTCTGTGTGTGTGTCCCAGACACAAACACCGATCCGGGCTCTTGCTGTGTTCTCCCACCATTCCCACCTCAGGGAGAGGGGTGGGAAAGGCAACACAAAGAGGCACTGCCGGGACTCTTTTCCAGGGTGAAAACTGCCCTTTCCGAGGACTCTGGTCATTGTCAGGGATCCTTGGTAAGTTTTTCCTTGTTAAGGATTCCCCTCCCCTCCCTTGCAGTGGGCGTTGTTTATATGGAGCATTTCAAGTCCCAGAGGAGCTGTGGGAGGACTTTCTTTTTCCGTTCTGCTCCATGGCAGAGTCACAAATGAGCCTTGGCCAGATCCAGGAAGATCTGATTTCTCATTTAAAGGCATGAAATGATGAGTGGAGGGGAAGATGTCGAGCGCAGTCTGGTGAGGGATGGCTGAGGGAAAAGGAGGCAGATCAGATCAATCCCAGGGGGTTGCTCTCCTCACCTGGCAGTGCCCATTCCCAAGGGGACATCACTGCTTGCTCAGCCAACATCCAGCCCCCGGATCCGACAGGGATAGCAGTTTATCCACAGTGTTGTGTCCTCCTGTCTGATCCCTCTGAGCTGAGGGGGTTGGTTATTCACTGCCTGCAAACACTTCCTGGCAAACTGGACCTGGTGGCTCAAGTCTCCACCTTCTTCCCAAAAAACTCAGCTCAGAACAAGACCAGTTCTTCTGTCTGCACAAAAATATCCCTGTGAGGCTCTTCCAGCTACAGCAGCATGGCTGGAACAGGGAATGGGATATCAGCAGCACTCCCTGTCCTGTGGCTAAAGATCACTCACCCCCCTCCCCACCCTCCCTCCAAACAAAACAGGACCTTAAGCAGCAGAAGGATGTTGTTTAACTGGAGATAAAAAGGTTGAAATGAGGTGCAGGTAACCCACTGGATCCCCCTGGCTGAGGCTTGCTCTCTGGCTGGTCTCCATTGCTTTTATCAGATTTAAACAAGCAAGGCTCTAAAATCCTAAATTCCCTTAGTTAGAGCTGCATCTCACATGTTTTCTGAGCAAAGAGCAGTGCAGACCCTGTTGAAGCCCACCCTGAGGGACGGGTGATCCTGTCTCATTCTCTTCTCCCTCTTCCCTCTCCTTTTCCTGCCTTGGGACCCTCAGAGCCCCCCACAGTGCCTTTCCAGCACCCTACAGATGAGGTCAGCAATTCAGGGGAAATTCCTGACCCAAATTCTCCAGGAACTTTCCCAAACCCCACCAATTCCCACCCTCCCAGTGTGACCCCACCGCTCGCAGCCTCTCCCCTCCCTCCGCTTCACTTTCAATCCTATCCTATGAAGGGAAGGAAACTAATTTTTCTTCCAGCTGAAGGAGTTGTGCCATTCTGTCCCATTCTGGCACAAATCCCTCCTCTGATGTGGTCACACATATGGATTATATCCCATCTGTTTAAAGGTTTAAATGCCTAAAGCCTTAATGTTTGGATAATAGATGGATACGGTAGCTTTGTTATTCCGTAGCTGGAGCCTCGCTCTGCATTTTTGCTCCCCAGCTCTGCAGCTTCTGAGCCCTCTGTATAATTGTGTGTAACCTTTAAATCAGAATGTTTAACCCCTTGATTTATGATCTTAAGCCCCATTATTCAGATGGCTTTAACTTTTAATATCTGAGGGAGTACAGTAGGAGCCTTTCCAAAGCTGCTCCGTGGCACAGCTCAAGCATCTGGCTTTGTGATCTCAAACTGCAATAACTTCCAGCACTGAGGAAAAAGAATTTTTTTTTTAGTACCAGTGACTGTTTTTTGGTCTGTTTTATCCCTGTTTATAGTGATGCTTTCCTTGTTAATAATCTTTCTTTCCATTATGTACCTTTGCTAATTTCTGGTTCTTTTGTAGTGGTTCTCTCAGAGGGGTTGAATTTTCCCTTTGAAGAACAAGTGGAAAAAGAGGGATGTGTCTGATGGGAAACAAGCTCAGTAAGACAGGAGCTGAAGCCCATCAGAGCATGGCCTGGTGCTTCTGGACTTCTTGGTGGCACTCCCAGGATCTGAAGGGGCTTTGCATTCCCCCTGGTTTGTTCTTCACAGGCACAAAATTTGGGCTTCTTGAGGGGAAAATGCTTGACTTGTGTCCCTTCTGCTGGAGAGGAACAGAGAAACCTCCTCTTCCAGCCCTGTCAGTCTGGTCCTTTCCCACTAAATCCACTTCAAATATATATTTTTTTTTTGTAAAACCATTTGAAAGACTTAATGGACTGTGATTTTTTCTCATTGTGGAAGAGCTGTAGTGAGGCTGAGAGTGACACTTAATAGTCTGTCGAGAAAAGACGTATAAAAACCCCCATCTAGGGCTTTTTTTTTGTTTAAGAGAACAGCACTTTTGTTAGTCTGGGATTATTTCTGGCAGCATCACAAGCCATACATTTCAGTGGTTCAGGCTTAACTTATATAAAAACAGTTCTCTGGGTGTTTACATGAATGAATTGGTGGCTTTTCCTTTCTTTTCTCTCAGCCCCCAGTGAGTATCTCCCTGGAAGGTTGTGCCAAACCCCTGCAGGTGCCCCATTTTTGCCCACCTGCCCTGTGTGGGTGGTTGTGCCAGCCCTGGCAGGGACAGTCATGACCCTCTGTGGTTTCTTTTCCCTGCTCCCACAGCCATGTCCAAGTCTGCTGTGAAAATCTCTTCAGACCTGCTGTCCAACCCCCTGTGTGAGCAGGAGCCCGGATTCCTGGAGATGGTCACGGCCTTCGACACGGCCATGAAGAGGATGGACTCCTTCAACCAGGAGAAGGTGAACTGGCTTTGGTTGGAGAAGGGGAGTGCAGGGTGTGCTGCTGGCATAGAATTCCAGAGTGCTCTGGATTGGAAGGGTCCTTAAAGCCCATCCAGTGCCACCCCCTGCCATGGCAGGGACACCTTCCAGTAGACCAGGTTGCTCCAACCTGCCCTTGGACACTCCCAGGGATGGAGCAGCCACAGCTTCTCTGGGAATTCCATCCCACCCCAGCACCACTCTCACAGAGAGGAATTCCTTCCCACTTAGAGGTGACCTCAGCACTGTCTGTAACCACCTGAAGGGAAGTTGTGGCCAGGGGTTGGTTGGTCTCTTCTCCCAGGCACTCAGCAATAGGACAAGGGGGCACGATGGGCTCAAGCTCTGCCAGGGGAAATT
>CM031072.1:2161804-2172654 GCA_013398505.2 Rhegmatorhina hoffmannsi
CCATCATGGATAACTGGGAGAAACTCCTGCAGAAGCTGCAACCTCCAGCTGCTCACATCAAGTCTGTGCTGTTGGCCAAAAACACCCATTTTGAGGAGACCTGGTTTAAAACCAGCCCTGGAAGTGTTCCAGGCCAGGCTGGACAGGGCTTGGAGCCTCCTGGTCTTGTGGAACATGTCCCTGCCCATGGGATTGGAACTAGATGGTCCCTGAGGTCCCTTTGCAACCCAAACCATTCCATGATTCTATGAAACCAAACCATTACTCTATGAGACCTCTCAACCTTCTCTTCCCATCCTCCGTGCCCTCCTTCCCTCCCATCCCTACTCCCCTAACCCCTTTCCCAGCGTGTTTTTGGACTTTAATAAAGAGTTTGGGGATATTTTAGCAGCCCAGGAGCTGGTGAGGCCATGCCTGGAGCCTGGTGCATCCAGGACATGCCACCCATTTAAATATAATGGGACCGTGTGGGACGATGCCCATAAAAAGCAACGTCAGGGCAGAGCATCTGATCCACCCTGGGCAGCTGGAAAAGCTCCCTGATGACTTTCCCAGGTTGTTCCTCGTGCCACAGCCCCAGCCTGTCGCAATAGTGTCGGTCAGAGGGAGAATATCACGGGATAAATTTATATTTGTATATATTTGCCAAGCATGAGAGGCTTGGGGGATGTGCAGGCACCGGTTGGGATTGGAGGATCAAATCCCTGCTCAGCATCTCAGGCAGGGATGCTCCACAAAAATACAGATATTCCCACTTCTCCCTCGCTCCTGGCAGTTGCCCCTTTGCAAACTGAGGCTCAGGGATAGAAGTTTTCCCACCAGTCCAGCACATCAGCACCCTCTGGAGCGAGCACGGCAGCAGAAAATGGGATTTTAATAGAGGATGGAGCGGCTGGGAACACCCGTGGTTTGAGTTGAACCCTGGATTGAGGTCACATCTAAAGCAAATTACACTCATTAAGTGATATTTGTGCCTTTTCTTTCTGCTAATGTGCCCCCCAGTCACTTTATATATTGTTTTTTTATCCATTTAAAGAGGTGGAAAAGCTGTTTGTTCCCTCTTGGAAGTAAAAATCCATCCCCAGGCTGTCCAGAGATATTTTTCACCACCAATTCCTGGCTTTGACCCTGCCAAGATCACCCTAAAAATTATGAATTTTAAATCAATATCTCCAGAGGGAGCATCACCCATTTGATACAAACCCACAGCCCAGCCCTGGTATTCCAGTATAATTTGATTTACTGGAATTTGGGAGAAAAGAGCAAACCTCCAGTTCTTGCTTTTCCCTTTTCTGTCACATTCAAAAATATTCTCCACCATCAGATGTTGGTGTTTCCTCAGTGTGTAACACATTTTAATAATATGAACCTTCCCGTGGCCTGAATAATTGTTGGATGCTGTTAATCCTTGGGGAGGGGTCAGAGCTCCTCTTGAGCTGGGTTGGCAACCCCAAAATTGCCAAAAATAGCAGAGAATTTCCCCCCCAAAAAGTAAAAAAATTAATTAAAAAAAATTATAAAATGCAAAAAAAAAGCAAATTAACATAAAAAAGAAATAACAAAAAAAAATGCAAAAAATAAAAGCAAAAATTGCTGCACTTAATATTTATTTCACAGTTCAGATTTATTTCTCCTGGACTTTTAATTCAACTTCTCTGCTCATTCCACTTCCAAAGAGGGGATTGGGGAAACACCACATTAATTCAGTATATTCTGAGATCATCACAGACTCCTGGAATGGTTTGGGTTGGAAAATCCCATCTCATTCCACCCCCTGCAACAGAACATAGACCAGGGATTGCCTTGAGTGTTCCAACCATCCCAAATATCCCATCCCAACCTTTTCCCATCCTTTTTCCAGGTTCAGCAGCGTCTTCCCCAGCCTGAACATGGCAGTGAAGAGGAGGGAACAGACACTCCAGGACTACAAACGCCTCCAATCCAAGGTGGAAAAATACGAGGAGAAGGAGAGGACTGGTCCTGTCCTGGCCAAGCTGCACCAGGTACCAAGATCCTCACAGAGCATTCCCAGGAAAACTTGGGAAGAGCTTTGCTCTTGGCATCCCACATCCCACCAGATACAACATTTGGAGGGATGTCTTTTATCCATGGAAAAATCCCACTTGGACACTACAGATTTTAAAGCTCTCAGTGAAGGGAAAGAGACACTTTTTCCAGGGTGAAAAGGAACATTTTCCAACAAAAAGTGGAATCCAAGCCCTGGGAACTGAGGTTGATGCACAGGGGGGTTCCCCCCGACCTCCATGTCTGGGAGAGCAGCTGGATGAGGAAAGGGACAAGATCAGAGCATTCCCCAGCTTTATGTTTGCCACCTGTTCCAAAAAATTCGTCCTGGAAAATTGCAGTAATTGGTTAACAGGAAGTCGTGCCAGGTTTGTTCTCTCTCCCAAATTTTAGTGGAATCCTGATGAGGGGTTTTTTTTTCTTTAATTAAATCTTCCCAAATCTGTGGCTCTGACTGCACGTGGCCTGATCCTTGCAGGAACAATTGACTCCCAGCCTCAAAGAAAATGTGTTTTTCTGATGAGTTTCCCCCCCCAAAAAATGAAGTTTTGTGTTTAAGAACAGCCTGAACAAAAGACACCTCTGATTTAACAGTAAGCAGCTTATTTTGCTCAGCCTCAGAGACTAAAGCTGGGGCTGGAAAAGTGGGAATGCTTTTGTCCTGGTGATTAAGCAGGTTTTAGTTATTTAATGTATTTTTTTCCCCCATAATGAACTTCTGATCTAATTCTCCCCCACCAAAAACTTAACTAAGCACTGCATGAGCTTCAACACCTGTGGGAGGGAGCCTCAGGCAACCCCAAATGGGGTATCCAAGAGGTCCAGATTTGATGGGAAATGGCCTCGTCTCATCCAGGTATTTAATTACAGAGCTGCAAATTTAATCAGTTATTTACTCCCAAGTTTTATGCTCTTTGTGAGCTCCATCCTGGGAGTTTCACCACTCAGGAATTTGCTGCTTTGCCTCTCAGACCAGGATGATTTGAGGCTTTGCCAGCCTGGAGCTCTGTCCATGCCATCCCTCTGGCATTCTGTGCCTGTCCCCAGGAGCGGGACCGGCGCCGTGGCTGGGCTCGGATCTCCTGCACCCCCCTCCCTTTGGAATAGCACTGGGATTAAGTGGCAGACTTGAACCAGTCTAGTATTTCACAGCCCACCCCCTCCTGCCCTTTTCCACACCATCCCTGAGACATTTCCCTTTCTCCCCACGCTTCTGTTTAAAGGAGCCAGTTGGACACGCTGAGCTGAAGGTCACGGGCAAAAGGGATGGTGGGGACAGGATCCTGAGGAGATGATCCTGGGAACTGCAGGGAGAGGGGACATGGACATGGCCAGGGGTGTTCTCCAGCCTAACTGAGCTTTGGGGCTGGTTTTTCTCCATGTTTTTCCTAAGGCAAGAAGAACACCTGGCTTGGAGCCTCAGTGGGTGTCCTGCAGCTTTCCAAGGTCAGAACTTGGTTCCCACCAGGCTCCCTTGGATGGTCACTTGGGTCCCACCAGGTTTCATTAACTGGTCATTTGGTCCCACCAGGCTCTGCTGGATGATCCCATGGGTCCCACCAGACTCTGGATGATCCCATGGGTCCCACTAGGCTCTGCTGGATGATCCCATGGGTCCCACCAGACTCTGGATGATCCCATGGGTCCCACTAGGCTCTGCTGGATGATCCCATGGATCCCACCAGGCCCTGCTGGATGATCCCATGGATCCCACTAGGCCCTGCTGGATGATCCCATGGATCCCACCAGGCCCTGCTGGATGATCCCATGGGTCCCACCAGACTCTGGATGATCCCGTGGGTCCCACTAGGCTCTGCTGGATGATCCCATGGATCCCACTAGGCCCTGCTGGATGATCCCATGGGTCCCACCAGACTCTGGATGATCCCGTGGGTCCCACTAGGCTCTGCTGGATGATCCCATGGATCCCACTGGGCCCTGCTGGATGATCCCATGGGTCCCACCAGACTCTGGATGATCCCATGGATCCCACTGGGCCCTGCTGGATGATCCCATGGATCCCACTGGGCCCTGCTGGATGATCCCATGGGTCCCACCAGACTCCACTGGCTGTCACTGGTTGTCCTCAGGTCAAAGCAGAGCATTCCACTCTCCTGGGGTGGCCTCTTTGAAGGTATTCCCACAGGAATTTTCCCAGGTGTGTGACTCCCACCCTCTCCCCTCCCAGGCCCGGGAAGAGCTGCGCCCGGTGAAGGAGGACTTTGAAGCCAAGAACAAGCAGCTCCTGGAGGAAATGCCCAAGTTTTACAGCAGCCGCATCGATTACTTCAAACCCAGCTTTGAGTCGCTGGTCCGGGCACAGGTGAGAGGCTGTTCCTGCCTGCTGGGCACTGCCAGGTGGGAATCCTTTGGTGGGAATCCTGCAGAGCACCTGGGTAGGAATTCCTGTTGGAGCAAGGTGCCTTCTTGCAGCAATCCTCTGCTGTGCCTCCAGGAATTCCATCACCCCGGTGGAAGGGCACAGGGAGCAGTGGGATGACAGGTGGGAGATGAGATGGATCTTGGCCTGGCACAGGTGCCTGTGGTGGTGAAGTGCTGGATAAAAAGGACAGCTGGAGTGGAGTTTTATATGGATCTGGGACACTCCTGGTACACATATCATGTCCTGTTCCACAGTTCCAGCCCTGGCTATACATTATCCACTGGATTTTGATGGCTTTATCCACCTTGAGTTTGGAGCCCTGAGCCCTGGAGTGGATCTTGAGGTGATGAGACTCTCAGGGCTCATCTGAAGGGTCTCTTGTGGCTCCTGGTGAGCAGAGAGGAGGCTCTTGGGGCATCTCCATGCCAAGGATTTGCAGGCAGAAGTGGCCTAAATAACCCACAGCTTTCATTTCCATCCTCCAGCCTCCTTCAGGGTCTTGCTGCTGCTCCTCCTCCTCCTTCCTTCCCCCTTTGCCCTTCTCCTTTGGCTGGAGAGGGGACAGGGTTGGGATCTAACCAAGCTTTGAACCTCTGGCACCTCATGCCTGGCATCACAGGGTGGTCCAACACTGTGGGGAGAGCGAACCCCCCGTGCTGCTCCTGCCGTGGGCGTTTCCCTGCGGTATTTTCAGGAAGGGAAGCGCTGCAGGGACAGGGACAGGGACAGGGACAGGGACCTGGACACAGGTGCAGGGGACTGCAGGGCTGTGCCAGCAGCACGTGTTCCATCTCACCTCCGACTTGGGGGGGCCTCTCCACGGAGCTGCCAGCGAGTTGTCTGCAGGCTGATTCACCTACCAGATGGTGCCGATGCTCCCTGCGCCGCAGGGTGGGTGCTGGGGATGCTGTTCCTGCTGTTCCCTCCGCAATCGGCCACGGGGCTCCCTGTTCCAGCCCAGCCCAGCCGGAAAAGCCGCAATTCCCAGAGCCAGCAGGGTCTCACTGGCCCTTTCCCCCTGCAGACCCGCTCTGGTCACGTGGAGGAGACTTTGAAACGTGAATGTTCTCTGCCATGTCCAGGTGTTTCATCCTCAGAGAGCAGCTTTGCCCCTCTGGTGTTGCCCACGATGTCTCTCATTCCATTTGTGTCCCGACTCCCAGGGAGTTTGGGGCGAGAGCACGTTGGGAGGGATGTGCTCGGAGCACTCAGAGATGCAGGCAGGGACCAGCAGGGTGTCATTGCTGGGGCTGTTTCTCAGACTCTCCATTCATATCCCTTGTCTTCCTTGGGAATCCTCTGTTTTCTTTCCCAGCCATCTGTCCTGCCTCTCTTCAGGTGAGGAATTTCTTAGGAAAGTCGAGTGAAATCCTGTTTTTAATACCCAAAAAAGGCAGCGTCGTAACAAAGCTGATGCATCTCCCGTAGGCTGGACTAGAGCTGGTCCCAGATGGATGCAGCTCACATCCCTCCCTCCCTGCCAGCCTCCATGGGAACCTCATCCCTGTCCCCCAGTACTCCCTTCCACCCCAGGGAGGGAATGCCAGGAGGAGAGCTCGGAATGTTTGGGCTCAGGCTGTGTGTCCCCCCTGGTTTAGGAGCCCTGGGAAGAGTTTTCCCATCGAAGGGACTGAAATGAAAAGGAAAAGGGAAGTGATTTTCCCAAGGTAATGAGTCAGTGTTGAGCCAGGAATAGCACCAGGAGCCCTGACTCACCTCACAGCTGCTCACCTGCAGGCACCTGGCTGGGAAGGGCACCCGTGGGGATGCCAGGGGGGTGCCGGGAGCATCCCCTTCCCAGGTGAGAGATGGCATGGGAATGTTGCCCAGCCAGCCCTGTTCATCCCAGGTTTCTCTCCCTCTGTGCCTCCCTGAGCTGGTTTAGCCTCTCAGGGGCTTGTGTTCCCTGATGGAATTTCTATTTTCAGCCTCTTCCATGGGTACCATTCCAGGAGTGCTGGTTGGGATGGGGCTGAAGGTGCATCCCTCAAGGAAAATGATGGATGGAGGGAGGCTGGGATCAGCTGGCACTGTACTGGTGGCCATGACTTTGGGGCTGCTTGTCCCTGGGTCAAACCTACCATCCAAAGGCAAAACTACACAATTTTCCCTATTTTTTGGCCCCAGAGAAAGCAGGGGGTTAAAGCAAGACAAGTGTGTGACGGTGAGCTGGGCAAGCACCAGCTGTTTGTCCATGCCATGGCAAAGGAAAAGGACCCTGCTCCAAAACCAGCTCCATGGCTTTGACCCAAGGAGACCCTCCAAAGCCTCCTGTTCCCATGGCACAGCCTGGCTGTGCTCCCAGTGCCGGGTGTCTCCTGACGCCGTGACATGTCCCAACCTCACAGGGCTGTAACATTCAACTCCAAATTCTTCCCTCCACCCACATGCCCGGGCCAAGCCAAGGCAGGCAAATATTTCCCTGGCTGGGGGCTTTGAAGTGGCCACATGGAGATGAAAGGGGGAGATTTTGGAGCTTGTCACTGGTGTGAGGCGTGAACAAACTTCCTTCCCGCCTTGGGCTTTGTTTTCCAGCTAGAAAATGTGATATTCCTCTGCTTTTTAATGAGATGGGGGGAAAAGATGGGGCTGACAGGCTGGGGTTTGCTGTGGGATGGGGGAGCCCAGCCTGGCAGTGACCCTGGGTTTGTTTTGGGTAGGGCTGACCCAAACACACTGCCTGGCTGGGCCATTGTGAGCAGGATCTCTAGAAAATCCAGGGAACACCGTGTCCCCAAACAGAATTAGTTCAAGACAGGTGGACTCGGGGCCGTTGGCTCAGGCTCAAAGGCGAGTTGGAGATGGGATTTGATGGGATGGGGACGGAGCATATGGTATCCATAGCTGGAAAAGTACTGGGCTGGTGGGAGCAGGTAGGGCAGGGGGAGCTGCCTGCAGAGCCACAGGGTCCCCCACTGTCACTGTCATCACTCTGGGGGGCATCTCCTCCCTGGGACCCCCGTGGAGGCAGGGATGGTTTTCATTTGTATTCCAACAGGAGCAAAGCATGGAGGAGTCAATGCCAGTGGGATTTTGTTGATGCAGCTCAGGAGACTCAGCTGGCAGTGCCCCAGGTGACTCCCTACTGGTTTGGCACTGAGGCCTACTGGGGGAGAAGAGAATCCCCAAGGACACCCACCAAGCCCTGGGGACACGGTGTGTCCCATGGGAAGGGCTTGGTGGCTGCAGGATGTGGGCAGTGGGGGAGCAGCACCAGAGAGTTTGCTCTGCTCTGGCCTTCAGTCCATGTGGATGCTGGGGGACAATCCTGGGGACAATCCTGGGGGACAATCCTGGGGGCAGTCCTGGGGGACAGTCCTGGGGGACAATCCTGGAGACAATCCTGGGGGACTGGGGGTTAATCTTAGAGGGCAATCCCATGGAAAATCCTGGGGCCAGTCCTGGTGGGGAGACAACCCTGGGGGCAGCCCTTGGGGTTAATTTGGGGACAATCCTGAGGGCTGGTCCTGATGGGGGAACAATCCTGGGGATGGAAATCCTGGGGAGCATCATCTGGCTCTGGCCCTGCCACCCTGGCAGGTTCCATTCCAATGTGCCAGAGCCTTTTCTGTGCTGGAATTGGCAGTGCCACTGGGCCATATGTGACTGAACAGAGCCCAGCTGACTCCAGGCTGGGGACAAGGGACACAGGGGGCTGCTCCAGAGCTCCAGCACCCTCTTGGCATCCCTCCAGCCCAGATCCGTGCTCGCCCATGGCACTGCCAAGGAATCTCTGTGGTGACGGGTGTTTTCAGCATCTCTTGCTTGTGAAGGGCTTTTTTGGGGTCATCTGACTGTGGGGCTGTTATTTGGGGGGGTGCAGGGATTTTGGGGGGCTCCTGCCAGCTCAGCCCTGCATGGTGTTCATTAGTCACTCTGTAAATAAGCATCGCTGTGACTCACCCACATCCCGCTGTGTGGGGAGCCCGGAGCATCCCCCAGACCCCCGGGATGGGCCAACCCAGGGAGGGGCAATGCAGGCAGCCAGCACCAGCCTGTGGGGCCCAACATCCCCCCTTGGGCCTGCCCAAAATAAGCACCGTTTTGAGCAGGATTAGGGGAGCTGGTCTCCATGGAGACCGTGTGTGTCTCTGCACTGGTGCTGCTGGAGATGCTGGGGCTGCGCTTGTGCCCCTCTGGAAAATGGGGGGCAACGCTCCCCATCCTGCCCTGATGGAGGTGAGGGGATGCCTGGGATGGGATCCCACATCTCCTGCAGCGCTGGGGTCCTGCATTGCCAGGGGTCTGGTGGTGCCCAAGGTCCCACAGCACTGGGGGTCCCAAATGCCATGGGCCCTGCAGCCCCCGGGGGGTCCCACAGTTTTAGGCTGGTGCTCCTGCAGTGCCAGGGGTCCTGCAGTGCCAGGGGTCCCGGGATACCTGGGAGGGGGTCCCAGGGCGCCTGGGTTCGCAGGGGCAGGGCTGGCATCCCGCAGCGCCGGGGGTCCCGCAGGCAGGGCTGTGTGCCCCCCTCCCAAGCAGCCAACAACCCGCTGCCATCTGCCTGCGCTGACCCACCGGCTCCCGCGCCAGGGAAGCGCTGCTCGCTGCCGGGGATAATTGGCGGTGCTAATTAGCACGTTATTAAAACACCCCTCCTCCTCCTCCTTCTCCTCCTCCTCCTCCCCGTGCTTCTCAGCAGGGCACGGCGCTGCCGGGCGTGACACTCGCCGTGCCCACCGTGCCCACCTCTCCATGAGCATCCCGGCAGCGCGGGCAGGTGGCTCGTGCCGGTGACACCGGGTGACAAAGGAGGGGACAAAAGGAGGGCGGCGGGTGCCGGTGGCAGCCCCGCACGCGCCGCTCCCAGATGGGAAGCGAGCGGGAGAAGGGCAGCGTGTTATTAAAACGTGTTGAGTTGTAATAATCCAAGGGGGTGGCATCGCCACATGGGAGGGAGCTATTTTAGACACAAACGCTCCGGCGAGGGGCTGCCGAGGGCACCCGCGGGGGGAGGGCACCCCCCAGCCTCCCTCCTTCCCCCCTCCCAATCCCGCTTTTCCAACAGGTTGTCTATTACACGGAGATGTACAAGATTTTTGGGGACCTGACGGCGCAGATCGACCGTCCCGGGCTGAGCGATGAGCAGCGGGAGAGGGAGAACGACGCCAAGCTGAGCGAGCTCCGGGCGCTCTCCATCGTGGCTGACGACTGAGGATGGGGGTGGTGAGGCTGGGAATTCCCCCCTCAACCCCAGCTCCCAGCCCAGGGATTGACTCGGGGGGCTGGAACTGTTCCTTTGGCCCTGTGGCTCTGCACTCCTGCCCGGACAAGGGGTGGGGGGCACAGTGGGGCTCCCCATGCCCATGTCTGGCTTGGGTTTGCTGTAAATTGGAGGGTGTGGTGGAGCAGGGAGGGCAGGTGTCCCACACAGGTGAAGATGGGAATGGGATGGGGGCTGCTGGCCTTTTCCAGGCACTGCCATAGCCCAGATCCACTCCCAGAGGAGGAGACCCCCCACTCCTGCCCCTTCATTTTGTGCCTTAGCAGCCCAGAGAAGGGTAAAATCACTCCAATCACGTATTTGGGGGCAATAAGAGAGTGTGATGATTCCCGTGCCGAGCATCCTTCTCTCTCTACACAGGAATGGCACAGAATGCCTCTGACCCACACCCAGGGCAGTGCCCATCCCCACAGCCAGGGGTGCCCACGGAGGGGGGACTGAAAGCCCAAATCCCAGGGCAGAGACAGGAGGAGGGATCGAACCCAGCCAGGAGCAAATCCAAGGAAAACTGGAGGGAGCTGCAGCCCCTCCTCGGTGTCCGGGGGAGGGCACAGGAGCTCCGCTGCTCTTCTCCAATGAAGTTTTCGGGAGCGCGGCGCCGGCTGCGCCCGTGTCGCTGTCGGTGCCATCCCCGTGGCCTCGGGACACCGCCGGGCCACTGCCTGGCCACTGTCGCCCTCTGCCGCCTCCTGCCCGCCACTGCCGGGGGGGACACGGCGGGGTTGGGGGTGTCACCCAGGGGATGGTACTGAGCGGATAAATAGGGGATTGAACATCGACCGAGGAGGCGCGGAAAGGAAACGGCGCCAGCAAAGCACGGGTTTTCCTGTAAAATACAGGGAATTTGCATTCCAGAGGCTACAGGAGGCCTGCCACGTCCTGGGATGAGGGGCTGCAGGGTGGGGCGAGGGGCTGGAAGTCCATGGTGGGGGGTTGCTGGTGGAGGTAATGGGGGTTCCTTCTCTGCCTGGGGATGGCACGAGGCTTCCTGCTCCTCCAGGTGAGGGCACACAGCTCCAGACTTCAGGAAAACCACCACCACCACACCTTCCCACCTGGATTCAGCAATCCAGACCCTGCAAAGGACAGGTAATAGTCAGGGGAAACCAGCAGAAAACGAGGAGTGGGATCCCCATCCCTAAAGCCAAAACTTCACATTCCCAGCTGGAGCGAAGGGGATGGCACAGAGCCCTCCCTGGCAGGCCCTGGGAATGCTGT
>CM031072.1:2172754-2191803 GCA_013398505.2 Rhegmatorhina hoffmannsi
TGGGAATGCTGTTTGGAGGGACACAGCAGGGCCACCCTGAGAGCAGCCCATGCCAAGGCTCCTCCCCAGCTCCCAGCAGGGAGAACTTCATCCCTCCCTCTCCCCTCAGCTGTTCCTTCCCAACTGCATCACATGCTGGGCCAGGTTTAAGCAAAATAAACCCCGTTGCCACGGTTACCCAGGGCAGGGATGCTAAATATAAATATTATATATATTTATATATATTTAACTGCCACACAAACAAGGGCACATTCTCCCATGGGATCTGAGTGAGGGGCAAATTCTCCTGTGGGATTTGAGCCCTGCAGACCTCAGGATGGCTCCCAAGGAGGCAAAGGCCCATGGCAGCCCTCCATGGGAAGTGTTGATTCCTTCCTGGATTCAGGGCTCACCTGAGCCCACCTGGTGGCTTTGTTTGTGTCACCCTGTGCAGGGCAGTGAGACCTCCCCATCCACCTCATCCCCAGCTTCCCACTTCATCCAGAGCATCCACTCAGCAAATCCCAGCTCCCAGTCTGTGCCATCAGCTCCTCCAGCGCTCTGGAGAGGGATCTCACCCTTGGAAGCTTAACCCAAATATTCCCAGGGATTCTCGCTGCGTAATCTCTGCACTGGCTGGGGTGGAGAATTCCATCTTTTATAGTAAAAAGTGGATAATTACCGGGTTTTGCACCACCCACAAGATCCCAGCGTTAATGGGGAGAGGTGGCAGGAAGGGAAAATTAACTCTACGATGGGGAATGTTCTCAGCCTTGCCTGAGACACTGAGTGAAGGACATCAGCTCCCAGACCTCCAGAAGCAGAGGGAAGGGATACACTGCTCCAGGATGATCCATGTGAGTGGCTGTAGGGACAGTATCAGGATGGGGCCACCCTCTTTCCTCCTCATCAGTTGGTCCCAGTGAGCCCAGTTGCATTCCAGCATCCCAAATGTCCCCCTTCCTCCCCAAAGTCCCTGATCCCCTTGGAGATAAAATCCCAGGGGGCAGGGACAGGTTTTGCAGATGTTATCCCACCAGCTGTCCAGCAGCACCAATCCCAAGGGTTTTCCCCCAAAACTGGCTGGATTAAGCCCTGCCAGGATACCAGCACACACCTGGGTCCACACCTTGATCTTCCTGGTGATCCCGATGCACTGAGTTGGGAGAGAAGCTCAGACCTCCCCCCTCCTCCTCCTCACCTGAAAGGAGAATTGGCATCACCTGGGACCAGCCTCAGCATCCTTGGGATCAGCCAGTGGGATGCAGACAGGGGTGCCCCCCAGGTGTCCAGACAGCCCAGGGGGAGGTGGCCGAGGAGCAGCAGCAGAGGGGTGTGCCCAGATGCCCATCCCTGTCCTTTTCCCACCCCCCTGAGTCTCTCCTGCCTGTTGCTCCTCACCTCGGGGGGCTCAAGTCAGTGGAGGGGGGCAATGGGAAAAGGTTTAATGCTGGGAATGGGGGGGACAAGGATAAGACCCCCACTCTCTAGGTGTAGGTGTGCTCCAAAACCCCCCTCATCAGGCTGTGACCCTCCCGGGGGGCACTGCACTCCCCCCCAGCACCCGGATCCATCCCCTGCTATAAGGGCGGGCACCGTAGGGAGGAGCACTCACGTTTCCCGGGAGGGAGCGGTGGGATACAGGAGGCTGCAGCTCTGAGGATGCCCCCGGGGTGTCCGGGTGGGAGCTCTGGAGAGGCTGCGGGATTCGCCGCCGGGGAGGAAACAATCCAAGTGACGGTAGGAAAATACCAGGAAAGGGAGAGGAGGAGGGAAAGGGGAGGGATAACGGGATACCTGGTCGCAGACCACCCGCCTCTTCTTCACCTGCCGTACTCGCGCGGACCCGACGACACGATGAGGGGCTCCATCAGTGCCAAAACAGCGTCACCTCCGGCCCGGCCCCCTCCTCACCCACCCCCAAAACACCTCTGCGGGCTGGTGAGCAGCCCGAGGAAGACCCGCTTCTTCCTCCCCACCCGCGATGCGCCCGGGAACATCATCATCCCCATCCCTCCCCACCAACCCAGCCGCGGCAGCAGCTTGTGGGGAGCAGCGGGGGCTCAGGGGGGAGGTCTGGGAGGGAGGAAAAGTTTTACCCCCACCCCGAGGCAGCGAAACCCCCCCCGGAGCGTGCCCAGCCCCGGGGCGCTGAGCTGGGAGGGGGATCCAGGGGAGGGGGCTCGGAGAGAGGGCTCGAAGGGGCGGCAGCCGCTGGAACCATCCCTGGGCACGGGCCCGGTCGGATAAAAGGAGCGGAAAAGCCGTCGGAAGTGATGCGGCTGTGACGCGCTCTCGCGTGACGTCACGCCGGGTTGAGGGAGTGACGTCATGGACCCACAACACTTTATCAGTGAAAAGACTTTATTAAAAAGGGAGGGGGAAGGTGAAAGGGGTGCGCCGGACCGGGGACCGGCCCCGGGTGGGTGTGACGTCATATGGCAGGGTGTGACGCAATAGCACAGTGCAGTTTCTCCGTCCAAGTGCATCGGTGGGAGCGGGACCCTCACCCTGTCCTACCTGCACCGGCCACCCCGGAGCGAGCGGCGGGTGAGGCGGGTGAGCAGCACCTTCACCCGGCCCCAGTGCGAGCGCTCGTCCTGCGGGGACAGGTGGGAGTCAGCGAGGGGGGGACCCGCGGGACCCCCTCCCGCCATGCCCTGACATCCCCCAACGCACCTTGTCCTGTGCCGGGGCACCCGTCGCGCTCTCAGAGGGGTCCAGCAGGCTGGGGGAGCTGGCAGAGTGTCCCCACATCCTCCGGCACGGCCCGGGGTCGGGGGCTGGATGGGGGGACAAAGGTGTTGGGGTTTGGGGTAGTGGGCATGGTCCTGCCATCCCACATCCTGCCCTGGTCACCTGGTGCTTGCTCCCACCATTCCTGCATCCCACCCAGCTCACCTGGGCCTGGACCCGCCATCCCAGCCCTCTCACCTGGTGCCTGACCCCCCCTTCCCGCTCACCTGGCGCCTGACCCCCCCCTTCCCGCTCACCTGGTGCCTGACTGTCGGAGCAGGAGCGCGGCCGGAACTCCTCACCCCTCCACGCAGCCGAATCCTGCTTTGGGGGCTCCCGGGTGGGCTGTGGGCAAGGAGAGAAGAGACAGGGTGTGAGCTGAGACCCCCCACACCCCTCCCCTGCATCCCACCTCCTCCCGGCCCTCACCAGGGTGCCCCCCGCGTGGGTGCGCCGGGCATCGGCCGCCTGCTGCCGGAGGATCCTGTTGTCCTGCTGCAGCCGCGCCAGGCGCTCCAGCATCTGGCAGACGTGCTCCAGGTACCGCAGTCCCTGCCCCGACACCTCGGGCACAGCCCGGGGGTCTCGGGGGCTGCTGGGTGGCCAAACCCCTCCAGGCGCGGCCGCAGCCGCCCCTTCGGGCTCCTTTGGCTCTCGAGGGTCCCGCGGTGGCTCTGCCAGGTCGGCTGTGCTGGTGCCGCGCCGGCTGAGCTGTCGGGGGCATCGCCCCGGCCCCCGCTGCCTCCTGCTCCGCTGCGCTGCCTGCAGCACCTTCCTGCTGGCAGAGCGGCTCCGAGGGGTCCGGGGGGGCTCCGAGCCCGGCTCCTTCCCGGGGGGCTTCTCCGACGGGAAACCGTCGAGGGAGAAGCCGCTCTCGGAGCCCAGCGGGGTAGAGGGCGAGTGCTCGTTGCTGGCCATCTCCACTCCAGAATCCTCCGACTCGGACTTGAGGAGTCTCCCGCGGGCCGGGGGCTTGCTAGGGGGCTGTGGGGGTCCCCAGGTGCTCATCCCCCGCGGGGGCTGCCGCGGGCTCTCCTGCAGCCGGCGGTAGACGCAGGCGGAGGTGCGCACGATGCAGCTCTCTGCCGTGTCCCAGGGACCATCTGCGGGGAGAGGGAGGACGGGGGAGTCTCAGTTGGGGGGTCCCTGGACACAGGACAGGGTGGACATCCCTCACACATGAGCCCACCACCCTCCCAGCACCTCTGGGCTGCTCCACAGCACCTCCAGCCATGCCCAGACCACTCTCCCTGTCGCCATGAGGAGTTACAACTCCCCCTGCCCAGAGATCCCTCTCCAGAGGGTCCTCACAGCCAGGGATGTTGCTACATCCGCAGTGCATTGTTGCTGCTCCCCAAAAACACAGCCCTGGCCTCTGCCATCCTCCTCCTCCTCTCAGGCCACACTGCTGAGGGAGCACCCACGACCTGGACGGTGCTACACGAGCAGCTCCTCTCCCTGTATCCCATCCTGGCTCAGTCCCAGCAATCCAACCATAGAATCGTGGACACGGGATGGCTCCAGGGACCACCAGCTCCTCACACTTCTCCCCACAGGATGGGGGGGCATCACCAGGCAGGACCTGCCCCACCCTGCAGCTCCAGGTGGGATCACAGCTCATCAACGAGGGGCTCGGCACTGTTTCCCTTCCCAGCCAGGCCACAACAAAGGCTTCGGGGAGGTGGGAGCGAAACTTTGGCACCTCCTGAGAGCTGCCCACCCCCCAGGAAGCCCCACTGGGAGCTGCCCCCCCCCCCCCCAGACACACTCACAGCAGCTGAACCTCCTCTTCCAGACGGCGCGGGAGCCACCCCACATCGCCGGGAGCCGCAGCCGAGTGCCGGGCGCGCGTCCCGGCGCTCCCTTTTATAGCCACCCCAGCCGGAGACAGGCCCTGTATCCAGAGGCACCTCATTACAGGACTGGTTCCCAGCTGGTTCCTCACAGGATTTGGGATCGGCGATACTGGCTGGGCCAGTGGTTAAGGGCTCCATTCCCATCCCAGCTGGGAAGGCGAGAGGGTGGTTTGGGCACCGGCAGGAAGCCAGGTGTCTGGTGAATCCCACCAAATTCCAGAGAACTCACTCAGGAACTCCAGCTTGGGCTGAATTCACCCACCAGGAGTCTCGGTGCTCCCAAATTCCTGCCCCCCTGCAGCCACACCACTCACTGTGCATCCCTTGAGGGGTGGAGAGGCTGAGGCCAGTCCTGGGACAATCCGGCTGTTCAGCGAGACTGAATCCCAGCAATCCCGCGGGGCAGCCCGTCCACCCCAGCAGGATTGAATCCCAGCAATCCCGCGGGGCAGCCCGTCCACCCCAGCAGGATTGAATCCCAGCAATCCCGCGGGGCAGCCCGTCCACCCCAGCAGGATTGAATCCCAGGAATTCCGGGGGGCAGCACCCGGCACGCTGCCTGCCAGCATCGCAGCTCCCACACGCCGCTTTTCCACAGGCTGCCGGACCCCACGTGCCCAGGGGCTGCTCCCCCCAAGCCACGGGGGTGTCACCAGAGCCCCACCGAGGTGGGGGGCACAGGTTGGGCCAGAAAGCGCATGAGGGTCCCCCAATCCAGTCCAAACCGCAGGGATTTCCCCCCTCCCCCGGCTGCGGGGGGTCCTCCAAGGCTTCAGGGGCCACCAACTCACCACAGTCATGGAGCTGCTCCAGTCTGAAGGCTCCGCGCCGGCGCAGCATCCCTGGGGATCGGGACAAACCGGGAATGGGGTACGGGGTGCTGGGAACAGGGCGGGGGTGACCCGAGTTGCTGGGGCCGGACAGGGAGTCCCGGGGGCCGGGAACGAGGCAGAGAAAAGCCGGGAGTGGGAAACTGGGCAGGGGTACCCGAGAGCCGGACAGAAGGGAAGAGACAGCAGGATGAGAAGCAGAGGGGCTGTTCCTGCGCCGCTTTATGGGGCAGAGCTGGGGGGCGGCACAACCGCGGGGCGGGGCGGCAGTGGGGGGGCCGCCCCCTGCCCGGGCAGCCCCTTTGCCCCCAGCCCCACCTGTGCTCTCCCAGGGTGCTCAAAGTGTTTATTCCTCACTTTATCCCGTGTGCCGTGGGCGGGAGAGGGGCAGGACCATCATCATCATCACCATCATCTTCCCTCCCTGGGGGACACAGAGCCATGGAATTGTTTGCGTGGGAAGGGATCTTAGAGACCATCCAGTCCCACCCCTGCCACGGCCAGGGACACCTTCCACCAGCCCAGGTTTCATACACACAGAATCAGAATCCCAGACTGTTCTGAGTTGGAAGGACCCACAAGGATCATCGAGTCCAACTCGAGTCAGTGGCCCACTCAGGGGATCGAACCCCTGACCTTGGCATTATTACAGCCGAGTTTTAACCAACTGAGCTGATCTCAGGTTGCTCCAACCTGGCCCGGGACACTCCCAGGGATGGGGCAGCCACAGCTCCTTTGGGATGTTTAATCGGGAATTCGATGGTGGGAGCTCCATGGCCGAGCCTGGGGACACGCAGGGGACTGTGGTGCACCCCAAACAGACCTCGGTGAGACCCCCGGCACGAAGGGAGGGGTCTCGTGCTGTCCCCACCGCAGCGGGACAGGGGAAGGGGCTGGTTCCCTCCCAGGCTGCTGATAACAGCAAAGGCAGATAAGAGCGAAGCCCATCTCCGTGCAAACAGGCACGCAGGGTGGGGAGCAGAGATAAGAGCCCACCTGGGCCTCCGCAGGACAAAGGGCTCGGCCAACAGCCCCCAATAAACCGCGACACCTCCCAAGGACATCGGGAGCAGGGAGGGGTCGTCCAGCCCCACGGGGAGCCCTGACCTTCCCGGGAGCACAAGGCCAGCTGGGATGTCACTGGAGCGCCAGAGCCCTGAATGTACCACAGAGCCCTGGCAAGCCCTGGGTGCAGGCAGGGCCCCCTGACCCCCCAGCCCTCCTGCCTGCACCCTGGGATTGGGGGAACCCCCCATCTCCCCGCCCTGGGGTCCCAGCACAGAGCAAACACGGGAGTGGAGCAAATATATATTATATTTATATATAATCTGGTTTAATACCTTGGAGAAACCCTTTGCAGTCAGTGTACAAGCGGTGCCAGCCCCTCTCTGGTACCCAAGTGCTCAAGCATGACCTCTGTGTCCCCCCCAGTGTCCCCTCTGTGACCCCCCGGGCTGAGAACTAACCCAGCTCATCACACAGACAAAGGTGAGGGTGGGTGGCTGCGGTGCATTTCCCCCCAAAATCCCAGCCACCCCCAGCCTGGTGGTGCCCTCAGCCCCCCCATAGCACCCCCTACCCCAGTGGGGCTGGAGGGGTCGGGGGCTGCCCCCGATGCAGGCAGTGACTCCCTCACACCGTGCCTGGGGCTCAGGAGTGGGGGGACACAGGAGGGGAGGGCACAGGCGCCCCTGGGGGGCCCTGGTAGCGCAGGCGGGCGTGTTTCTCACAGAACAGCTCGTCGCCCACCCAGAAGTGCCCCCTCATCTTGAGGTTGAGGCCACAGTCGGCGCAGGTGTAGCAGGAGGGGTGTCGATACCGCCCATCCTGGATCCGCACGGCCTGAGTGCTGGGGGACAGGGGAGGGGGTCAGCGGGGCACCCCGGGGTCCCCTCCCACCCAGGGGCATCCTCTGTGGCCTCCGGGGTCCCCTCCCACCCAGGGAAACCCTCTGTGGCCTCAGGGTCCCCTCCCATCTGGGGACACCCTCACTGTGGCCCTGGGGTCCCCTCCCACCCAGGGGCACCCTCTGTGGCCCTGGGGTCCCCTCCCATCTGGGGACACCCTCACTGTGGCCCTGGGGTCCCCTCCCACCCAGGGGCACTCTCTGTGGGCACGGGGTGCCCTCCCACCCAGGGGCACCCTCTGTGGGCACGGGGTCCCTTCCCACCCGGGGGCACCCTCTGTGGGCACAGGGTCCCCTCCCACCCAGGGGCACCCTCTGTGGCCCCAGAGCGATGGCAGGGCTTGAATCTGCCCAGGGAACTCTGTCCCCACTCACAGCTCAGGATCAGCCCCATTTTGGCTCTGTGGCATCAATGTCAGGGACTGATCCTGCCCTGGGCCCCCCCTGCCCTGGGACCCCCCAGTCCTACTCACAGCCCGGGATCCGCCCCATTTTGGCTCTGCCAGGGTGGATGGCAGGGATGCCCCTCCTCCCCAGGCCCAGAACCAGCCCCTTTTTTGGCTCTGCCAGGGGGGATGGCAGCGATGGGCCCTGCCCCAGGCCCCCCCAGCCTCACTCACGCGATGCTGCTCCCGCACTTCTCACAGACGTGCAGCTTCTGCACTCCAGCCACGGGTTTGCGGGCGCTGGACGAGAGCCGGCTGGGGAAAGGGGCTGTGGGACCATCTGAGGGGGGACAGCGAGGCCATCAGGGTCCTGCCACCCCCCTGCCGGACCCCCCGACTCCCCCCGAGCCCCCGTCACCTCCTCCCTCGTCCTCCAGCGCCTCCTGGAGCAGGCGGAAGGTGCTGGATTGCCGCGGGGCCGCCCGCAGCTCCCGGTTCTCCTGCAGCATCTTGTAGACCTCCGAGTCCTCCTCCAAGCGCCTCATGGCCGGCTCCGAGCCCTGGCTGTGGGATGGCACCACGAGTGGGGAGATATTTGGGGGGGTTCCCAGCACCCGAATTCCGGGATCCACCCTCTGCACCCCCCACAACCCGCCTGCCACCTGCTCCCTCCACCCCGGGAGCTGCCACAGCCTGCCCGGCCCTCCCACGGCCCCACCTGCTTCACCCGCAGGTGAGTTAACTCTTTCCACGGGCTCCCACTGCACCCACGGGTGCCACACCACCACGCCAGGGTGGGGGCATGGGGTTGGGGGCTTCCCTGTGTCCCCCTGCCCAGCCCTCAGCCCGCTCCGTACCTGGTGAAGGTGTTGGGAGAGGGGGAGGAGCGACGACGCTCCCTGGGCATCTCCCAGGGGGCTTGGGGGGTCCTGAGCCCTGGTGAGGGTGGGCAGGGGGCTGGAGGCAGGAGGGATCCCTGGCAGCTGTTCTGGCGGGTCAGGATTCCTCGCTCCTGGTGGGAAGAGAGAGAGGTCATGGTGGGCACAGCAGGCCAGGCAGGGTGCCCACAGACCCTCCCTCTCCCCCTGGGGACCCTGAGGGCGCTTGGACCAGACCCAAGGGCTTTTCTCAAACCCTCTGGAGGGATGCAGGGATGCTCCAAGGAGCAGCTGCTTCTCCTCCCAAACCTGGCTGGGGTCTGCAGGACCCCGGGGAGGGGCCAGGGCAGCACCCCCACCCCACAACCCCCAGCCCGTGCCTGTCCCCTCCCCACCATCTGCTCCTGCTTAGCGGCCCCGGCCAGGCAGGAAAGAGGAATCCTGGCTAAGTGGAAGCTGCTGTTCCCGGGAGCGGCCGCCACGCAGATGTGAACCCTGGGGGGACCCCGGGATGGGGACGGGGACCCCCTGCCTGCCTGGACCCCTAGAGAGGGCTGGGGGGCAGCCCCGGGGCTCTTTGGGGTCACGAGGAGATGAGGGGTGAGCTAAAATTAGGCACGGGAGGCGCCTTGGCCCCGTCCCCGCCGGGGTGCAGCGCCAACCCACGCTGGGATGTGAGGAGGAAGAGTGGGATCCAAGGGCAGCCCTTCCTCCCCCTCGGGATGTTGGTGGGGGGCTTTGGGCACGGCATCTTCACAGCCCCAGCCCTGTGGTGGAGGGTCCGGGCGGGGCAGGACCCTCTGGGATGGGGAGGGACCCCCTGGGATGGGGAGGGGCCCTCTGGGACAGGGAGAGACCCCCTGGGACCCTCTGGGGCAGGGGGGGATCCCCTGGGATGGGGAGGGACCCCTCTGGGGCAGGGAAGGACCCCCTGGGACGGGGAGGGACCCCCTGGGACGGGGAGGGACCCCGTGGGACGGGGAGGGACCCTCTGGGACGGGGAGGGACCCTATGGGGCTGGCACCAAAGCAAACGCGGAGCTGGGGAGGAAGGAGGGAGCGGCTGGAGCAGCCAAGGGGCGGCCGGGGCTGCGGCCAAAGGCAGCCGGGAAGGGCCGCGCTCCCGGACCGCGGCGCTTCCCAATTTGGGCTTGAAAAACAAGAAAAAGAGAAAGCAGGGAGGGAGCAGAGAGGGACACGCCAAGCCCGGAGCCAGCGGCTGCCCGCGGGGATGGACGGGGCGGACATCGCGGGCATCCTGGGGCTGAGCCGGCTGGTGGAGGAGGAGGAGGAGGAGGAAGAGGCATCCAGCCCCCGGGCATCCCGGCCCCACTCCTGGGGCATCCCACCGCGCCGGGGGTGCGTCGGGCTGTGGGTCCCTGCCCGGCCAACACCCCAGTGCCCGGGGCTGGCGGGAGCGGGGCTGGGCCTCCCCAAACTGGTTTGGCCTCCCCAGGCTGGCGCCGCTGCCAAGAGGAGCAAAACATCCCTGGGCAGGTGGCGGTGCCCGCAGGGCTGGGGGTGATGCCAGGACAGCAGGGAAGGGGCACCGGCAGTCCCTGAGGGAGAGCAGAGCTGGGCCATGGTGTGGCCAGGGGGCTGCAAAGGAGGGTGGTTTGGGGGTTCAGAGTGGGAAGGTTTGGGTTTGCAAAGGGGATGGTTTGGGGGTGCAAAGGGCAGTGGTTTGGGGGTTCAAAGGGCATGGCTTGGGTGTGCAAAGGGGAGTGGTTTGGGGGCTCAAAGGACAATGATCTGAGGGTTCAAAGGGCATGGCTTGGGTGTGCAAAGGGGAGTGGTTTGGGGGCTCAAAGGGCAATGGTTGGAGGATTCAAAGCAGAAGGCTTAGGTTTGCAAAGCTGGGGGTTTAGGGGTTCAAAGAGGGATTGTTTGGGGCTGAAGAGGGGGGTGGTTTAGTGTTGCAAAAACTGATGGTGCACAAATGCCCCCCCAGCACCTCTGCCTGGCCCCTGCAGCCCCCCCAGCTCCCCACTCACCTGGCTGGGACAGGGGAACTCCTGCTCCAGGGGTTGTGAGCTGTGGGGACAGAATGGAGCCATCAGGGGGCCTTGGCCCTCCCCAGACCTCTGCCCACCTCAGCCCCACACACTGCTGGGCACATCCTTACCTGGCACTGCGGGGCAGGTGGGTGAGGGATGTCAGGCTGGGACTGGGGACCCTCAGGGCATCCTGGCTCTCATCCCGAATCCACAGCGTGTCCTGGGGAGGGGAGGGTGACACCAACAGCTGCCACCAACCCTGGGTGAGGGGCCAGGGTAGACAGAGCCTGTCTGGGTCTCACCTGGACACGTGTGGCCAACCTCTCCAGTGAGGTGTCCCCGTTGGTGTGGCTGGCAGGTGGCACTGGGGACCTGGGGACCAAGGCAGAGCAGAGGGGTCTGGAATGTGCCCCAGGAGTGCTCAGCCCCCATGGAACAGCACGAGGTGACCATTCCCCTCCAGGAGGTGGAAAGAAGCACCAAGTGGGCTCCCAACTGGGACCAGTTGGCCAGGTGACAGCTGCCAGCACTGCCTGGCCACGTTGGCACCTGACTCCTTAATTAGGGAGCTGGGACAGGCTCCCCTGGGGATGGCACAGCCCCGGGAGTCACCAGAGGGGAAAAACAACCAGAGCACACAGCTGGGGACCACAACCCATGTGGGGACACTGCTGGGGCCCAGCTGCAGCTCCGGGGTCTGGGCTGCCACCCCCACAACACCCACCTCTCCACCTCCAGCTGGAGCTGCCCAGGGCTCTGCTTGATCTTGTTCTGTGCCTCCATGTTGAGCATCTCGGCCGTGCTCTCCCCGTTGATGGTGACAATGACATCCCCCGGCCGGAGGTCACCCGCAGCTGCCTTCCCATGGTCCACCACCTCCATGGAGAAGGGGGACATGGGGACAGCCCTGGTGAGCCCCCCTCACCCGAGGGGAGCAGTGCAGCACCCCCATGTGCAGCCCTTCTGCCAATCCCTGAATCCCACCCCGCTGGGATGTTCCCACCCCACGGAATCCCCGTGGCCTCGGCAGAAAAGCACCAGACCCTGTGCCAGGGGTGGGATCACGGCCCTGGAAACAACACCCGGAAACTTGGCACAGCCCTGCCCAGCCTGGGGGTGGCACTGGGCCCCTGTGCCGCCGTCGCCCGCCGTGGGCCATTCCCACAGAGCAGGATCTCCCCAAGGACAGCAAACAGGATCCACTCCCTGGAGCAGCCCAGCACGGCGCCCGCCTGGCAGCCCCCCCCCAGGCCGGGGGGCACATGGTGGGGCTCCTACCTTGGAGATGGTGATGGGCTTCCCGAAATCTCTTCCCCCGGAGATGCGGAAGCCCCAGGGGGCTGGGCCAGGCAGGGTCACAGTCACCGGCATGGCAGCGGATGGCTCTGGGCAGGCGGGAGTGTGGTCAGGGATCCCCAACACCCAGGCAGAGGGGACCCCCTCCTTTTACCCACAGACCACCCAAGAGAGGCCTCCCTGCCCCTGTTGCACCCCAAGGGTGCCCAGCATGGGGTGATGGAAACCGGCAGCGCTTTCCTTCCGGGGAGGGGACCCACGTCCTCGCGGGGTGTCAGCAGCCACCGCCGCTTCCTCTTGCTGCCCCGGGGCTGGGGCTTCCTCCCGCTGCTGCACGGGGGTCCCAGACACCCGGTGGCGCAGCTGGGACAGCCAAGGTCATTCCCAGGGGCTGGAGCGAGGCAGGGAAGCAGCGCAGCCTTGGCAAGCAAGGCCAATACCACAGCACGGCAGGGCCAAGCCAGTGGGGTTTGGAGGGGAGGATGTGGCAGCAAGGGACGGGTCCTGCTGCTCACCACGGGGTGGGTCTGGCACCCAGCAAGGGCCACCACCCCGAGTCCTTCATCGTGCAGCAAATCCACACCAGTAAAGGATGCTGAGGATTCCCCCGAGGTGACAGGAGGTCCCCGCGGCACCCCAGGGAGCGCAGCAGCCCCTGGCTGCGATGGGATGGATGGGAATGGGCAGTCCCATCCCCTAAATCCACACCACATCCCATCCCATCCCGCCACAGCCTGGTCGGCCCCGGCACAGCCCGGGAGAGCTGGGTACTCCACCGGGAGCCGGGCATCCCGTCCGGAACCGGGCACCTCGTCCGCAGCCGCAGGGAAGGCATGTTAAAAATCCCAAGAGCACAAAGAGGGGCTTGAGAGGCTGCCCGGAAGAATTTCCTGGGCTGGGCTTGCAGTGCCGGGAGGAAACCCCAAACCCCCTCCCCGTGCCCAGCCCCACTCAGCATCCCTGGGCAGAGAGGGCTGCCGGCCTGGGGACCCCCACACCCGGCTGGGCACCAACCCCAGACCTCCAAACAGTTCTGCGCCTCTTCTACAGCCCCTGCACCCCTTCTTCGTGTCCTGCAACCCTTCTCCATCCTCAGTTCCTTGTCGTCTGCTCTCCTCTCGGTCTCTGGCACCCCACCTGTGTCCCCGATCCCTCCCGGCTCTGTCCCCGCCGCACAGCGATGTCTTTGTGCCCGCGGCGACTGGCGGTGCCGCCCTGGCACCCGCGGGGCGAGCGGCGGGCACGGGCGATGCCAGGAGGCGGGAGGACGTGGGGATTTGGGGACGCGGGGACCCGGGGACACAGGGACATGGGGGTTTGGGCTATGGGGACACTGGGACGTGAGGATGTGGGGATTTGGGGACATGGAGACCTGGGGACGCGGGGACACAGTGGCGGGACAGGCTGCCCGCACCCCCCTTCCCTGCGCGGCGCAGCAGCACCTCGAGACCCCCGGGCACGGCGACCCCCGACGGACGGGCACTCCCGACAGCCGCATCCCGCGCCCCCCCCGGTCCCCCCACGGTGCCCCCCAAACCCTTGGCACCCCTCGGTACCCCCCGCGCACTCACCGGGGCGGCCGAGCCGGGCGGCCCCGCGGGGCTGCGGAGCCGAGCACAGCCCCGACACGGCACCGCCTCCTCGGGAGGAGCCGGGCCAGGCCGGGCCGGGTTGCGGGCACGGCCCCCACCCCGCCCGACGGGGCGCACGGCACGGCTGGTCCCGCCCCGGCACCGCCCGTGGGCGTGGGGGGATCCCCGCGGCCCCACGCAGCTTCCTGCGGGACCCCCCGCCCCACCGGCATCCCCCAGGCCCGACACCCCCAAACTCGGGCTGAGCTGAGCTTTAATGATGGACAAGAAGCAAAGGCGACTCCCGGACTCGGACCCACACCGCGGGTCGCGGCCGTCATGGTCGGGCCCGGCACCGGCAGAGCCCTGGGGCGACCCCCGAGGCGACGGGCACCGGGCTGAGGTGAGGAGGGGGCGTGTTAAGGCACTGGGGTGGGCGAGACCCCCCGCGCCGGGGGGATTTGTCCCTGTTAGAGGCAGCCCCATAGGGGCGGGAGGGAGCTGGAGGCACTTCATCCCCGTGCGGGGGACACTGCGGGGACACGGGGGTGGCCGCGGCGGGACACTGGGGAGCCCCCAGCCCCACCGGAGACCCCCTGGCCGCGGGTCACACCGGCGCCACGTAATTCCCGGGAAAAGTGCCGAATTTCTGCGTCCTTCTGGACACACCTGTGGGGGATAAAGGCACGGGGAGGTGGTGAGGGGTCACGGTGGCACCTTGTCCCCGTCTCTGCCCCCATCCCGGTGGCCACGCACCCACGAACCAGCCGTCATCGCACTGCTGCATGACGTCCACACGGTCCCCCTCCAGCAGCTCCAGCTCGTCGGCGTTTTGGGGCCGGTACTGGTAGAGCGCCCGGTACCTGCGAGACACAGCGTGGCCAGAGCCCACCCCGGTCACGGGTGGGGACACCGCGCCCTGGGGACACTCATGGCCCTACTTACGGGGTCCACCGGATCTCTGAGCCGTTGTAGGACGGGGCGGGCTCGGGGCGGGTGCTGGTGGGCGCCCCCGGGGTCGCACGCTGTGGGGGCACAGAGAGGGTGGGGGCAGCGTTCAGGGCGTCACCCAGGGTGGGGGACACGATGCCAAAGTGGGGGATATCACACCAAGGAGGGGGCACTCACCTGCTCGGGGGTCCAGGCTGGACGCCGGGGCTCCTGGGGGGGTGTGGCTGTGGGCTGTGGGGGGCTGGCAGAGGCCAGCAAGGGGCTCGGGGTGCCAGCGTGGGGCAGCTTTGGGGAGCAGGGGAAGGTGACACCGAGGTGCCCACCTGTCACCACGGGACCCCGCTCTGCTGCCCGAGGGGAGCTGATGGGAGTGTTGGGGACTCGAGGAGCGGGCGAGCGCTGCAGGGAGGGGGACCTGGCAGGGCTGGGCGAGGTGGGGATGTCCTCAGTGGTGGCTTTGACCCGCGGCTCCTTCAGCACCTGGACGTAGGTGGCAGGGAAGATTCCCTGGCGGCTGGTGCCCGAGATCCGCCCCTCGTACCAGTTCTCATCCACCCGCCGCACCAGGCAGATCCGCTCGCCCTGCCGCGGGGAGGAGGGGCTGGGTCAGCATGGGACGGCATGGAATGGCACGGAATGGCACGGGAAGGCACGGTGGGTACCTTGCGGAAGGAGAGCTCGACGTGCAGCTCCCCTCGGAAGTTGTAGAGTGCCAGCGCCTCGCCATACTCCAGCACCTGGAGGGTGGGCGCCTTGATGGGCTTGGGCACCTCCGTGGGGGGCAGGATCTGGGTGGGACACACAGGTGAGGGGCAGTGCCAGGTCCCCCCAGCCCCGCTGTGCCCCCTCCACTACCCTGGGCTCACCTCCACGTAGTTGGAGGGGAAGATGCCCACGCGGCCGTGGTGCTCCCCCTCCAGCCAGTTCCTGTCCACCTCCTTATGGATGTAGACGATGTCCCCCTTCTGCAGCGTCAGCTCCCTGCAAGGGACAGTCTCACACCTGCCTGGGGGGCACTGGCCTGTCCCCAGCCTGGCTGGCAGGGCCACCCTACACCCTAGAGCTCCCCAATCCTCATCCATCCCCCAGGGAGCACGGCAGGACCCCCAGGAGTGACCCCCAACAGCAGCAGCGCTTACTTGGGAGACTCAGCTTGGAAATTGAACTTGAGGCGAGCAGGTTTCATCTGGAGAGGGAGAGGAGCAGTTACAGAGAGACTCCCCCATCCCAGCTATCCCAAATCCCACATGGGATGGGACCATCCCGGCCTCACCTTCTTCTCCTCCCTCTTGACAGTCTCTGCAGGGTCCCCCATGTCAGGCAGGCTGGGGAGGGTCTCTGGCCTGAGGGTGTCTGCAGAGAGTGGGGTGTCACCAGCTGGTGGGGGCATGGGGTGCCCCCTGGTTGGTGGGAGCTCGGGGGGCTCAGGGGGGCTCACCTCTGGTGGGGGCTGCCCGGCCTCGGTCACTGGCCAGCCCCAGGACACCCTGCTCCATGCCAGGGCTGGCGGGCGAGCGGTGGGTGACAGGGGGGCTCCGCAGCCGGTGGGGGGACAGGGGGCTCCTGTGGGGTGACAGTGGCTCAGGGTAGGGCTGAGCCCCCACGTCCAGCCCTGCTGCCATGAACCCTCCCTGCCCCAACCCTGCTGTCCTCAGGGGCTGGACCCCCATGCACCACAGATCAGGATACTGGGATCCTCCAGGATCCCTGTATCCCATGGATCAGGACCCCTGGGTGCCATGGACCAGGATGCCAGGGTACCCCAGGACTACGACTCCTGGGTCCCCCAGGACCAGGACACCAGGTTGTCCTGTGTGCATCCCTCCAGGATCCCATTCCAGAGGCAGCCAAGCGGACAGGTCCAAAGTTTCCCGGCAGTGCCGGCAGCACGTCCGTCCCTGCCGCAGCCGAGCAGGAAGCACCGAGCAGGAGAGCGCCGGGGAGGGCGGGCTGGCTAATGGATAACCCCGCTCTGGGGGGCACTTAAAGAGCCCCAAATGCCCCCCCAGGGCGGAGGAGGGGCTGTGCAGGGGGGCAGCCATCCCTCCCCGTGCGCCCCTGGGGGTTACAGCAGGTCCTACAAGAAGTGGAGCTCCTGTTTGTTTGTTTTCCTCCCGCTGCCGGGGCAGAGACGGGTCCGTGGGAACAACCCCGGGGTGCCCACCCAACCTCAGGGTGCCAACCCCATCCCGAGGTGCCATCCCCATCCCGGGGTGGTCCAGCACGCTGTGGTACAGCTGTCCCCTCCCTGCGCCCGCGGGGACACGGGCGGTGGGAATCCAAGCGCCGTCACCTCCCCTGGGACGGAGCCAAACGCCGGGACACGGTGTCCCTTCTGCGGGGACGGGGGAAAGGGTCAGCCCCGTCCCACCCAGCGGGCAGCCCGCCCGGCGCCGGGGCCCCCACCCGTGCCGGGGCGTGGGGGGGACCAGGGGGCCAGCGGTGCCACGGGGGGTCCGCGGGGGATCCACGGGAATCCCAAGGGGGATGTCTGGAGCCTCCCACCCCGCCGGGACGCTGGAGGGACAGCCCGCCTGCCACCCCCAACGCGGGGTCCGGCCCCGCACCCCGAGAGGGGTCCCGGCAGTGGGGTTTGGGGTTCGGGGGCGCGGGAGCAGCCGCTGAACTCACCGAGCAGCCGGGGAGGCCGGAGCAGGGGAGCGAGCGGTGGGAGCAGCCGCCGGGCTCTGCCGGGAGGGGCGGGAGGGGGTGGGAGAGAAAAATTAATCATCCAGGAGGCCGAGTCTCGGCGGGAAGCGAAGGAGTCCAGCTCGGCTGCGCCAATAACCGCCGGACAGACGGACGGGCTGGGTCCTAAAGTCCCACGGCCGCGGCTCGGGGCCGCTGAGGAGCCGTGCGTGGATCCAGATGTGCGTGCATCCAGATGTGTATGGACCCAGAGGGGCGGGCACGGAGTTGTGCACACATCCAGATGCGCCTGCAGCAGCAGCTTGCTGTGCATTCATCCAGATGTGCAGCCACCCAGCCATGCACACATCCAGCACTGCGTGCATCCAGCTGTGCACTCAGGCAGTTGGGCATGGGTGCATCCAGATGTGCACGAATCCAGTGGTGCATTCAGGCAGTTGGGCATGGATGCATCCAGATGTGCACACATCCAGCTGTGCATTCAGGCAGTTGGGCATTGGTGCATCCAGATGTGCATTAATCCAGTGGTGCATGCACCCAGCCATGCATTTATCCAGATGTGCACACATCCAGCCCTGCAGTCATCCAGATGTGGACACACCTAGCCCTGCATGCATCCAGATGTGCACACACCCAACCATGCATTCTTGCAGCTATGCAGGAATGCATCCAGATGTGCATGAATCCAGCCATGCACACACCCAGTCCTGCATTCATCCAGCTGTGCATTCATACAGTTGTGCATGGATGCATCCAGATGTGCATGAATCCAGCCCTGCATTCATCCAGCTGTGCACACATCCAGCCCTGCATCCCACCACATGCATGGCCAAGCCTTGCACAAAGGCCATGCCCACAGCTGGCTGTGCCCACAGTTGTCTGCCCATCCCATCAGCCCTAAAGGGGGACAAGGGGCACCTGACAGGGGGTTGGGGTACCTGTCTGGGGGTCCGGCGTGTCTCCATGTTCCTCATGTCCTTGTCCAACTCCTCACTGAGCTGCTCCAGCTCCTGCTCCAGCAGCACCTGCGAGGGCAGGATGGGGCTGTGGCAGGCCAGGCTGGCACTGCCTATGGGCAGCAGGACCCCCAATGCCCCCCTTGGCCACCCACCTGCCACTGTCACCTTACCTCGATGGACTGAGCCCGCACTGGCCGTGCTGCTGCCACGGGCTGGAAAGGGCAAGGGACTGGTTAGGGGTGTGCCCACCATGTTGCCCACCACCATCCCTCTGTGCCAGGACCTCCCTACCTGCTCCAGCGGCCAGAATTTCCCAGGTTCATAGTCAAAAATGCTGCCAGGCTCTGCAGTGGCACCGGTGTCACCCCAGTGGGTCCTGAGGGGAGGCAGGAGGGGCTCAGCCCCCACAGCCCCCCACCCCAACAGGGCACCCACATCCCTGTGCCACACTCACCAGTCCATCCCATTGGGCATCCCGGGGGGCTCAGCCGGTGCCGAGCCCCTCCTGCGTGGCTTAGGGGGCGATGGAGGTGCCGTGGCAGGGCAGGGATGGGTGTCCCAGTCGGGCTCTGTGGACAGAGGAGGTGAGCAGAGTGCCACGCTGTGCCACGCTGTGCCAGACTGTGCCAACCTGCACACCTGGGCTCACCTGGCAGCTTGCGGTGGATCTGCCGGAACATGCTGCGGTACCAGTCCCGGGGGCTGTCGACACTCTGGGGGGACACACTGGGGTGGTGAGGGGACAACAGGGGGGTGGCACCCCGGCCCTGTGCCCCGACTCACCGAGCGGGAGGCGATGGGCATCCCTGTCTCGTCCACGGGCCCGATGCCATCGTACTTCACCCAGCGCCGCTCCCGCCGCTTGCTGTCCTTGGTCCAGGTGGCCGACCAGCCCGGGGGGCACAGGCGGGTGGGGGGAGCCCCTGGGTTGGGCATGGGGCTGGTGGGCACTGGGGTGGTGGGGGCTTTCACCTCCTTGGCCGGCCAGGTCTGGTACCACTCGTTGACTGGGGACAAAGTGGGCATCACTCGGGGGGCATCGCTCAGGGGAGCCCA
>CM031072.1:2198881-2210988 GCA_013398505.2 Rhegmatorhina hoffmannsi
GAATGGGAATCTCACAGAATGGGATTCTCACAAAATGAGAATCTCACAAAATCCTTCTCCAAAGGAAAAAGGAACAGATCCATGCTCCAAAATCCTGACACCACACAGGGGGTGTCCCCTGGGAGCCCCTGGAGATCCCTCTCCAGCACTGCATAAACACCCTTCCAAAAATTCCCACCAGATCTCACAAAATCCTTCTCCAAAGGAAAAAGGAACAGATCCATTCTCTAAAACTCCCACCACCACACAGGGGGTGTCCCCTGGGAGTCCCTGGAGATCCCTCTCCAGCACTGCACAAACACCCTTCCAAAAATTCCCACCAGATCCACCTGGCTCCATTTCCCAACCACCTCCTGTCAAACCTCCCTGCAGCCAAGGGGAGGGATGTGCTTCCCAAACTGGGGGTGCCTTGTAACCAGCACATCTCCCAAAAACCAGCAGCATCCCCACACAGCTTCTCCCAAATTTTTATCTGGCTGCTGGGAAAGGCTGAGGTGCCTTTGGAGTCAGAGGAATAACCACTGGGCAACAGGGGGTGACACCCAAGTCACCCACAGTGAGTGAAACACCCCCAGAATGCACCCCAGGGGACAGGGAGGTGATACTGGGGGGGCCTCACCCCAAACTGACCAGCAAGGGCTGATTCCAGAGCTGGAAACAGGAAATGGCAGCATGTGATGGTGGGATAACAGCGGGTTTGTATTCCCCAGGTTATAAACCAACCCCTTTTCCTTTAAAATCCAGGCCTGGCAGCTTTCCCAAAGATCACCAGACAGCAGAGATAATTCCTCTGCTCTGAATCAGAGCAATTCCCAAGGGAATTCTGCTGCAAAGTGGCTGCTCCGAGTCAGAGCAGCCCGGGAAGAGCCACAACAAGGGGCAGCACTCCCCCCACCTGCCTTCCCCTTATTTTTGTCTGGGATTCCACTGGAATGAAGCTGAATTCCTGAAGGAAAAGCTGCTGTGATTGGTGTAACACCCTGGAGTCCTTCAGAGCCAAGGGATGGATCTCAACAAAGTGCCTTCCAGGGAACTGCTGCTAAAGCAGCAGCTGCAGGTAGGCAAGGACTTGAAAACAGCAGGAAAATCTGGGAAGAAAACAGGTGTGAAAAGGAAAACCAACCCAACCCTATCCTGAAGGGAAGGCCAACTCCAAATTGTCCCAAAGCCAACGACCCAAGTTGCCTGGTTTGACTGGTTCTGGTTTCTTTTAATCACCCCCCTCACAGAGGTTTGGCCTCTCAGAGGGAGGGCAGCTGGACAGCACAACATTCCCGGGATGCACTAGCAGTTGGATTGGTTTCTAAATTAAAAAAAAAAATAAAATGGCCGTTTTTTATATATATTGAACATAAATAAAAAAAAACAAATTACAAAATGGTCGCCCTTCCTCACAGAACGGACGCGAACTGGACTTATGGACGTGCCTCCAGGTGACGTTGGTTTCTCCCCCCCCTCGCCCCCACCCCACCCCGATAATAAATAAATAAAATTCATGAAGTTTTGGATCCTTTAGTGGTGCAGGTTTGGGCGCCGGGAGCGTTACTGGGACTTCTTCCCTGTGCCGTTCTTGTCCGCAGAGTTCGAGGTTACCAAGTTCACGGGCCCGTCCGAGTGCAGCGAATCCTTGCGCGGGGGCATCCGCTCGTTGATCCGGTCCAGCCCCCGCGCCTCCTCGAAGCTGCGGATCTTGTGCTGGGGGGAGAATCCACGGATGGCTGCGGGAGGAGGGAGAAGGGGGAGAGGGTTATTCCCAGCCAGGGATTCCCGGGAGGAGCCCTTGAGCGCAAGGCAGACACCAACGGGACAGTCAGAGGGACGGAAAGCAGCTGTCTGGGTTTGGGATCCATGGGGGAGGTTTGGGTGGTGGGTTTGGATCTGGGATCCACCCTGGGGGGTCACAGGGAAGTTTTGGGTTTGGGATCCACCCTGTGGGGCCACAGGGAAGTTCTGGGTGGTGGGTTTGGATCTGGGATCCACCCCGTGGGGCCACAGGGAAGTTTTGGGTTTGGGATCCACCCTGTGGGGCCACAGGGAAGGTTTGGGTGGTGGGGTTTGGGTTTGGGATTCATTCTGTGAGGCCACAGGGAAGTTTTGGGTGGTGGGTTTGGGTCTGGGACCCACCCTGTGGGGCCACAGGGAAGTTTTGGGTTTGGGATCCACCCTGTGGGGCCACAGGGAAGGTTTGGGTGGTGTTTTTGGATCTGGCATCCACCCTGTGGGGCCAAAGGGAATTTTTGGGTTTGGGATCCACAGGGACGTTTTGGATGGTGGTTTGGGGTTTGGGATTAATTCTGTGGGGCCACAGGGAAGTTTTGGGTGGTGGTTTTGGGTTTGGGATCCACCCTGTGGGTTCACAGGGAAGTTTTGGGTTTGGGATCCATGGGGAAGGTTTGGGTGGTGGGTTTTGGGTTTGGGACTCATTCTGTGAGGCCACAGAAGTTTTGGATGGTGGTTTTGGATCTGGGATCCACCTTGTGGGGCCACAGGGAAGTTTTGGGTGGTGGGTTTGGGTTTGGGATCCACCCCGTGGGGCCACAGGGAAGTTTTGGGATCCACAGGCAAGTTTTGGGTGGTGGGTTTTGGGTTTGGGATTCATTCTGTGGGGCCACAGAGAAGTTTGGGGTGGTGGGTTCGGGTTTGGGATCCACCCTGTAGGGTCACAGGGAAGTTTTGGGTGGTGGGTTTGGATCTGGGATCCACCCTGTGGGGTCACAGGGAAGTTTTGGGTTTGGGATCCACAGGGACGTTTTGGATGGTGGTTTTGGGATTAATTCTGTGGGGCCACAGGGAAGTTTTGGGTGGTGGGTTTGGGTTTGGGATCTACCCTGTAGGGTCACAGGGAAGGTTTGGGTGGTGTTTTTGGATCTGGGATCCACCCTGTGGGGCCACAGGGAAGTTTTGGGTTTGGGATCCACCCTGTAGGGTCACAGGGAAGGTTTGGGTGGTGTTTTTGGATCTGGCATCCACGCTGTGGGGCCAAGGGAATTTTTGGGTTTGGGATCCACAGGGATGTTTTGGATGGTGGTTTTGGGTTTGGGATTAATTCTGTGGGGCCACAGGGAAGTTTTGGGTGGTGGGTTTGGGTCTGGGACCCACCCTGTGGGGCTACAGGGAAGGTCTGGGTGGTGTTTTTGGATCTGGGATCCACAGGGAAGTTTTGGATTTGGGATCCACCCTGTGGGGTCAAGGGGAAGTTTTGGGTGGTGGTTTTGGGTGGTGGTTTTGGGTTTGGGATCCACAGGGAAGGTTTGGGTTTGGAATCCACCCTGTGAGGCCACAGGGAAGTTTTGGGTGGTGGGTTTGGGATCCACAGGGAAGTTTTGGGTGGTGGGTTTGGGTTTGGGAATTGATACTGTGGTGCAGGTGGGAATTATGGCACCAAAGTTTAGTGTCCAACCACAGCAAATTTGGCCACTAAGAGCCTCTCCTAGGAATAGTTTGGGTTGGAAGGGAGCTTAAAATCATCTCATCCCACCCCTGCCACGGGCAGGGACACCTTCACCATCCCTGGTTGCTCCAGTCTGGCCTTGGACACTTCCAGGGATGGGGCAGCCACAGCTTTGGGCAACCTGTGCCAAGGATTTCTTCCCAACATGCCACCTAAATCCCTTTTTAAATCCAGTAGCAGGAATTTGAAAAGAACCAGACAAGTGCTTGCCGTCCCCAGAGAGTGAAATCTCAGGAAAAATTCAAAGCTGAAAAACACAATACTAAAAAATAATAATTCTACAAAAAAAAAAAAGCCAAACCAAACCGACAGAACAAAGACACCACCACAAGGCTCTGAACTCCGACACAAACCACACACTGCAACACCAGGAGAGGGAACAGCTAATCCTTGGATCACAAAGGCGGAATTCTTGCATGACCAGGAGACACATGGGCAGTTTTGGGGGGATGGATCCCCCTGAGGGAATTCCCATCTCTGTTCCATCACTGGCTGAGCACGTCCATCCTCGCCGTGATGATCCAGAGCAAATGTGAAACTTCTTTGTGTTACACATAATTTAAGGAAAAGGGGGTTGTGCCAAACCTTTTACAAGGACTTGGCTGCTTTACAAACAACTTCCCTTGGTGAGCAAAGTCTCTTAGAGAGCTGTGTGACCCCATTCAGTATCGAGGAAAAATCCTCAGGGATCTGCCACTCCAAAGGGAGAAACCTGCTCTCCAGAAGGCAGGAATTACATCAGCACCACAAAATCCTCTATTTCCTAAGGATTTTGACTGTGCTGGCAGCCTGGAGTCCCCCACAGGATCAGACTACAGGACCCCAACAACCAGAGCACCGGTGACCCTCCAAATAAAGGTGGTTTCACTGAGCAACGACCTCAAACAGCCCCAGACCAACCCACTGGGTTGTTTTTTTGCCCCCCACTGCTGGTGATGCAAGAGTAAAAAGCTTCTGTAAAGGCTGATAAAGCTCTTTAGGGTCAGCACACGCACACACGGAGATGGTTTGGGTCTCTCGCCGGGTTCTAGCCATACCTTCCCGTGCCTCTACCGCTTCTACTGTGGCTGCAATACAGAAGAACAGTGGCATGCAAAAAATGAAGACAGAAAAATAAAAAAACAAAACAAAAAGAAAAAAAAACAAAAAACAGAGTGACAGTGAGTGATCCGACATCATGGCTGCGACGCAGAGCCCACGCTCCCCCAGCCCCGGTGCTGCCAAACCACTGGTGAGAGGGAAGAAGAGGTGACAGCAGGTGGAGAGGAGGGTGGGAAAGGGACTCCCTCGGGCTCAGGGGGAGTCTCCTTTCCTCTGGATTTGTCACACAGATTGATCTGATGGAGAAATAGAGAAGCAGAGAGAGAGGGCTTCCTGCTGTGTGTGCTGGGGTGAAGGCATCCCATGGAAAGGACAGGGATAACCCCGGGCTAAGCCATGGATCTCACCCCCCTGCTCCCAGCTGGGCAGCTCTGGGGCATCCTGGCCACCAGCTGGGTGATTCTGGGGCTCCCTGGCCACCAGCTGGGTGGCACTGGGGAGCCCTGGCCACAAGCTGGGTGGCACTGGGGAGCCCTGGCCACCAGCTGGGTGGCTCTGGGAAGCCCTGGCCACCAGCTGGGTGGCTCTTGGGCATCCTGGCCACCAGCTGGGTGGCTCTGGGGAGCCCTGGCCACTTTCAGGAGGGAAATTCCGTGGTATTCACCCACCACCACACTGTGAGGGAAGTGATCCCGAGGGATGGGGAGATGTGCTGGAGCAATGGGGAGGAGAGGGCAGCGTGTTTTCCAGGGAAGGACAAGCAGCAGAAACTGGGGCTGTTCTACTCATGATGCTTTGAGTTATAGGAAAAAATAAGGCTGATGCTTCAAATCCAGTTTGGCTTCAGCTCCACCTCCTAAAAGTGTTACCAAGCAACAAGGCACCACCAAGCTCAGCAACATCCCCCTTCCTAAACCTGCTGCAGCACAGGCCAAGTTTTGGTAGGCACTGCCTCAACATCTGGGAAGAGGCTCTTCCCTAGAACAGATTCTCTGGGTTTTACCCTCAAACCCCCACTCTGGCCCCATACAAAGGCCACACGGTCCTTGGTAGGACATGGGGAAGGATGGAGCTGTGGCTGAACAGCTTTTCCCCTGGATTTGGTGACTTTATTCCATCCATTTTTCTAAGCTGTGCTGTGGAAGGCTGGGAAGGGTCCCCCCACTGCTACCTGCAGCACTTTTTGGGTTTTTTGGGGTGCAGAGACACCCCAAAAAGGGGGCAGCCCCCTCTTCAACTCCCTGAGCTCCCATAAATTCACCAGGAGGCTGCCGGGAGTGTGAAGGGATGTGTGAAACGGGATGGGGTGGAAGAAGGGGGCAGGATGGGGAAAAAAGGAGTGGGAGAAGGGGGTAGGACTGGGAAAAAGGGGTGGGAGAAGGGGACAGGATGGGGAGAAGGGGGTGAGAGGGCAGAAGAAGCAGGTGGTGCGAGGCGAGCGCAGGTGGAGCCTGCAGCCATAAAGAGGCAGCGGGCAGGGCGGGTCAGGCAGAGCAAAGGCCCAGCTTGTTTGTTCTGTCTTGGGGAGATACTTATTTTGGGCCAGGGGGAAGGTCCCTGGTAGCTCTCAGAGAACCCCCTGAGAGGGGAAGGGGCTGGAGAATGTCACAGCATCACGCTGACAAAGCTGCTGCAACAGCCACCTTCCCACTCAGGCTCTGTTCCCAGAACTGGGGCAACAGGACCATGATGGTTTCTATAAAAAAAGGGGGGAAAAAAATCCATCCTCCTCTTTGGGCAGAGAAATCCATGAGTTTGGGAGTGCTGCTGCATCCTCCCCGGGAGCAGGCAGCAATATCTGCACGTTTTCTGCTCATGGACTATTTAATCCAGGCAGCTCCAGCCCTGTGTGAGCTGCAGGAAATCCCTGGTGCCCACGGGAAGGGGGAAGCTGGGCATGTGCCAGTGTTCAAAGGATGGCAGGAAAGGATTAAAACACTATATTACAGGATTCCCTCTGGGGACATGTTACTGGGACAGCTCATTCCCTGACCATCAGCCAAGCTCCCTCCCTCGGAGTGAAAAGCCCATGGATTGGATCCTGCTCCCAGCATTCCATCAACACAAAGCTGCTGAGGGAGGGAGAAAAGTGGAAAGAAACCCCCAAAACCAGATCAAAACCTGAGAGGAGCCTTAATGTAAAACACCCAGGACTGGGGGAATCTCAGTCCTTCAGCTGAATCTTCATCCAGGCCTGGGGGAATCTCAGTCCTTCAGCTAAACCTTCCTGTGTTTGGGATTCCTGATTTCCCAGGGGCAGATTAGGGAGAGGTTTAACAAAGAACAAACAAGGTGTGTCACTGTCACATTCACACAGAGGCTGTCACACAGCAGCAGCAGCAGCAGCAGCAGCAGCAGCAGCAGCAGCAGCAGCAGCAGCAGCAGCAGCAGCGAGGTGAGGCAGAGGATGTGCACCATGCAGCATCAGAAGGGAAAGAGAGGATAGAAATCCTTGCAGAAACACACAGTTAAGCAATGCACATGCTTTGTGAGGTGCTGGGGGGTTTTTTCTTCCTCAAGGGTACACAGGGACACCTTGGCATCTCTCCACAGCCCCACCTACACCTCTGCTCCTTCCTGGTTTGGGATCCTTCCTCCCCGTGGGCTGAGCCATCCCCGGGGGCCCCTGGCACCCCCAGGCTGCCTGTGGGGCTGGGCAGGGGGGTCTGGGGCAGCAGGAGGAGCAGAGCAGGGGGGGATCAGGGACACTCACCGGTCTGCAGGGTCTGCCTGCCCCCCGAGAGCACTCCCAGGGGCAGGGTACCTGTGGGGGTCAGGCCTTTGAGGGTCAGCACACTCTCGCTCTCCTCCCTGCAGGGGCACAACACACCCGGGTAAATCCCACCTGGGATCCCTCTGCCAGGGCTGGACAACCCTCTCCATGAAGAAATTTTCCCTCATATCCAACCTAAACCTCACAAGGCTGTTTCCTCTCATCCTGTCACTTGCTACCTGGGAGAAGAGTCTGAGCCCCATCTCAGTACAACAGGTACAAGTGTCCTGAAAGAGGCAAACCCACCACCTCAAGCCTCTTCCACCTGCTCTGAAGGAAGTTTTGTGAGGTGTTTCCCTCCCTCTCTTCCTGATGGGTGTTCCCTGTTATCCAACCCCTAAATTAAACCCAGCCCCCAAATTAAACCCAACCCCCATATTAAGCCCAGCCCCAAATTAAATCCAGTCCCCAAATTAAATCCAGTCCCCAAATTAAACCCAACCCCCAAATAAAACTCAATCCCCGAAATTAAACCCAACCCCAAAATAAACCCAGCCCCAAATTAAATCCAGTCCCCAAAATAAACCCAACCCCCAAAATAAACCCAACCTCCAAATTAGACCTGACCCCAAAATAAACCCGACCCCCAAATTAAACCCAGCCCCCAAATTAAACCCAACCCTCAAAATAAACCCAACCTCCAAATTAGACCCAGCCCCCAAATTAAACCCAACCCCCAAATAAACCCAGCCCCAAAATAAACCCAGCCCCCAAATTAAACCCAGCCCCCAAATTAAACCAAGCCCCCAAATTAAACCAAGCCCCCAAAATAAACCCAACCCCAAACTAAACCCAGCCCCCAAACTAAACCCAGCCCCCAAACTAAACCCAACCCCCAAACTAAACCCAGCCCCCAGACTAAAGCTCAGCTCCCAGCCCATCCTTACCGAAGGACTGAGAACACACGTGCCATCTTCCCAATGGCTCTGATCTTATTCCTGATGATCTCCTTACGGACTGTTGTCCCACCTTAGGGAGAGAAAAGAGCAAACAGCAGCAGGTTGAAGGTCTCCTGCTTTCCAGGGAATGTCAATATGAAGCACCTGCCTGACTCCAGGAAAAGAAATCATGTTTTACAGATTCACAGCGACACTGGAGAGAGAACGGTGCTGGAGGATGGCATCAGGATGGCACCAGGATGGCAGTGAGAAGGGCAACACCAACGAGATGGCACACGGACTCAAGAGCTCTAGAGAGAGTAGAACCACCAAAGGACACGGATTCGGGGAGGTCTTTGTTGGAAGCTCACCAGGTTGGCTCACACTGCACAGGATGTAACACAAATGACTCAGCCATGTAGACACAGTTTTGCAAGGCAGAGCACGGAGGGATCTGAGGGCTGATGGGCACTGAAGCATCAGCTTTGGCATCCAAGGAGCACAGGGAAGGGCTGGCCAGAGCCTTGCAACTCTGCTCGGGCCCCACACAAACACAGGGTGAGAGACGTGAACTCCCCTCCCGCTCCACGGACCAAAGGGGAGAGAAAAAGCATGGAGGGAACTGAAACCAAACCAAAAAAAAACACCTCAGGTAAATCAGGGGAACAAATCCATCTCCTCTCAGCTGAGATTCCTCACATGGCCCAGTACACATCAGGACAGGAAAGCCAAACCCAGGTCTAACATGCACCATGGCTCAGCCATGCACTACGTGGCTGCATTCAGAGTCAGGAAGAGACGTGACCCGGTTCCTCAGGCTCCTGGAGGAACTCAGAAGGGTTAAAGAACACATGGAGCTTATGTTAAAACTGAAAGGGGATGAAGAGCCTGCCCCACTAGTCAGCTCTGGAAATCCACTTCAAGGATCTGGTGGCACAGGCAGTGAAAATTAAGCTGGTAGCAAATTCTAGCTGGGTACCTTTCGGATAGCTTGAAATGTAGTGATCTTCAGGGAGAGGAGACACCAAGAAACAAGTAGATGAAGACAGAGATAGAAGAAACAAATTTAATTTTCATGGGACGGGAGGAAGGAAAAAAACCAAACCAAAAACCAAAAAGCAAAAACGAAATGCAATGGGAGAAGCGGGTTAAGAGTCTCCACCTGGGACAGAAGCAGCTCAGGGCCCCACTTCTCACTGCCCCCCTCAGCTTCCTGAGGCCCCCCAGATTCCAAACTGCACATCAGCTCAGCCACTGATTAGTCCCTTTTAAACTGCACTGTAGTTTTCAGGGAGGGGTGACATGAGAAGGCACTTTACAGAGAGTTCACTGCAACAGATGAGAAGGTTGGGTGGGGATTTTGGTGCAGAAAAATTTGAATTGGGGGAAAAAATCACCAGCAACGTGTGTAAGGAGCAGGAAACCATTCCCAGATTAGCTGGCAAGAAGTGTCTGTCACAGTGAACATCATTTAATTTCTCTGTGACTGAACAGCAAACGAGGAAAAAGAAAAATATTTCTGACCCAGAACTGCACAAGGTTTGGCCAAAAAGGAACTGGAGACCCTGGCTGGGCATCCAGCTATAAATCAAGTGCATCAAACACCTTCCCCACTTCCTCCCCCCCTGTTACCAGGTCCCAACAGTGATGTTTTACCTTCCAACGTCTCATCACCATCCGAAATCAGCTCGTCATCGGAGCAGATGTTGAGGATGTTAACGAGCATCTCGGTGACTGCAAGAGGCACAGACAGGGGGGTCAGAGAGGCCTGAGGGCACATGTGAGCACTCAGAGGGATTGGGAGGGTGAGCTGGACCAGGGAATGGTTCTCAAGGTCGTTAATTCCCTGGGAGTGGGAGCCTGAAGACACTTGTAGCCGCAGCTGCTGGTACCTCGCAGCGGTACCAGAGCAGACGACGCTGCCAAGGAGGTGGATTCAGTCCAAGCACATCACAGAGGAACCAGACGTGGGGAATGAGGTGCCAACATTCCTGCAGAACAGCCTGAGCTCGCCCAAGCTCCCCCCTCCCCATCCCAACCATCCCAACAGGCCACCTGGCTCCAGGAACGCTGAATTTGAGGCGGGGGATTCAACCTTTGGGGCCTCAAAGTCAAAAAAAACCTTTGGGAGTTTTCAGAGCTTGATCCACACTCCAAACACACAACACTGGGGTGGAATTTAAACTCATCAGGAGATGTAAAAAATCCTTTTGCTGGAAGGCTGAGGCAAAGTTTTGGGCATATTTTAAGCTGCCTTGCCTCCCTCAGAATGAAATAAGCCTCTGATTGAAGTGAATGTTTCCTTTTTGGTGGGCCATGAGCCAACAGGAATTTTTAATTCCTCTGTTGCAAACCCAGAGCAAGAGAAATGTCTCCAAATTCTGAGGTGGGGCTACACAACTCATGATCAGCCCCACCAGCAATGCAGGAAGAGCGAGAAAGGAGCATTCTGTTGGTAAAAGGCCTTTAAAATAAGTATAAACAGCTGTTTTCCCAAGAATTTAAACCAGGAACATGAACATTTCCTTGAATTTCAACTGTTTTCCAGAGTTTCCTGGGATTAATGAACTGCAGCAACACACATGAACTCTCCCAACACACATGGGACACATTTCTAACACTCAGGTTACTGTGACCAGGGATTGGAACTGGACCAGAAATCCCAATCTCTCTTACCCTTTTCCCCTACAAAAGGCAAAGACCATGTGAAGACATCCATGAAGTTTGGGAGCCAGTAAGGATGAGGGGAACAGTTGAACTGCCTGATGTTCATGACGTTGTTTTCGTATTTCAGTACAGCAGCTGGCAGAGAAAAAGCAAAGAGAACACATGTCTGTGTCAACTTCAGAGAACTATGGAATGCTTTGGGGTGGAGGGGTCCTTAAATTTCATCCAGTCCCACTCCTGCCATGGGCAGGGACACCTTCCACTGTCCCAGGTTGCTCCAACCTGCCCTTGGACACTACCAGGGGTGGGGCAGCCACAGCTTCTCTGCCCAACCTGTGCCAGGGCCTGCCCACCCTCATAGCCAGGAATTCCTTCCCAATATCCCATCTATCCCTGCCCTCTGGCAGTGGGAAGCCATTCCCTGTGTCCTGTCCCTCCATCCCTTGTCCCCAGTCCCTCTCCAGCTCTCCTGGAGTCTCTTTAGGCACTGGAAGGGGCTCTCAGGTCTCTCTGCAGCTTCTCTTCTCCAGGCTGGACACTCCCAGCTCTCCCAACCCTTGGAAGTTGAACTTGTGTTACTGAAACTTCATTATCAACATGAGATTACACTGGTGTAGAATCAAACCTCCAGTTCCCCAAAACAAGAAGGTTTAAACACTCATTTTTAGTTAACTCATGTTGTTTCTCTAAAGCTCCAAACAGTGAAGGTCAGTTGAACAAAACTGTTAAAATTTATGCAAAACACAAAGCCAAGATCCACAGTGAGGGGGGGAAAAAAACCCCCCAGAGCTGAGGAAAATCCCCTCATGGTTTAGAGGGAAGTGGAAATCTTGCCTAGGATGGCAGCACCCCACAATAGGGCCCCGTTGTCCCGTGGCTGGGAATGAAAAGCTTCAGTGCAGGCTCTATGACTCGACAGTTAATTACCACAGTAACACATTAAGTCACAGAACCAACCACTTCAGTCCAGCACACAAAGCTCTCTTTCATTTCATGCCCGAGAATGCAACTGGAGGAGAGGGTGTTGTATCAGAAATAGTGTGTTTTTTGTAGCAAAACCAGGGATTGTCCCCCTGTGCTGGCACTGCTGGGAAACCTCCAGTGCTGTGCCAGGTCTGGGAGTCTCAGTTTAGGAAGGGCATGGAGGGGTTGGAGCACGTCCAGGGATGGGAATGGAGATGGGGAAGGGGCTGGAGCACCAGGAGGGGCTGAGGGAGCTGGGGAAGGGGCTGGAGAACTCCTGAGGGAGCTGGGGGGGCTCAGCCTGGAGAAAAGGAGGCTCAGGGGGGACCTTCTG
>CM031072.1:2238046-2250038 GCA_013398505.2 Rhegmatorhina hoffmannsi
GGCTGGTGATCACAGTGGGGTTGGATCAAGGGTTGGACTTGATGATCTCGGAGGGCTTTTCCAACCCAATCCATTCTGTGATTTCCCTGGTCAGAAAGGAGGGACTGACAACACAAGGGCTTTGTCCTCACTGGGTAGGCTTGACTTACTCCTTAGCCTTGCTCTTTCCCCATTCTAAGATTCTAAGATGGGAAGTTTTGTTCTATAAACACAACCAGAGCCCTTGTCCTTGGCACTGCACATTCCATCAAAGACCTGGATAAATCCCAGGGGTGTCAGAAGATGTTCCTCACCCCAGGGCTGCTAAAAACCGAGTCAGTGGGGGAGAGACAACCACTAAAGCAGAAAGACACTCCTTGTGATCCTACCTGTGCCCAGCTGAGACTCAGGTGTGCTGGTGCTGGGCTGGTCCTCACCCCTCTGTTGGTTCCAGGGCGCCTGACGTGGCTTGTCTACATCATCGGCGCCGTCATCGGCGGGAGGGTGTCCTTTGCCAGCACGGACGAGCAGGATGCCATGGATGGAGAGCTGGTCTGTCGGTAGGGATGCACCACTCCCTGCTGGAGCCCTCCCCACACTGCCCTCCTCACCCTGCCACGCTGTTCTTGCCCTCTTCTCACCTGCAAACCCAGCAGGAAGGAGGGATCAGGGGCACAGGCAGCAAACTTGGCTGAACTGGGGGATGTGGGTTGTGAGGAAGAGAGTGAGAAGGGAAGAGCATGGAAAAAGGGATTATTGGCTAAATAAATGCATGGTGGTTCTTTGCTGGGGTGGGGAGAAAAGTCTTTCTCCTGGTTGATAATCCAAAGTGGGGTTTGTCCATAAATAAACTGTATATTGGGGTTCTAAAGTTAAAATTTTATAATGTTAACACTGGATTATTGGATAACAGTCTTATCTAATCTATCAAAGATATCTATCAGTGTTACCTGTCTATGGATTTTTGGGATTGTAAACCCTGCCCAGCACAAGCTTTAATTGATGGGTATGAGAATAAAACCTGGAGTCCCCCTGAATGTTTTCTGGTCCACGTTCTAATGCTGCATTTGGAAGCCAGGGTAGGAAAAGGAGGTGAGGTGTGGAAGCTGAGCTGTTGGTAAACCAGCAGGTAACACCAAACTCTGCCTTCCCATGAGGCTGATGAGTTCAAAAGGAGAAATTATGAGACCCCCATATACATTTCAGTTGCCTTTAGAGCCATAAGAGATGATAAATGTCCACAGAAATCAATTTATACTTTATTTTCTTTCCCACTCGGTGCTTTGTGGCACTTGCCCTAAAGAGCATCCCTGGGGTTGCCCCCCAGTTCTGCTGCAGGGGATTATTTACCCCAAAATCCACCTCCCCAGCTCATGGGGGGGTTTCTGCAGCTCTCCCAGAAGCCAAACTGCAGTGGGAGACTCTGGGTCTTGTGAGGGGAGCAGGTGGTGGTTCCCCAGGTGGGTTTCAGAGATGGACCAGGCCCTGGTGGGTGCCAAAGCACCTGGAACTCTCTGGAGCAGCAAATTACACCCTTGCAGCCCTGTTGGAAGGGATGGAGAAGCCTTAGAACAGCCTTAAACCAAAGAACAACCTGCCCTGGGCAGTGTTTTGTCACCAGTTTTGTCAGTTCTCAGCCCAAAATAAAGTGAAAAGGCTGGAAACAGCTCCCCATTGCCAGAAATCCCTCCTTGCTCCCAGCTGTGCATCAGCAGGGTGTGTTTTCCCACCTTCCCCAGGGTGCTGCAGCTGATGAACCTGACGGATTCCCGCCTGGCACAGGCTGGGAATGAGAAGCTGGAGTTGGCCATGCTGAGCTTCTTCGAGCAGTTCCGGAAGATCTATATCGGAGATCAGGTGCAGAAGTCTTCCAAGGTAATCAGTGCCCTCAGCTGGGGCTCCTTGGGGATCCCAACTCCAGGATCACTGCCCTTTTCCAAGGAAAACAAGAGGCATTCATGGTTTCCTCCTCTCTTTGGCTGCTGTGATTTCTTTATTTGTTTCCACGTGTTGACTTTGAGCTGGTTTTGAAATACCAAGTCAGGGAGGAGCCACTGACTTTGGGGAACTGAGACCTGAATTCAGTTTTCCCTTAAAACCTGTGACCCCTCAAACACCCAGGAGAATCCTGAATTTCATCTGTGTCCTGCTTCCCTAACTCTAAATGGAGATAATAAATCTCCATTCTTTCCTAGTCTGCTGTGTTTCTCACAATTCTGTTCACCCCAAGGCATTTGTAGGTGTCCTTGTGCCTTGGTGCCTCTTTAGAGATGTAAAATACCTATTTTAAATAAAAAAAAAAAAAAAATATATATATATAAAGGATGGGAACATCATTACTCCAACCTGGGTTCTCTTCCTTTCTGGTCATAACCTTCTTTTCCTACCCCACAGACTTGGGAACTGCTGACAAGGGGCTTAGAGTTCCAGACTAATACACTAAAGTAAGGTGGTTGGAGGTGAAGGAATGTGGTTTTATGTCCCCTTTTTCTGGGAAAACCAAGTGTGGAGTGTGTGGACAAGAGCAAACAGTGATTATGGCAAGGATTGATCTGGCTCCAGTGCTGAGATCTGAGAAATCCCAGAGCAAACACCTCCTAAGGTTGTCCCACCTGGGGAGAGCGAGGGAAAAGCAGCTCATCCTTGAGGATTCCTTGTTTTCCTGGCAGCCTTTAACGGGGTGTTGTTCCCTCTGCAGCTGTACCGGCGGCTCTCCGAGGTGCTGGGGCTGAACGACGAGACGATGGTCCTGAGCGTGTTCATAGGGAAGATGTAAGTGTTGCTGCCCACAGGCACCACAGAGCCCAGGCTGGCTCTGCTGGAACATCTGGCTGGGAAAACAGGGATGTCAGGGAGTGTTGGTCAGTCTGAAATAGGAATATTGAGAGGAGGACAGGCTTTGCTCAGGGCTTAGGGCACAGTACCCAGGGCTGAGTGATCCACTGTGGAGGCACAAAAATAAGGCATGGCAGGAGGAAGGATTGTGTTCCCAGCAAACCCAGAGCCAGGGAGGGGACAGCTCCCAGCACAGCTTCCCTGTCACCAGCCAGGAGAGCTCTGTGGGGAGGGAACAACAGCTCCTCCAAAGCCTTTCTTTGCTCTTTGCTCTCAAACCCTTCCCTTCAAACTCTTCCACTCTGCTCAACACCCAATTCGGCCTCTTCTCCAGCCCCAGCCTGGCTTTTTGTGCAGCCTCTGGGAGCGTTTGGAACCAATTCAGGAACTGGCACCCAGTGCCCTGTGCCTGGTGCTGAGCAGCCAAAAGCTCCCACGGCATCGCCCCCGTTTTTACCTGCACGGGGCTTTGCTCATCCCACAAACCCTGGCTGGGCAGCATTCCCAAGGGATGAAATGGCTCTCCAGGAAGAAGCAAGGGCTACTAGAATTCTGCAGCTGACAGTGGATGGTGCAGGTGCAGAATTGCATACGTCTGCATGTAGTCACTGCCGCAGAATTCTCTTACCCTTGCTGCAGAACCCAGCCCTGGAGTGCCCCAGAATTCCAAGGGCCTGGCTATGGGCCAGTGTAGCTTGGGACCCAAGTAGTGAAGATTATCTGAAGGATAATTTTCTAGTCAACCAAATGTAAGTACAGTGATTTTATACCCGTATTTTGTGGCTTGTGATGTCTGTGATTTTGGTGGAGGGTGGAGCTGAGGATTTGGGGAGGCTTTAACTGGAAGAATCCGCTGCCCAGCCATGGAGAATCCGAGCAAACCCCTCTGATCCATCCCTGTCCTCTTCCCTCTTGCAGCATCACCAACCTGAAGTACTGGGGTCGATGTGAGCCCATCACCTCCAAGACGCTGCAGCTGCTCAATGACCTCTCCATTGGATATCCTTTTGGGAAGAGCTGCTGGGTGCACAAGGATGAGGGAAGAGCAGCCCAGATATTCAGCTGGACCAGGAGTGTGTCAAGATTCCTGAGCCCCTTCACCTCCTGGGTAGTGAGAAAAGCAGAGTGTGTTTGATCCACACCTTGGATTGCAGTGGGTGGCTGCAATGTAGATTATTTTTTTTTTAATTTGGAGCATAATTCCTTTGGATTTGACCATCCAGTCCACAGTCTGTCTTCTGGTTTTCCAGAAGTTCCAGACAACACGTTTTTCCTGACAGACTAAATAAAACTTGGCCACTGCTGGTCTCTACACTTGAGACCTTGGTTGCTCTTTGAAACAAACGGAGGAGAATCCACAGCACATTGAATCCCACAGACACAATCCCCTTCCAGCTTTGCCCTGGAAGTGCTTTGGTAAGGATTTCCTGCTGGCTCTGCTGCTTCCTTAACCCCCCTGCACGTACAGCAGTGTCAGGAAGCTGGTGAAGCTGAGCGCTGTGCAGTTCATGCTGAACAATCACACGGTGAGTCCCTCCTCCTCCTCCTCCTCTTCCTTCCCAGCAGCCTCTTCCCTCTGCTTTGTGCAGCTCACACGATGCCCAGGTGAGATCATGTAACACCTGGACACCCTTTGGGAGTTTTCCTGGCTCCCAGATGCTCCCAAGGTACTGGATGAGCCTCTAGAAAATGTGATTTGTGTTCCATCTCCCTTCAGTTTTGAGGGGCTGTAATTTTGTGGCACTTTTCCATCCCCCAAGGGCTGATGTGGGAGGTGTCTGCTCTCCACTAAATCCAGATCCATCCCTGGGAGTGTCCAAGGCCAGGTTAGACAGGACTTGGAGCAACCTTCTGGTGGGAGTGTCCCTGCCCATGGCAGGGGGTGGAACAAGATGATCTTTAAGGTCCCTCCAGCCCAAACCATTCCAGGATTCTCTCCAGTGCTGGAGCACCAGGACACCCAGCACCACTCCAGAGGGTTTTCATTGCCTGCTGCAATGAGGGGCTGCATTCCTGGAGTTAGGGGATGTTTTTAAGGCATTCCCACGCCCTTCCTTTGGCCCAGAAGCTGAATTCAGTCTGGGATTGCTGTTTCCATGGAGAAGGTGGGCAGAGTAACCAGGGAATCTGCCTGCAGAGAGCTGGTTTAAGGCAGCCTGAAGGGTCCCCTTCAGTGAAGGGGGACATTCCTTCTCTGCTCCAAAGGCAAAGCCAGACTTCCTGGTTCACCTGGGCCTGGGGAATTCCAGCGCTGGGATTTGCTGTTCCCTGTTGCCCTCTGGTGGCCTGTGCTCCAGGATGGCTCCAGGTAACCCTGGATCCTGCTGCTTCCCATCCCTGCACAGCCTGGGATTAGGTGGGAATTGGGATCCTCAGCCCCTGGCACAGGAGCCTGTGCAAGGTGATGATTCCCAGAATTGTTATGGTTGGAAAAGCCCCTCAAGATCAAGTCCCACCATCACCCAGCACCACCATGGTCACCACTAACCATGTCCTCAGGTGCCACATCCACACATTTTTTGGACACTTCCAGGCATGGAGACTCCACCACAACNCTGTTCCAACAATTTACAATCCTTTCCATGAATGTTTTTTTCCTGATACCCAACCTAAACCTGCCCTGGTGCCACTGGTGACTGTTTCCTCTTTAACCCAGCTGTGTTTCCCTTTCCAGAGTGAGCACTTTTCCTTCCTGGGCATTAACAATCAGTCCAACCTGACGGACATGAGGTGTCGGACGACCTTCTACACTGCACTGGGGCGGCTGCTCATGGTGGATTTAGGTACTGCTGGGGGCTTTTCCTGGGAATCAGAGCAGAATCCTGGGCTCCAGAAGCTCCCTCTGCTGTTGAGGGAGCTGTGAGCCCCACCAGGATGGGATGCTGGAGTTGGAAAACCCAAATGAGATAAGGAAAAGCAAAGGGAAAGAAGCTCAGGAGAGGGTTTGGTGCCACATTGCTGAGTAAAGGCCACCAAGTCTGGGGCTAAATTTTTCCATCCTGATCTTCCACGTGTTTTCCTGAGGTGGCACAGTTTGTTCTAAGCCCTCTGTAGGTCAGATTTTGGCAGTGACAGATCAGTGTCTGGAGACCTCTGGTGTCTCTGGCTCTGTGTGAGTGTCTGGCACAGGCAGAGCTGCAGGACACAGGGATGTGCCGTTTATTTTCTCCTGATTTCCTGGTTTTTTCCCCTCTCAGGGGAAGATGAGGATCAGTATGAGCAGTTCATGCTTCCCCTCACTGCTGCCTTTGAGACTGTGGCCCAGATGTTCAGCACAAACACCTTCAATGAACAGGAGGCAAAAGTAAGTTGGGTGGGACATTCCCTGTTATCCATGTTCTTCCTGCTCTTTTCCTTAGGGACTTGTGTATTTTCAGACAGGCAGGAGAGGGCAGTGATTTGTGCAGAGTGGGAGCTGTTCTCCCCTCTGAAAGACAAGCTGGAATGATGGGAACTTCCCTTCTGGGGGCCAGGGGAGGTGGGAATGGCCTGTATCCCTCGGGATCAGCTGGAGCAGGGAGACTCCCCTGCCAACATTCCTTCTGCTGGGAATGAGCTATCCCAGTGGTGTCCCTGCGCTGGCACTGAAGAGGAAGGACTGCCCAGACTGGGATTGGGCCCCAGCACAGGAAGGAATTGCTGTTGGGATGGGAGGGAGGGAGATGGAGCCAGGCAGGGATTGATCCAACCGTGTATTTTATTTTAACATCTTTCCTTTCTCACTGCAGAGAACTTTGGTAGGTTTGGTGAGAGACTTGAGGGGAATTGCCTTTGCCTTCAATGCCAAGACCAGCTTCATGATGCTGTTTGAGTGGATGTATCCTTCTGTTCCCCAAAACTGGAGCCATCCCATCCCTCAGAGGATGCCTGACTGCATCCAAATGTCCTGTTTTCCCTGTGAAATCCTGCCTGGGGTTTCTCTTCACTTTTATAGTACTTGGTGTCCTTTCTCTGAGCCCTGAAATAGATTTGACTTGGTCTGTCTGCAACCAAGTGAACCTGAAACCTGCTCTGAGCTGAACTCTTGGGGTTTTTCCCAGTGGACCTGAAGAGCTGTGACCTATAAAACACAAAAGCTTTAATGAGCTGCATCCCAGCAGCACCAAAAGCATTTCCTCTTGCTCCCTGGAGCCAGGAGCAGTGGGATCTGTGTCCTTTGGGTGAGGAATCCGTGTCCTTTTGCTGCCCAGAGAACACAATGTCGGGCTCCAGACTGGCTGTGCCTGGTGAAGGTCAGGTGTCTGCACTCACAGATCTTTAGGTGTGGCTTCCATTCCTTTCAAAACCTTTTTGGTTTTGGCTCAGAAAAATTGTGTGTGCAATTAACTCCTTCAGTAAATTTAGTTTTATTATGATGATCATTATTTTTCTGTGTTAATTATTATTAATCAGGCAGACCCCAGCAAGCAGCATCTCTGTTTAACCCTATAATTAAGCTGCTTTGCAAGGCTGGGGTGCAGCACCCAAAACATGCCTTTTGGTAGGAATTTTGCCCTCTTTAAAGCCCAGAATTCCTTAGCTTTGCCCTGGCAGTTACCCATCCTACATGCCAATCCTGCAGCGAGCCATCGAGCTCTGGTACCACGACCCAGCCTGCACCACCCCTGTCCTCAAACTCATGGCTGAGCTGGTCCATAACAGGTATGAGCCTGAGAACTGGCTGGGATTCCATAAATCATGGAATGGTTTGTGTTGGAAGGGGCCTTAAAGCTCATCTCATTCCCTTTGTGTCTGTTTGTTGCCTCGTGTGGGTGTTGCTGCCCTGTTGTGTTTTCTCTATTTCGATCTATTTATGCTCTAAATGCTGCCAAGGGGACAAGGGGGGGAACTGGGATTGTTCCAGCAGGGAAGAAAATCCAGCAGATCAGATGCCACAGCTCCATCAGCCCGAGACACAATCAATAACCACTGGATATGTTCATTTCCAAGGGCAGCACTGGGAGATGGAGGCAGGAAAAGGTTGTTTTTAAAACCTGGGTTTCAGATGAATGTTGTTCTCTCTGGCAGCCACTTTGCTTTAGAGCTTCAGCCCTTTTTTGCCAGCAGAGAGGGATCTCTGATGCTGTTGGGATAATTCAGGAGCTGTCTAAGCTGGCACTGGAAGGTTGCCAGGATGATGCTCTGGCTCCCAGCCAGCTGAGCACAACCCTGTGGGAAGGGTTGGCTGTTCCAGGGACACGAGGTTCAGGCACAGGCCTTGCAGAGTTCTTGGGAATCCATCCTGCCAGGATGCATCTTTGCAGTGGGGCACAGTCCCTGCTGGAAATCATCCAGCCATTAATTCCAGGGGTGAACTGAACAGCTTGTTGTGATTCAGTTGTGAGACTGAGTCACTGCAGGGCAAGAAATGCCAAGCTGGGGGTTGTTGGTGCTGCCATGAATAGGAGCCAGTCAGGCTGGGCTGCAGGGCCTTCCCAGAGGTTGTGTTTGGGAGCTGTATCCCAGTGACTATTGCCAGGCCAGGATTTCCAGCCTCAAGCCCATAATATTCCTGACATCTGAGAAATACAGGCCCTTTCTTCTGTGACAGCAGAGCTCCATTGTCCCCAAGTGTCCTGCCTGGCTCCAGGATTTCCTGGGAAATTTCCCTAGGAATCAGGGAGCATCCCTGGGAGCCCCAGAACCAGCAGCTCCTGGAGTGGCCGCTCTGGTTTCACTCAGTTGTGTTTGAGCTGCAGTTTGGGAACCCCAATGGTTTGGGATGGAAGGGACCTTAAAGCCATCCAGGGCCACCCCCTGCCATGGGCAGGGACACCTTCCACTATCCCAGGTGGCTCCAACTTGTCCTGGGACACTCCCAGGGATGGGGCAGCCACAGCTTCTCTGGGCACCCTGTGCCAGCCCCTCACCACCCTCAAAAGTGGGATTGCTTCCCAATATCCCACCTATCCCTGCCCTCTGGCAGTGGGAAGCCATTCCCTGTGTCCTGTCCCTCCATCCCTTGTCCCAAGTCCCTCTCCAGCTCTCCTGGAGCCCCTTTAAACTCTGGAAGACGCTCCAAGATCTCCTGGAATCCTTCTCTTCTCCAGGCTGGACAATCCCGTCATTCCCAGCCAGGAATTCCTCGCCAATATCCCATCTAAACCATTCCCTGTGTCCTGTCCCTCCATCCCTTGTCCCAAGTGCCTCTCCAGCTCTTGGAGCTCCTTCAGACACTGGAAGGGACACTGAGGTCTCCCTGGATCCTTCTCCAGGCTGGACACCCCCAGCTCCCCCAGCCTGGTCCAGCCCTGTGGGGAGTTTAATGTGTTTATTCCCTGTTTCCCCCAGATCCCAAAGGCTGCAGTTTGATGTGTCCTCTCCCAATGGGATCCTGCTCTTCCGAGAGACCAGTAAAATGATAACAACCTATGGTGAGTGGCACAGGGAGGGGATCCAGCCTTGGGCTGCCCTGGAGTGCCCCATGGCTTGGGAAGGCAGGGCTGGGGCACTGCCAGCTCCAAGAGCCAGCCTGGGATGGCAGCAGTGCCAAATGGCTGGATGCTTGGATGCAGGGAGATGGTGCTGCTGGAAGTGTGGGATGGGCAGGCAAGGAGGGGGAAACAAGGAAGGGAGTGTCAGACAGGAGCAGGAGCCCAGCTGAGCCCCTGGAGTATCCAGGGTGACTCCATGGAGAACATTCCTGTCCTTGGGCTGTCCTGTTCCCACACCAAAACTGCACTCAGTTGTGTTCTATAAAATCCTGGAATGGTTTGGGCTGGAAGGGACCTTAAAGTTCATCCAGTCCCACTCCCTGCCATGGGCAGGGACACCTTCCACTATCCCAGGTTACTCCAGCCTGGCCTTGGACACTCCCAGGGATGGAGCAGCCATGAAATAACCTGTGCCAGGGCCTCATCACCCTCACAGGGAGGAATTCCTTCCCAAATCCCATCTAAATTTCCTCTTCAGCTCAGGGCCATTCCCCTTGTCCTGTCACTCCATCCCATGGAAAGATCCCAGTAGATCCCTCACTGGTATTAGGGATCCTTAACTCCCCCCTGGGGGATAAACCTTCAGTGCCTTCAGCCCCTCCTGATGCCTCTGCTTCAGTTTTCCTGCACCCTGAGTGGGAAGGGTTTGGATGTGGCTGCTGGAAAACTGACCCCACCTCTGTGCTCACACAGGGAATCGTATCCTGACGCTGGGGGAGGTCCCAAAGGATCAGGTGTATGCCCTGAAGCTCAAGGGGATCTCCATCTGCTTCTCCATGCTGAAGGCAGCACTGAGCGGGAGCTACGTCAACTTCGGGGTGTTCCGGCTCTACGGGGACGATGCCCTGGACAACGCCCTGCAAACCTTCATCAAACTCCTGCTCTCCATCCCCCACAGCGACCTCCTGGTGAGCTGCACCTGCCACCAGGGGGACAACACCCAGGGGGAAGCCATTCACTGTGTCCTGTCCCTGTCCAAAGCCCCTCTCCATCTTTCTCCCAGCTCTTTTCAGGCACTGGAAGGCCACAATTAGTTCATTCTGGAGCCTCCTCTTCTCCAGGCTGAACATTCCCAATTCTCCCAGCCTTTCTTATCCTCACAGCAGGGAGGAAGTTCCTCAGCTGTTCAGGATTAGGGTGGTTTTTGCTTTCAAGGCCCCAGATAAAGGTTGGTGTCCCCTGGGAGCCTTTCCAGCAGCACCCCAACATCCCACCCAGGGAGGGCAGGGCTGGAAGATTGGATGGGAAAGGAGTGCTTGAATCACAGAGAGAAGTGAAGTCGTGCCCCTGGAACAGGCCAGCAGGGAGTGGCAGCTCCTGGAATGTGCAGCTGCAGGTGCTGTGTGAAGGCTGTAACCTCACCACCCAAATAATGCCCCTCATTTGAGTTGGAAGGGACCTTAGAAATCATCTTGTTGCACCCCCTGCCATGGGCAGTGTCACCTCCCACTGTCCCGAGTTGCTCCAGCCTGGCCTTGGACACTTCCAGGGGTGGGGCAGCCACAGCTTCTCTGCCCAACCTGTGCCAGGGCCTGCCCACCCTCCCAGGGAGGAATTCCTTCCCAATATCCCATCTATCCCTGCCCTGTGGCAGTGGGAAGCCATTCCCTGTGTCCTGTCCCACTCCAGCTCCCTTGGAGCTCCTCTGTCTGAAAACCACTTCCCTGGAGTGAAGGATTCTGCTTCCCTGTGGGCAGAGATCCTGATGCCCTGGCAGGGACAGACCCCCACTCAGGGTCCTGATCCCACCCAGCCCTCCTGTGCCAACCATCAGCACAGTCCTGCTTGGCAGAACAACTCCAAGGAGGAATAATTCCAACAATCATTCCAAGAGAGGAGAGTGGGCAGCACATATTCCTCCCAAGTCTTATTTAGCAGGATCTGAAGGGAGTTGTTCCATCTCTGCCTGCACTCAGCACATTCCTGATTTTAGTGTACCAGTCTCCAAACCTGGAATTGTGGAGCTCTGGAGCTGGGGACACTTTGGGGGACTCCCAACAGGGTCTGGGGCTGTGATGGAGGTGTTGGATTTTTGGGTGACCTGACACTTGGCACAGACACCTGGAGAGCCAGTCCTGCCTCTGAGTCAGCTGTGGGAAAACAGCAAACAGAGGGAAAGATGATTTGATAGAGCAGAGTTGGGAACCTGCTGGATGGAATAGTTTTGTTGGGGGAAAAGGAAATGTGGAAAATCTGTTTGCCCATAAATACGCTGGAAGAGAAATCAGTTTGTTCTTTCCAGGAGGTTCAGCACTTTCCAGGTGTTTAATGAAAGGCTGGGACTAAAAAGCTTTAACTGATGATTTCAGGGTGACCATGAGGCCTTAAAACTCTTTCTCCTCTCCTATCCCTGCAGGATTATCCCAAGCTCAGCCAGTCCTACTATTCCTTGCTGGAAGTTCTTACCCAGGACCACATGAACTTTATAGCCAGTCTGGAGCCTCATGTAATCATGTACATTCTCTCTTCCATTTCAGAAGGTCTCACTGCACTAGGTAATTCCTCCTGCTCTCTGTTGTGTTTTCAGAGATTTGATTTGGAAGTGGAGAGGGATTTTGGTGCTTTGAGTGGAGAGTTTCAGGATAATGTACCCTGTGAAAACAGGTGGAGTTTCACCTCTGTTAAAGCTGGAATATTGGAGAGAAGGGGTGGAGAGGTTGGACCAGGTGACCCCACCACTGGTCCTTTCCAACCTTAACCTGTCATTATATGGAATCATGGAATGGTTTGGGTTGAAAGGGACCTTAAAGCACATTCAGTCCCAC
>CM031072.1:2250206-2266515 GCA_013398505.2 Rhegmatorhina hoffmannsi
CCTGTGGCAGTGGAAAGCCATTCCCTGTGTCCTGTCCCTCCAAGCCCCTGTCCAAAGCCCCTCTCCATCTTTCTCCCAGCTCTTTTCAGGCACTGGAAGGCCACAATTAGTTCACTCTGGAACCTCCTCTTCTCCAGGCTGAACATTCCCAATTCTCCCAACCTTTCTCAGCCTCACACCAGGGGGGAAGTTCCTCAACTATTCAGGATCAGGGTGGTTTTTGCTTTCAAGGCCCCAGATAAAGGTTGGTGTGCCCTGGGAGCCTTTCCAGCAGCACCCCAACATGTCCCTGTCCTGCAGACACCATGGTTTGCACGGGCTGCTGCTCCTGCCTGGACCACATTGTCACGTATCTCTTCAAGCAACTGTCGCGCAGCACCAAGAAGAGAACGACCCCCCTGACCCAGGAGAGCGACCGCTTCCTGCACATCATGCAGCAGCACCCCGAGATGATCCAGCAGGTAATTCCCAACCCCTGGAACCCCCCCAGCTCTCTGAGACAGCCTGAATTTTCCCACCATGATGTCACACAGGGCCTGCTTTCTCCCTGCTCTGCAGCCCCAGGTTCTGGAATAAACAGGGGGGTTACTGGCATTGCATCTCTCCTACACACTCCTCGTGGGATAGGGGTGGTTCCAAGCCTGTGGTGGTGCCTGTGCAAGGAACACCATTTTGGCATTTCAGATGAGCCAAAAATGAGCTTTTGTGTTGGTTTTTTTTAAGAGAAACACACAGTTCTGGTGTTCTCCAGCCTCACTCCCCAGTGCTTGTCAAAGTGTCAGCACAACTCCCACGTGGAAACAGGGAATATTGAAAGATGGTTCCACCCTTGCTGGTGGATCAGGTGCCAAGCAAAGCAGCCTTTTTGGGGGCTAGAAACTATTTTCTGAGGCTAAAAACAGCATCTTCCAGCCCAGCTAGGCTTGGTCCAGGCTTTAGCCTAAGGAAGCTGTGGAAGGACAGGCAGGGGAAGGACAAGAGGAAGCTCCTCAGGGCATTGAAACACCTTGTTCAAGTGAAGATGAGAAAATATTCCCTGCCTGCCTTGGGGCAGGGTGGGATGTGTCAGGAATCGATCCCCCAGCAGCTCTCAGGGAAGTTCTGCAGCACTTCATGGAGGCTCCAGCTCCTCCTCCTGCCCCACGATGTGGTGGGTTAATGGTTGGACACAGAGCATAGTTTGGGTTTGAAGGGACATTAAAGCTCATCCAGTGCCACCCCTGCCATGGGCAGGGACACCTCCCACTATCCCAGGTTGGGACACTTGGACACTCCCAGGGATGGGGCAGCCACAGCTTCTCTGCCCAACCTGTGCCAGGGCCTGCCCACCCTCCCAGCCAGGAATTCCTTCCCAGCATCCCATCTAACCTGACTGTCTTTCAGTTTGAAGCCATTGCCCCTTGTCCTGTCACTCTCTGCTCTTGCAAAGAGCCTTGAGGGGCCTGTCCCACCCCCATTCCATGATTCCCTGGCACTCAGAGCCCTGTAGTGCCTCCAGCACTGGACCCTCCTGGGTGAGGAGGGAGCAGGGGTGGGCAGGGCTGGTTCTAATCATCATTTCCCTCTCCCAGATGCTCTCCACGGTGCTGAACATCATCATCTTCGAGGACTGCAGGAACCAGTGGTCCATGTCCCGGCCTCTGCTCGGCCTCATCCTGCTCAACGAGAAGGTAAAGGAGCTGTCACAGCCACAGGGCATTCAGGGCTTGGCTGATGCCCCAGGAGCAGATGGTTGGGAAGCCTTGGAGAGCTCATGTGCCAAGGGAAAGGTGTCCAGCCTTCCCCTGCACAGCCTTAGAGCTGAGGAATCCACTTCCCTCCCACTCAGAGACCATCAGAAGTCGCCTGAGGAGCTGTAACACGTTCCCTCCCTCTTCCCAAGAGCCTGTTGTGTGTGTGCTGCCCCAAAGCCGAGGTCACCTGGGAACTAAACCATCCTTTTCCTCTCTCCCCAGTATTTCTCTGACCTGAGGAACAGCATAGTGAACAGCCAGCCCCCAGAGAAGCAGCAGGCCATGCACCTCTGCTTCGAGAACCTCATGGAGGGCATCGAGCGCAACCTGCTGACCAAGAACAGGGACAGGTCAGTGTGGGGCTGCATCCTGGAGAGCAAAACACTGCAGCAACTTCTCTAGGAGATTCCTTCATGGAAAGGGTTGTCCAGGGCACTGGTGGAGCTGCCAGCCCTGGAGGGATTTAACAGATGTGGCACTTGGGGGATGTGGTCAGTGGTGGGCTTGGCACTGCTGGGTTGGACTCAGTGAGCTCAGAGGGCTTTTCCAGCCTAAATTCCATGATTCCATTTTAGGGAATCACAGGAAGGTTCTTTTCAGGGCTGCCAGGCAGTGTTTAAATTAATTGGCAGTGGTTAATGATCTTTTTCTCAGCTGGATTAGAATTGTCTGCACTGCTCAGGGTTATTGAGTGGGGCAAACACAGCACCATGACCAGTGCAAGACATGCAGAGTGGTTCAGCCTGCAGACAGAAAGAGGGACAGCTTTCCATGTGTCCACCTTGATACCCCCAAACATTTAATCTCTCATTGTTTGATTTTGACCTTTGGGACTGTAGGTCACATGTTTCTAACTCCTCCTTTGCAGGGTAAGTTGTCATTAAATTTTTTAGTGCAGTTTCCTTCGTGATGGTGGAAGGATAGAAATAAGTTGTTATGAAATACTCTGCAGATCTAGGATGAGTAATTAAGTTTCCTAGGAAGTTCTTTAGCATCCAGAGGAGGACAGGGAAGGTGGGGAAGGGCCTTGAGCAGCTGAGGGTACTGGAGGAGACTGAGGGGAGACCTCATTGCAGGTACAACATCCTCAGGAGGGGCAGGCACTGAGCTCTGCCCTGTGGGACCAGGGACAGCACCCAGGGAATGACCTGGAGTTGTGTCAGAGTTTTGGGATGGATCTCAGGAAAAGGTTCTTCTCCCAGAGGGTGGTGGGCACTGAGCAGGCTCCCCAGGGTTTGGGCACAGCCCCGAGGCTGCCAGAGCTCCAGGAGGGTTTGGATGATCCTCTGGGGCACAGGGTGGCATTTTGGGGTGTCTGTGCAGGGCCAGGGGTTGGATGGATGATCCCTGTGGGTCCCTCCCTGCTCATCATTCCCTGATTCTGAGCATCTCAGGGAAAGGCTCTTCCTCCAGAGGGTGGTGGGCACTGACCAGGGTTTGGGCACAGCCCCGAGGCTGCCAGAGCTCCAGGAGGGTTTGGATGATCCTCTCAGGGACAGGGTGGGATTGTTGGGTGTCCTTGCAAGGTTGGACTCGCTGATCCTTCCAGCATATCCTGGGATTCTGGGCTTGAGGGAGTCCATAACTGCCCTGCCTTCCCCCAGGTTCACCCAGAACCTCTCGGCGTTCCGGAGGGAGGTCAACGACTCCATGAAGAACTCGACCTACGGCGTGAACAGCAACGACATGATGAGCTGACACCTCCCACCTCCAGCTGTACAGAGCAGCATCTCCTTGGCCTGGCCCAGAGGGGTTCCCATTCCTGATGGAAAGAAAAGAGGCCCTTCCTAATCCCTGCCCTTCCCCAGGGCTGGATTGTGGATCCCCCACGAGGGAGGAGGGAGCAGGAGGTTGAGCTCACCTGGGCAGGTGCTTCTGTTTCCGTGGGAAAGGGGGTGGAAGGGCATAATCCAGGTGCAGGAATCCAAGTCTCCCTACCCAGATGTGGAAACGCCAGTGCTCTGCTGCAGCCTGCCTTGTATAAACATGTACATTTTTTCATAACATTTTGAACAAGGTTTATATTGACTCGAGTTTAAAAAAAAAAACAGACAAATGAAAAAAAACAAACAAAAAAAACACAAAGAAAAAACAAAGAAAAAACAGACAAAAACACAAAAAACAGACAAAAAGCAAACAAAAAACAGACAAAAAACAAACAAAAACAGACAAAAAACAGACAAAAAAACAGACAAAAAAAGAACAAAAAAAAGGAAAAAAAAGAAAGAAAAAAACACACACACACACACACAGAAAAAAAACACAAAACATTAAAAAAACACAAAAAACAGTGTGATTGAAATTTTTACAGAGTCCTGGTGCACCAGTGCTGGCGTGAGGGTTTGTATGTGAGTGAGGAGAGCGTGGCCTGAAGCTTTTCTGGGCGAGGGGGTGGCTGTGTGAAAGTGCAGAGATCTATTTAGTGACGTAGAGAGAAGCAAGGAAAAAAAAAATTATAAAAAAAAACATCAAAAAAAAGATTAAAAAAAGAAAAACCCAACAAAAAAACCCAACAAAACAAAGGCATTGTAAAATTCCAAATGTATATTTTTTCTTATTGAGCCCCTTGAAATCACGATTTTCCCGGTACCGTCTCGCCCTCGTTATTGGGAACTCGAAGCCATGGCGTGACCCTCCCTCCCTTCGTGCTTGCTCGTGGGTGTGTCCCCCGTCCCCCCCTGGAGCAGCAGCCCCTCCCTGTCCCCTGGCAGGGCCCTCCCCTCTCCTCCATCCCCGGTTTTGCCCCTTTCCCCCGGTCTGAGCGGAGCTCACGGCAGCACAGGGGCCTGGGAGGCTTCGTAAGAACAAGGTTTGCCCAGCATGAAGTACTGAACACCCCTTGGAAATGATTCCATTTCTTTTCTGAGTCACCACGATAAATGTTTTGGATATAAATTGATAGAAAATTGACTTAACAGAGGAAAGCTGGTGGGGGAGGGAACCTGTTTGCCTTGTATTTTCCCACTATTGTTGCTGCTAGTCGTGTGCATCCTCTTGCTCAGCTCTACCCACAGACACTCGGTCCTTAGGGCTTCAGTTTCTCTTCCCAGACACCACCTACTCTTTAATTTTATTTTTCCTCCTTATTTTGTTTTGTTTTGTTTTTAATTTTATTTCATTTGTTTTCTTTCCTCTGGCGATTGTGTGTTGGGTCCTTTTTCGCGTGAGCAGATGCTGGTTGACTTGTCAGGGTGTTTGCTGCAAACAGTGTAAGCATTGTGACTGCAAATAAAACTTCAATGGTTTCTACTGACACCTGCCTGGCTGCACCCCGAGTTCCCTCTGCCCCCCAAACCTCCCACACAGCCCCCAGACCTTGCCATGTCCCCCCGAACCTCCCACACAGCCCCCCAGGCCTTCCTCTGCCCTCCAAAACCTCCCACACAGCCCTAAAACCCCCTGCCCCCCAAACCTCCCACACAGCCCCCCAGACCTCCCCCTGCCCCCCAGACCTTCCTCTGCTCTCCAAAACCTCCCACACAGCCCCCAGACCTTCCTCTGCTCTCCAAAACCTCCCACACAGCCCCCAGACCTTGCCCCCCCCAAACCTCCCACACAGCCCCCAGACCTCGCCCTGCCCCCCCAAACCTCCCACGCAGCCCCCAAACCTCCCCCTGCCCTCCAAAACCTCCCACGCAGCCCCCAGACCTCCCCCTGCCCCCCAAAACCTCCCACGCAGCCCCCAGACCTCCCCCTGCCCCCCAAAACCTCCCCCTGTCCCCCCAAACCTCCCACACAGCCCCCAGACCTTCCTCTGCCCCCCCCAAACCTCCCACACAGCCCCCAGGCCTTCCTCTGCCCCCTTTTCACTCCCAGCCCCAAAGATGTCCCATAGAATCCCAAGATCTGCACCCCAAGTTTTCACCCCAAACCCCAAGATGTCCCACAGAGCCCCAAGATCTTCCTGTGCACCCTGAAATCTTCTCCTGCACCCCAAAATCTCCCCTGAATCCCCAAGACTTCCCCCTGCACTGTTTTCACCCAAAACCCCAAAGATGTCCCATAAAACTCCCAAGAGCTTCGTCTGCACCCCAAATTTGCACCCAAAACCCCAAAGATGTCCCATAAAACTCCCAACATCTTCCTCTGCACCCCCAATTTTTACCTAAAACCCCAAAGATGTCCCATAGAGCCCCAAGATCCTCTCCAGAACACCAAGATCTTCCTCTGCACCCCAAGTTTTGGTCCATTTTGGGGAATATCCTCCCCACACCCACACCCAGGTGGGGGTACAGGGCAATGGGGGCACCCCCAGCCCCTCGGGGGGGTCCTGGCACTGACACCAACAGATTTTAAATGGTTTTAAAAACATTTATTTACAGTCTGAGCAGGAGGAGCAGCACAGGCAGGTCCAGCCCTGCTGCTCCCCCAGAGTGGGGCTGGGGGCTTCCTGCCCCCTTCCCCTGGGCGCTGGGGGCTTCCTGCCCCTCTCCCCTTGGCACCAGGTGAGTTTGCCCCCCACCCTCACCCCGATTTTGGCTCCTCACCCCCCGGGTTCCTGGCACTGCCATAAACCACGTTATTCCACCCCTCCCTGTTCCGGGCGATCTCGATGGCAAAAAACTGGATTCTGGTGGCTGAAAAACAGGAGAGGAAAACCCTCCAGCAACAGATCTGTGGGTTCAGCTTCCCCAGAGCCCCCTGCACCCCGTTCCCCGGGGGTTCCCAGCCCCTTTCCCACCGAAGATGGTGTTCTCCTCCGTGTATTCCCGGCGGGAATCCAGGCGGAGCAGCGTCCCGTAGTTGAAATCCTCCACCACCCCCTCGAACTTCAGGCAGAACGGGCGCCACTTCTGGAGGGAGGAAAACACTCTGAGCCCCCCCCAGACCCTCAGGGAAAGGGGGATGTGAGTGTTGAACCCCCCCAGCTCCCCACCCACCGCCTTGGCAGGCTCCGATTTCAGATCCTCGGGGTCCAACACGTCGATTTTCAGGTCCTGGAAGGTTTTCCGGAACTCCTCGTAGATCTGGTCGTCCACCTTGGTGAGGTTCAGGAATTTGGGGTCCACGGAGGAGATGAGCTGCATGGGGAGGCTGGAGGATTAACTGTGGTCCCACCCCAGGAGCCCCCCCAGCACTGTGAGCCCCCCAGACTCACGTTGAAGTAGACCTGGGCGTGCTGATGAGCCTTCATGGCCCAGGCCAGCTCCACGCGGGGCTGCGGAGGCAGGAGAAGGGTCAGGAGGGGCTGTGACCCCCAGGGTGGGCAAAGCTCCCCTTGGGGGGTTCCTCCTCCCCTTGGAGGGGTCCCTCCTCCCCTTGGGGGGACCCTCTCCTTCTGTTGGGGCACCCCCTCCCCCTGCTGAGAGTTCCTCTCCTCCCATTCTGGGGGTTTTTCCTCCTCTTGGAGGGTCTCTCCTCCCCTCCCAGGGATTGGGAAGCTCCACCCACAAATTTGGAACCTTCCCATGCTGGGACCCCCCAGTTTGGAACCATTCCATGCTGGGACCCCCCTCCCAGGTCTGAGACCCTCCAGGACAGGGATCTCCCCCATTCTGGGCCACCCCTTCACTCCAGCACTGGGACATCCACTGTCTTGGGGCTGGGACCCCTCCAGGACTGGGACCCTCCTGGACTGGGACCCCTCCTGGACTGGGACCCCCCCCATGCTGGGCCACCCCTTCACTCCCAGCACTGGGACATCCACTGTCTTGGGGCTGGGACCCCTTCTGGACTGGGTCCCTCCAGGATTGAGACCCCCCAATGTTGGGAACCTCCAGTTCTGGAATCTCCCAATTCTGGGACCTCTTCAATGCTGGGAATCCCCAATTCTGGGATCCCCAAAGCTGGAAACCCCCAGTAAAGGGACCCCCCAATTCTGGGATGCCCCTCCCAGGACAGAGACCTCCCAGAACTTCACCCCCATCCCAGCACTGGGACCCTCCTGGACTGGGACCCCCAAGAACTGGGATCCCCAGTGCTGGAACCCCCCAAACACAGAACCCCAACCTCATCTCCAGGACAAGGACACTCCCAGGAATGTCACCCCCCAGGACAGGGACACCCCCCAGGACAGGGACACCCCCCAGGACTGTCACCCCGCCCCAGGGCAGGGACAACCCCCAGGACTGTCACCCCCCCCAGGACTGTCACTCCCCCAGGACAGGGACACCCCCAGAACTGTCACACCTCCCAGGACTGTCACCCCCCCCCAGGACAGGGACACCCCCCAGGACTGTCCCCCCCAAACTCACGTCATTCCCAAACGCCTCCGCCGGCAGTGACAGAGCCTGAGCGGCCGCCGCGGCCTCGCCGGGACCCTGCGGGGGACGGGGGGACATGGACCCCCAGGGCCACCCCCAGGAACCCCCAGGGCCACCCCCAGTCCCCCCAGTGCCCCCCAGTGCCACCCCATAACCCCCAGTGCCACCCCATACCCCCCAGTTCCCCCAGTGCCTCCAGTGTCCCCCAGTCCCCCCAGTCCTCCGAGTGCCCCCAGTCCCTCCAGTGCTCCCAGTCCCCCCACTCCCTCCAGTGCCCCCCAGTCTTCTCAGTCCCCCCAGTCCCACCAGTGCCCCCAGTGCCCCCAGTCCGACCAGTGCCTCCCATTTCCCCCAGTCCCCCCAGTCCCACCAGTGCTCCCAGTCCCGCCGCCGCCATCGCAGCCGCCGGAAGAGGCGGTGCAGCCCCGCCCACGGGGGAAGGGGGGACAGGGGGGACATTTGGGGACATGGGGGGGACACGAGGGGACATGGGGGGCTATGGAAGGGGGTGGGGACACGTGGGGTGGGGACCCGTGCCAGGGATGGCAGGACACGGTGACCTGTGACAGGAGCCCCCCACCTGCCATTCTCATTAACACACCTGGGGTTAATTAACCCCACGCAGCTGCCGCTGGTTGGGGGCACGGGGGGGTGGGCGGGGGTCCCTCTGCCGCTATAAGTGCCCGTGGGTGGGTGGGAGGTCTTGGTGTCTTTGGGGGCTTCTCTTGGGCTTGGAACTCGTTTCAGAGGGTTTTTAGGGTGAGTGTTTGGGTGTGGATTGTGGGGAGGGGCTGCTGGGGGGTCCTACAGACTTGGGGAGCCCTCCTGGGGATCCCCCCAATGCCACGTGTGTCCCCCAGGCTGCTGGGGGGGTCCTACAAGCTGGGGGAGCCCTCCTGGGGGTCCCCCCCATGCCATGTGTGTTCCCCCTATGCATCTGGGGGGGTCCTACAAGCTGGGGGTGCCCTTCTGGGGGTCCCCACAATGCCACGTGTCCCCCCCAGGCTGCTGGGGGAGACCTCCTGGGGTCCCCCCAATGGCATGTGTGTCCCCCCAAGGCATCTGGGGGGTCCTACAAGGTGGGTGTGCCCTCCTGGGGGTCCCTACAGTGCCATGTGTGTCCCCCCCCAGGCTACTGGGGGGGGTCCTACAAACGTGGGGAGCCTTCCTGGGGGTTCCCCCAATGCCATGTGTGTCCCCCTAGGCTGTCGGAGGGTCCTATAAGCTGGGGGTCTCCCCAATGCCATGTGTGTCCCCCCAAGGTATCTGGGGGGTCCTACAAGGTGGGTGTGCCCTCCTGGGGGTCCCCCCAATGCCACGTGTGTCCCCTCAGGCTGAGCCACCCCCGAGCCATGTCCTTGAGCGACAGCATCAACACCAGGTCGGACAAACCCGTGTCCCTGATTTGGGGTAAGCACAGCGACCCCCCCGGTGGTCCTGGGGTGTCCCCCCTGCCCTGTGCCCCCTCCCCATGGTGTGCCCACCCTTCTGCCCGCAGGGTGTGAGCTGAGCAGGCAGAAGGACTCCTACACCTTCCAGATGCCCGAGGGGTGGAACTGCGAGGAGCAGCTGGCCCTGTGCACGGTGGGTGACCCCCCAAAACCCCGGGGGGGTTGGGCTGGGGGTCCTGGGAGGGTCAAGGAGAAGAGATTGTTCTCCTTCCTGCCTGGGGGAGATGGATCAGGATGAATTCCAGGTGGTGAAGACCAGGGTAGTTGAAGAGGGGGCTGCTGGCACCCTGATGCTCCTCAGCCCCCCAAATCCTTGGGGGTGGGCAAGGGGTACCTGAATGCTGGGGGGTGTTCTGGGGGGATCCTCTCACTGCTCACAGGAGGTGGCACAGGATAAATCCCACACGGTGCAGGTCATGGCTGAGCAGGGGGGATCTGGTGCCCCAGTGCCCCTTGGTCACCCCAAACCCTCAGGGGTTGTGGGCAGGGGGTACCGGGATGCCGTGAGGGGGGTTGTGGGCAGGGGGTACCTGGATGCCGTGAGGGGGGTTGTGGGCAGGGGGTACCTGGATGCTGTGAGGGTCGTGGGGACATTTTCTTCTCACTCTCCTGGAGATCTGCCTGGGGGAGACGGCACAGGATGAATTCCACATGGTGGAAGTGGTGGCAGAGCAGGGGGATACCCAAACCACGGTGCCCCTCGCCACGCTGAAGCCCTCAGTGCTGCCCATGGTGAGTGCCCGGGGGGGTTATTGCCCCGGGGGAGGGGGCTGCTGCTGCTGCTGCCCCCCCAGGGAGTTGGGACCCCCCTGTTTTGCAGGCCACGCTGGCAGGAGTGGAGCTGACCCCACCTGTGACCTTCCACCTGAGGGCTGGCTCTGGCCCCGTCTACATCAGTGGGCAGCACCTCTCCAGTGAGTCCTGGGGTCCCCCCTGCCCTGTGACCCCCCTCTCTGGGTGTGGGGGCTCAGCCAGGCTCTCCCACAGTGGTGAACGAGGAGGAGGAGGAGGAAGAAATGGAGGAGGAGGAAGAAGAAGAAGAGGAGTCTCCCAAGAAATCCCCCAAGAAGTCACCCAAGGGCCAAACCACCCGGAAAGGCAACGCTGCCAAGGTCAGCACTCCCTTGGGTGGGGGTGAGGGGTGCAGAGAGGGGTCCCTGTGCCAGGGGGATGTGGGGACAGGGACCCCAAACCCCTTTTTGTTAAGGGGATGAGTCATGACCTTCCTCCCTGGGGAGAAAGTCCCAGACTCGGGAGTGAGTCCTCATTCTACATCTCTCTCTCTCTCCTAGAAGAGGAGGCTGGAGAAGGAGGATGACCCGTGAGTATGATGGAGGGAAAAGCCTGGAGTGGGGGATCCCCACACTGCTGGGACCCTAATCCCAGCCCTTCCCTTTTCTCCCAACCAGAAACAAGGCTGACCCTGAGGATCCCCTTCCTGGCAAGGTAGGAGCTGGTTGGGGTGTCCCTCTGCCTCCCCCACTTAACCCAAGGAGCAGGAGCTGCTGGGGAGGGGAATATTTGATGGGCAGCAGTGGCTGAACCCAAAAAGGGGGGAGAAATTTAGGCCTGGGGGTCTCCACACTCTGCCCCATTCCTGCAGGGACGTGGAGCTGGTCGGGGCAGGAAAGCAGCACCAAAGAAATAACAGGATCTGGGGCAGAGCCTGACCAGGTATGGAAAGGGATGGGGTGTCCAGGTGTGAGGGCCCCTCTGGTGCTGTGGATGCCCCAGCTGGGGAGGATCCAGCCCCAGAGTGGGGTCATCCTGGGCTATACCTGTGCCTCAGATCCTTTCTCCTTCCCTTCCAGGTGCAGAAGAGCCTGAGAGCAGCTGTTTCTGTGGTGTAATTCCCCAATAAAAGGGTATTTCATGCGCTCCTGGCTCCCTGTGCTGAGGATGGGGGGCTGTGGGAGGGTCCCTCCATCCTGGTTAGGGCTGTTGGGAGCTCTGTGCCCACTGCCCTGGCTCTGGTACCTTCTCTGGAGGGCTGGGACAGCCCCTCCTGCTCGTGGGGTACCAACAAGTGTTGCCTGTGAATAGGAGACAAAGGGGGATTAGGGAGCAGCAGGGAGATGATTAGAACCCATTGACCTGCCCTTGGTCTGGAGGGGGATTTGTGGAGGGTCTGGAGCCCCCCGGGGGGGGCTGTTGTGTCCCAGATTGGCTGCGAGAGGAGGGGGCTGAGCCCCCCACCAGGGTGGCTTTAGGGCTGCCCCAGGTGTGGGGCAGTTGAGGGGGGGATGTGAGGGTTGGGTGGGGGGTTAATCCCCCTCTGCACCCATCTGGGCTGAGGCTGGGAGGGGAGGGGGGGCCGGGGCTGTCTGTCCTCCAGGGCCACCCGCAGGAGGCTGTGACAGGCACTGCTGTCCCTCCAGCCTTTCCTCGCCCTGCAGGGGCTGTTTGCACAGTCGGGCCCCCCCGTGGCTGTGCTGACAGCTCCGAGGACCCTCTGCCCCCACCCGGGGGGGGCACTCCGGGGGTGATGATGGCTCCACACCCATCAATCATCCCCCAGGCCCCAGGACTGGGGTGGAAAGGGAGCTCGGAGCTGGGGGCTGCTGTGTTTGTGATTTTTGGGGGACTGCAAGCTGGGCTTTGGGCTGAGTTTTTGGCCCCAGGAGGTGTGAAGGCAGCAGGGGGGGGTCTAATTTGAGTCGTTCACGCTGAATCAGCCCCTCACCCCGCGGATGGGGGTGTGGGTACCCCGCTGCCCCCGTCCTGCCTTTCCCATGGGCCTGGTACCCCCTGGCACAGATGGGGAAACTGAGGCACAAGCCTGAAGACAAATAAGTGGTTTGTGGACTTACTGGGGATCCCTCAGGGGTGTTGGACCCCCCTCGAGGGGGTTTATAAGGCACTTAGCACCTCCTTGGCCCAGCAAACGGCTCATGGAGGGGCCCCCAGCCTCTTCAGCCCCGGGGGACGTGAGAGCTGCTGGGTTAGGGGTGGGCAGAGGGTCCCCAGAGCCCCCCAGCACTGAAGCAGCTTTGGGTGATGCACAGGCCGGGGCTGTGCCTGGTACCTGATGACAGGAGTGTGGCAAAAGCATCTGTCCCCAAGGCCTGGTACTCTCTCCATGCCCCAGAGCATCACCCCCTGTCTTGGCATCTCCATGGAGCGAGGGGCGATGGGGACACTCGAACAGCAGTGCCCTCCTCCCACCTCCCCCATCTCCATCCCACCCTCCTTCCCTCCTCTGCCTCCCGGGAGAGGTCCGGCCCCTCTTCGCGGGGCTCTCCCCCACCTTTAAAGGCTGCCCCTTCCTCCCTCTCCCACCCACCCGTGTCCCACCTCCAGGCCGGGCTCGGGAGGGCACGGCCGGGTCCATGGGGTGGGCGGCTGCGGGCGCTGCCCCGGGCGGTGGCACCGGCCCGAGGACGGGAGGCTGATGGGGTGGGGGCACAGGGGACAGGATGGAGCTGGATGCCCCCCAGGCGTAGGACGTGCAGTCCCCAGGGCCGAAGGAGGAGGAGGAGAAGCCCCTGCCCCGGCTGCCTCCCCCATGCTCCGTCGCTGCTGCGGAGCCTTTGGCATCGCACGTGGGATCTCCACACCCGCCTGTCCCCTCGGTCGCCCCGGCAAGGAGGGCACGGGAGGCTCCTCGGCTTTCCCTGCCCCGGCGGGGAGCGGGGGAAGGACCGCAGCGAGCCCGCGGTGGGACCCTCGGGGGCAGCGCCATGCAGCCCCTCACCCTGCAGAACCTCTCCATGTAAGCACCTCTCGCTGCTCTTCCCTGCACCCCGCAGTTTAATCTCAGCGTGCCGGGGAGGGGAAGGAGAAATCCGCCAACTCCTCTCCAAACTCCCTGGGTTTTCCCCTTTTATCTGGGTTTTTTTTTCCCCGCAGATGTTTCCAGCTCCTCATGTTCTCCTGTCAGACCCAGGTAGGTGGATGTGCTTTACTAACCCCTGGGTGGGCAAAGGTGCCCATTCTGTGACTTCCCCCTGAGCTGACCCGTTGCTTTTGGGGTGCCCCTTGCCCTGGTGGGGGGTTTGCCCAGGGGTTGGTGTGTGCCCACCCCGAGTGGCACCGAGCCCCGGGCGGGGAGGGATGTGAGGATGGAGCCCGGAGGGGTCGTGTCCACACCTGAACTTCTTATGCCCATCAGCCCCGATCTCGAGGGGCTGCAACTGTGGGTTCAGCACTGGGGATCCCACCCCTCTGGACCCTCTGGAGGGTGCGGATAAGACTGGCAGCGATGCCATCCCGAGCAGGTGACACATTCCTTGCAGCCTTGCTCGGGCAGGGACGCGCCAAGTCCGCCAGCCTTGAGCCCCCGGGGCCGAAGCTGCCGCCGCCGAGGGGGTTAACGGGGTCTGGCCCCCCATCAGCGGGGGTGGGTGTGTGAGGTTTGACACCCTCTCCCACCTCCCCCCGCACCCTCTGCGGCCGCACCGTCCCTTTTTGTGGCTTTAGAAAAGGCAGCGCCTTTTAAAATCCACTGTTCCATATCGGCACCCTCCGCTCCAGCGCCCGAACAAAACCCCCGGGACCGCATTAACACATCCGATACAGCCTCGGGACCTTTTTATCTTTTTCTCCCCCTTTTTTTTTTTTCTTTCTATCTTCCCAAGGTAAATGCTTTTATTTCTTTGAAAATGAGAGGGGAAGGGAAGTGCCTTTGATGGAGAAGGGGCCGCCCCCCAAACCCACCTCCCCCGACAGCCCCAAAGCCTTTAAAGCACATCCTGGCAGGAAATGAGTCCCCCGGCACGCACAAAGGTGGGGAGGGAGTTGGGGGGCGTGGGGAGGGCGGGCAGTGCCCCCCACCATCCCACTGGTCCTTGCAGGGCTGGATACCCTCGAGCCTTCCCAGCGAGGTGATGCCACAGCCCAGGAATGTGGGTGGCAAATCCTATGCCCCCTCCCTGGGTGATGCTGTGCCCCCCAAACTGGGCAGTGGGGCCCCGAATGTCCCGCTCTCCAAGCAGATGTTCCTCCTGGAGTGTCTTTCCTTCCTGCTGGTTTTGGGGCTGAGGTCCCTTGGGTGCTGCCCTGAGCCCCACTTAGACCAGGATTGAAACGAGTTTTCCTTTAGGATGTGTGTTGAGAGGGGCTGGTTGGAGTCTGGAGCAGGATGAGGCGCTGCCCACCCCCACTAATCCCCCTCCTCACCTCACCTGCCCTAATTAGCTCCTGTTTTCCCTCCAACAACCCTCGTGTGCTGCTGTTGCCCTGTTAGAATGAGCCATGGAGCTGTTTTGGGGTGTTTATTCCACGCTCAGGATGGATTAGGAGGGGCTGGCTCTGCCCCTGGCACACCCAGCCTGGCTTTAGGGGGTCTCCACTCTCCCAGAGCACTCTGTGGGTGTTTCACCAGCTCAGCTCCTGCATCCCAGGCTGCCCTGGGTACCCTCTGGGCTGGCTGTGCTGGGAGGAGAACACCCTCCTCAAGCCTGAGGTAAAGAGGAGAGTCTCTGCCTCTTCTAATCCTGATCCAAAGCATCTCTTGGTCCCTGTTCCGATGGAATCAGATGTCTGGGAGCTCCTTTGCCCCCACACAGGGGTGGAAGGTGCCCATTCCCAGCCCTGCCAGGCTCCCCCCTCCACCCACCCATCCATCCCTCCCCTTGCCATCCCAAAACGAATTGATTTTATTTTTCCCTTTGTAAACAAAGGGGGAGAACCAACCGTCTCCTAATTTTAACCAGTACGTGAGGGACCAGGGGGCCATGACAGACCAGCTGAGCCGGCGGCAGATCCGGGAGTACCAGCTCTACAGCCGGACCAGCGGGAAGCACGTCCAGGTGAACGGCAAAAGGATCACGGCTACAGCCGAGGATGGCAACAAATTCGGTGAGAGTTTGGCCCCACCAGGGGTCCCTCTGCCTGTGGAAACACCCAGGAATTGTCTCTTCCCGAAGAGTTTTGCAGAGGGAATGGAGGAGTTGGGGGGGCTTGGGGTGTGTTCCAGCCCCAGCTGTTTTTATACCCAAAATCCCCTCACAAACAACTCCAGTGAGAGCTCGAGTCTAAAGAGCCCTGACCTCAAACTTCCAAAATCATGGATATTTATATCCCTAAATTTAGGGCTTGTGTTTTCTATTCTCTTCCTGGCATGAGACAAAACTTTTCCTGGAGGAGAATCTCCTGCTCTGGCATCCACTTCCTAAATATCCACAGGTATGGGCAGAGCCCACCTGGAGCAGATCCCACCTTTCCCACACCACTTTTCCCATGGGATTTTCCACCCCTGCCCCACCACCACCAGGTTGGAATCCCTCAGAGCTTCAGGAAAGGCTTTTCCAAGCCCAGTGACCAGCGTGGCTGATTCACCACCTTTCCAGGGCTTTCCCTGGGTTCTCCTGGCTGGATCCACTGGGATCGTGGGTTTGGTGTTGCTCCCAACCCCTGGAGCTGGGACTGCTGGGGAAGAATAATGAGGACAATTAACCCACTGGGTGCTGGGCTTGGTCTGGCCCTGGAGAACCCATTGAATCCCAGCAATGTGGATGCTCAGGAGGAGAAAGAAGGAGTTGGTGCCTCCACCAACCCCTGTTTTGACTCTGCTGCATTTCCACAAAGCCCTTTTGGCATCTTGGATTGGGAGATTCCCTGGCAAGGGTTGCCCTGCCCTGGCTGTGGCATCTCCACGCAGGGATGGGCAGATGGAGGTAGGGAGGAGGAGATGGGGAAGATTTGGGTGCTGGGAGCTCTCTGGGGGGTGTCACAGCCCCCATGGGACACGTCCCCTCCTCCCAGCCAAGCTCATCGTGGAGACTGACACCTTTGGGAGCCGCGTGCGCATCAAGGGGGCCGAGAGTGAGAAGTACATCTGCATGAGCAAGAGGGGAAAGCTCATCGGGAAGGTGAGTCCTGGACCCCCAGGCCCCCCCTCTGTGCCCCCAGGCCCCCCCTCTGTGCCCCCAGGCCCCCCCTCTGTGCCCCCAGGCCCCCCCTCTGTGCCCCCAGGCCCCCC
>CM031072.1:2267812-2278749 GCA_013398505.2 Rhegmatorhina hoffmannsi
AGTGGGGTTGGATCAAGGGTTGGACTTGATGATCTCAGAGGGCTTTTCCAACCCAATCCATTCTATGATTCTGTGATCTCATCACAATAACACTAAAAATATCTGTATTTTACATGGAATTCTATCAACTGAATGATCCTTTCACAGGGAGAGTCACAGCCCCCAACCCAGCTGTGAGACCCAGAGAGGGAAGAACCAACAGGCAGCAAATCCAGCTGGACCTCAACACCTTCCTCCTTCCAGGCATTCCAGGAGTAACAACACCCAGATTTTTGGGAGAGCCTGGGCTGAGCAGGAGCCAGGTGCATTTAATGCTAAAAAAAGCAGGGACAGGGCTGTGCATGGAGATGCAAATCAAACACGTTGGTTGCCAGCAGAGCACGGACCGGGCCACGCTCGCAGCTCCCACAGAAACACCAAATGCAGAGCCAAGAGGCTGAAAATCCATGGAAATCAAAGCCCAGCCATGGATTGTGAAGGGAATATCATGGAATTGTACAATCACACCATGATTTGGGTGGGAAGGGACAATAAAATCGAGTTTTAGCCACTGCCATGGGCAGGGACACCCTTCACTATCCCAGGTTGATCCAACCTGGCCTTGGATACTCCTTGGGATGGAGCAGCCACAGTTTCTCTGGGAATTCCATCCCAGCCCTCCCCACCCTCAGAGGGAAGAAATACAAATTCCAACACTTTCCAGCTCCGTGAAGTTTGCTCACAGATCCCTAAAAACTCCAGGACAGAGGGTGATTATCCTTAAACTGGCGAGTTGGGCAGTAAATAGAGAGGTCGGGCCAGGAAAACACGGAGTGCCTTTGCCAAGGAGGAGCCACCAGCGGAGCTGTGGCCAAGGTTTGGCACGGCTGGCACGGCCAGGGCTGGCAGGGACAGTCCCACGAGGTGGAGCTGGAACTCTGCTCCCTGTCCCTGCTCCTGGGGGAGATTAAAACCGGGAGTGTTTAATTAGAACAGAGGCGACTTAAGCCCGTCAGCGCAGACCAGGTGCCAGCCCCGGCCAGGAGAGCTGCCCACAAAGCCTTTCCCACAGAAAGCAGCTCCTCACACTGCCCTGACAGCAGGAGGAATCCAAACGGACACACATCCAGCTGCAGGGTTGGTGCTGCTCCTGCCAAAGCCCCCTGTGGAGCAGAGACTGCCCCAAAGCCACTCCCAGTGGGCACTGAGGCATTAAAGCCACTCCCTCCTTGTAAGGGCCATCAAGTTTCCAGCTTAGATTTGCCTCCTAATGACGGGCACTGATGCGGATTTGCCCGGGATTGTCATTGAGACAATCTGTGCAGAGCTGAGTGTTCCGACAGGGACACGGCTCTGGATATCCCTGAGGGACAACTCACCAGTGTGGGAGAACCCAGACCCCTCCATTCCTGCCTGGAGAGCCCCAAATATCTTAATTCCAGGCTGGAGAGCCCCAAACCCCTCCATTCCAGTCTGGAGAGCCCCAAACCCCTCAATTCCAGTATGGAGAGTTTATAACCTCCTCCATTCCAGTCTGGAGAGCCCCAAACCTCTCAATTCCAGCCTGGAGAGCCCCAAACCCCTCAATTCCAGCCTGGACATTTCATAACCTCCTCCACTCCAGCCTGGAGAGTCATAAACCACCTCAATTCCAGTATGGAGAGCCCCAGCCCCCTCAATTCCAGCATGGAGAGCCCCAAACCCCTCAATTCCAGTCAGGAAAAACTCCATCTTTGAGACCCTCAAGCTCTACAGACTTCCCAGTGGTTAAAAAGAAAAGAATTCCCAGAAAACAACAACTCAGCAGGTCATGGACCCACAGCAAACTCAGCATCTTCCAGGGAACCCAAGGAATCACCAAGCACTTGAGGAAAATCTTGAGGAAAAAGGGAGAAGGAAAAGGAGTGGGGTTTCCAGCAAACAGCTGCAGCTCCTTAAAAAACAAGGGAGCTTCCCAAAGGAGCCGGGAGGGGATTCCTGGATGTCAACAGGCAGGGAAAAGCAACACCTGTTTCCCAAGGTTCCAGCACGGCCACTAATAGATCATTAATGGAGGCACAGCAGGGGCTTTGTGGAAAAGGCAAACCCTCCACCTGCCTGGGAATGTGAACCTGAACCTCCTACTGGATCCAGAGGGGGGTCTGGATCCCATTCCAAACCCATCGTGCCCTTCCTAGATCTCACTCCGTGTGATGTTGTAGGGAACGGGCTGATCCACACGGGAAACTCCAACAAACAACCCCCAGGAACATTCCCACATTCCCACTGGAGCTCCAGCACTGTGGTGGAAGAGGCAGAGTCCCTGGAGGAGCAAATGGTGGGATGCATCCATTAAAAGGCATTCCCAGTGTGGATAAATGGGAATTTGGGCACAAAATGATCAATTCACACACAATCAGGGTCTTGGTTCCTCTTCTACTCCCATGTCAGGCCTTAATGCCTCATCCTGAGCTGGATCCAGGCTGGATTAAACATTCCTTGCATTCCATTCCCAGGTTTGGCATCAACACCCACACCCCACCTCAGACCACACCGAGGTGCCAACAGTCCAAGGGATTAAAATCCTCCCAGTGGCCACCCTGGAGATCAGCCAGAGCCCCCCAAAAACGGGATAGATTGGTGCTTCCAGAGCAGCTTCTCCCAGCCCTGCACGTGACGAGAGGAGTCCCCAGTGACTGCTGAACCAGCAATTCCAAAGTCTTCCTGCAGGAAACCTTCATGGTATTATCCAAGACATGCCCTTTGGGATAACACTCTGTTAGAGAAACCATTTTACCACAGAAGCTGATAAAAGGGAGTATCTTCTGGAGCAATCTAAGTTGTCACCACTTCTGTTTTCCTGAAATTCACCCCAAACCACTTAGAATGACAGAATGGATTGGGTTGGAAAAGCCCCCCGAGATCATCCAGTCCAACCCTTGGTCCAACTCCAGTCCCTTTACCAGATCATGGCACTCAGTGCCACGGCCAAGCTCAGGTTCAAACCCTCCAGGGATGGGGAATCCACCCCCTCTCTGGGCAGCCCATTCCAATGCCTGAGCACTCTCTCTGCAAAGAATTTCTTTCTGCTCTCCAACTTCAATTTCCCCTGGCAGAGCTTGAGCCCATCGTGCCCCCTTGTCCTATTGCTGAGTGCCTGGGAGAAGAGACCAACCCCCACCTGGCCAGAACTTCCCTTCAGGCAGTTCCAGACAGTGCTGAGGTCACCTCTGAGCCTCCTCTTCTCCAGGCTGAACACCCCCAGCTCCCTCAGCCTCTCCCCACAGCACTTGTGCTCCAGTCCCTTCTCCAGCCTCGTTGCTCTTCTCTGGCCCCGCTCCAGCCCCTCAATCTCTTTCCTCAACTGAGGGGCCCAGAACTGAACACAACACTCAAGCTGTGACCTCCCATCCCAGCCATTCCCACTTAAACACCCCCAGGGAACACCTGGAAAACCAGCCAGGGAAGGCTCCTGGACAAATATAGGTCTGCAAGGAGTATCTTTAGATTAACAGGAGGCTCTGCCCCCACTGAGACCCCGGGATTTACCTAAATAGCTCCTTCAGCACAAGCCCAGCAGCGTTGGGAGCTATTTTAAGCCAACACCCTGCCCTACTTCCTAAGGAACAGCCTCCCTGCTCCTGCTCCTCCTGCCCCTGCAGCCCCACAGACATTCCCCTCCTCTCTGGCACCTTTTCTGAAAGAAAAAATACCATCCTGGCACAGTACCTGGTTAATCCAGGCCCATTTATTGCTACAAGGCCCTCCAAGCAGCTGACAGGGCCTCAAAGAGGGAAAATGGGATTAACCTTTCCCAGCCTGATATCCAGAAAAATAATATTAAATAGAGAGAATCCAGAGGGACAAAATATTCACTCCTTTCCAGCCCTATATCCTGAAAAATAATATTAAATAGAGGGAATCCAGAGGAATAAAACCCTTCCTCTTCTGCAGCTCTATATCCAGAATAATAATATTAAATAGAGACAATCCAGAGGAATAAAATCTTCCCTCCTTTCCAGCCTTATATTCAGAAAAATGGCATTAAATAGAGAGAATCCAGAGGAATAAAATCTTCCCTCCCTTCCAGCCCTATATCCAGAAAAATGGCATTAAATAGAGGGAACCCAGAGGAATAAAATCTTCCCTCTTTTCCAGCCTATATCCAGAACAATAACATTAAATAGAGGAAATTCAGAGGAATAAAATCTTCCCTCTTTTCCAGCCCCATATCCAGAAAAATGACATTAAATAGAGGGAATCCAGAGGGATAAAATCTTCCCTCTTTTCCAGCCCCATATCCAGAAAAATAATATTAAATAGAGAGAATACAGAGGAATAAAATCTTCCCTCTTTTCCAGCCCTATATCCAGAAAAATGGCATTAAATAGAGAGAATCCAGAGGAACAAAATCTTCCCTCTTTTCCAGCCTATATCCAGAACAATAACATTAAATAGAGACAATCCAGAGGAATAAAATCTCCCCTCCTTTCCAGCCTTATATCCAGAAAAATGGCATTAAATAAAGGGAATACAGAGGGACAAAAATCTTCCCTCTTTTCCAGCCCCATATCCAGAAAAATAACATTAAATAGAAAGGCATTCAGGGGAACTCGACCTTCCCTCCTCTCCATCACCCCTCTGAAGCAGCTGGTGTCATTCCCAGAGGAAATGGATGAAATCCCAGCCCAATCCACGTGCCCTGACACCTTATTGCCATTTTCCAACAGGGTTTTGTGTGCCTGAGGCTGCCGTTGGGTTTGGCATTTCTGTTAATTAGCACGTTAATTAGCACGTTTATTAGCACAGCAGAGCATCCTTGTACAGGATGCACAGAGCAAAGAGGCACCTCTGGCTCTGCCTGGAGCATCCAAGGGCTCCAGGAAAACACCGGAGCAGAACAGGTTGTGTCCCCCCCTTAGAGAACATTTCCCTCTGGATTCATTCTTGGATGAAATGCCACATGATCCAGAAAAATCAGTTCTGCAACAGCCCCTTTTCCCCACCAAATCCCATTTACAGGGAACAAAACATCTTTCCTGTCCATACAACAATATCAGAATTATTTGGTATTTTGGGGGAAATTTCAAGAAACTCCCCCCCCCCAAACCAGATTCCCAAATAATCTGGTGGGATCCAACAGGGTTCCTGCTTTAAGGACTGTCTCTCCCAGGACCTCCTTGAGCTCTGTCCAGCCAAGTTGCTGCATTATGACACAACTTGCTTTTTAGGGATCCCCCCCAGCATCTTGACCCTGGTGGCATTCACACTTTTCCTGTGGCATCCCAAGATCCAAGCCATGTGCACCTTGGCCTTTACTCCATTTCCAGCCATTTCCACAGCTCCTTTCCCCCCAAAATATTCCTTAATACATCAAACAAGCCAAACCAAGTAAAGCCTTACAGAGCACAGCCAGCAATATTAATGATATTATTCTATTTTTCCTTTCCAAACTCCACAATTTCCTTCACATCTTATAATTTTTCTAACCCTTCCCTCGCTTCACACACAATTAAAAAGCTACTCTGACTTTTCTATCATAAAAATTCCCTCCACCTCCCAAGCTGGGATTCAATGCTTGATTAAGTGAGTTATCAGAGTTGTAGTTTAGATTAAAACCACGAAACCTGCACGTTTTTCATCAACCAAGAGCATCTCCAGGCAGAGAGATGAACTCCAAGAGCCTCTTGGAGTTGGCAGCAGAGCAGGGGAAACTCTCCAGAGACAGCAGGGATTGATCCTACGCTGGGTTTTGGCTCCCTGGAGGCTGAGCAAATCCCATGGGATTGGACTCTCTGCCTCCAGCAGGAACTCCACCACATTCCAAAGGCACATGGAGAGAAGGAGCAGCTCATAGGGTGGGATTTCACCCAAAAAGGGGCAGGGGGTGGGAGGTATCCATGGGGAGGGTGTCCCATGTGTCCCATCCCAGTGTCCTGATGCTCCCAGAAAGCTTGGCTAGGGGTGGAACAGATCATGGACAGGAAGGAATCATGGAATGTGGGATGGTTTGGGAGGGAAGGGACAGGAAATAATCCCATTCCATCCCTGCCATGGGCAGGGACACCCTGTCCTGACACACCACAACCTTCATGGGCAGAGAGTGGTTCAACTGGGGGGACAAATGGGAAGAATTCCAGGTGTTTGTACCTTCAGGATTACCTGGGGAGGGTGGGAGAACATTCCCAGGCCAGGAGATGTTCACTGGGGGTGTCTCCAGGGATGGAGCTTGGAATTCACCCCAGCACCCTCAGAGCTCCTGACCACACTCAGCTCTCCCAAAATGCAGCTCAGAGCAGGTTTGGGGAGGGCTGGGGGGGCATTTGCACCAATCCCAGAATTCCAGAATAGTTTGGTTTGGAAGAGACCTTAAATTATCCAGTTCCACCCCCTGCCATGGGCAGGGACACCTCCCACTGTCCCAGGGACACCTCCTGCTGTCCCAGGGAGCTCCAGCCTGGCCTTGGACACTTCCAGGGATGGGGCAGCCACAGCTCCTCTGGGAATTCCATCCCAGCCCTCCCCACCCTCACAGCCAGGAATTTCTTCCCAACATCCCACCTATCCCTGCCCTCTGGCAGTGGGAAGCCATTCCCTGTGTCCTGTCCCTCCATCCCTTGTCCAAAGTCCCCTCTCCCTATGGAAACTCATCCAGGTGGTTCCCACCACAAACCACACACTGATACATCAGTCAATTCTGGGGATCCAACAGTCAGTTCTGGGGATCCAACAGCCAATTCTGGGGATCCAACAGCCAATCCTGGGGATCCAACAGCCAATCCTCGGGACCCAACAGCCAATCCTCGGGACCCAACAGCCAATCCTGGGGATCCAACAGCCAATCCTGGGGATCCAACAGCCAATCCTGGGGATCCAACAGCCAGTTCTGGGGATCCAACAGCCAGTTCTGGGGATCCAACAGTTAATTCAAGTCCAACTTTGGGCTCATATGGACAACCAGACCTCCTAATTCCTCAGATTTCCAGAAGAACCACCCCAAGTGCTCTCCAGAGAACACCAAGTTTGGACATTATTGGTCTCTGTTACCATCAGCCACCAGTTTCCTGCTGGAACTGGGCCACTAAAGGGCAATTACTGCCCCCAAAATCCAGATTTTAATAAAAAGCAACTCTTAACACACCTCAAAATTCGATATTTTAAAAGAAGCAATTCCTGACCTACCCCAAAATTCAAGATTTTAATAAAAACCAGTACCTGACCTACCCCAAAACTCAAGATTTTAATAAGGAAGTTCCCCCAGTACAAGTTTAAGCCTAAAACTGGAAATGCTGCATTTCCCCTGATTAAAAACTTAATTACAGTTAATGCTTCTGCAGGGCTCTGGAGATGTAAATATATAGGTTAAACATAGTTAAAATTCCACATCCTACTTAATTGCAGGCATTTTCCACCGAACAAAACGAGCTTTTATCTTCAGCTTTTTAATTATTAATAACCATGAACAGTGTCACCACCTTTAAACAATAAACCCGGCCTGGGAGGGAGAGATTCTGATATTCCTTCCTAAATTTCCACGGCATTCCTGGGGGGGATAATATGGGAATTTTGAATGGATTTTGGAGTGTTGGAGCATGGAGTGAGCAGGGCATGAGCCTGGATATTAATGAGCATAATTAGTGGGATCATATGGGGTGGGATCCTATGGAGTGGGAGCACAGGGGGTGGGATCATGGGGAGTGGGATCATATAGAGTGGGATCATGGGGGGTGGGATCACGTGGGGTGGGATCATATGGAGTGGGAGCACAGGGGGTGGGAGCACAGGGGGTGGGATCATACGGAGTGGGAGCACAGGGGGTGGGATCATACGGAGTGCAAGCATGGGGAGTGGGATTATATGGAGTGGGAGCATGGGGAGTGGGAGCACGGGGAGTGGGAGCACACGGATCCAGGGGAGTGTTGCCAAGCAGACAGGATCCCTGCCAGGGATTCCCGGGATCTGGAAGCCCCGGGAGCAGCAGGGAGAGCTCATGGATACGGCCAGCTCAGCTGAATCATAATGGCTGCATTGCCATTACCTTTCCCGAACAAGGCCAACCTAAACACAGGCAGCTGCCTGGGATTTAGCAGGAGATTTACGGACAAACCACCACAGCCACACGCACAGCCCCCGGAAAACACCTCAGATTCCCCAAATCCATGAGTGTTCCGGCAGTATTCCCATAAAAAAAACAACACAACAACCCTGTGAGCTTCCCCTGAGCCCGAGGGGCCTCCACGCTCCGGCTGCCACCCGGATCCCCTTTCCCTGGGTTTGAGGTTATTAACATTAAACATGTGATCGGCCACATGACAGGCTAAAAAGGAAAAAAAAAATAAAAAAAAAATCGCCTGGACACATCCAGAGGGGAAGGGAGGGATGGGGACACCTCCATGGCCGTGGATTACAACCATTCCTGGGAAATCTGCCGCTTCCAGCAGGCTGGAATGATTGAAGGAATGGAAAGGGGAGGGGGGGAGGTTTAATAACGGGGGGATTGTGTAACTTGGAGTAAAAGTTGAGGCTCCCAGTGGATGTTCCCGGGGACATGGATGGCACTGGATCAATTAGGGCAGCGAAATGTGCATCCCCCCACCCTCCTCCTCCTCCTCCTCCTGCTCCTCCCGATCCAGGAGTTTCTCCGCTAACGTATTTCTCTCCTCGTTAACTGCTTCGGTGTCTTCTGCTCTTTCCAAAATAGTACCTACTATAACGGGGCCGGAGAGGGGCCAGCTGGCACCGCCCGCGGGGCATCCGCGCAGGGAGCCGGGATGTGGGGCAGGAGACACCGGGATGGGCTCTGGAACCCCCCCATTCCCACCCCAGGCAGCAGCTCAGCACCCCCGGACCATCCTTATTCCATCCTTCTTCACCTCAGAGCACACCCTGGGATGGGGATCCCCCCCTCGAACTGGGATGTCACCCCCACTTTGTCACCTGTGCCTGCAGGGTTGGGGGTCCCCATCCCATGGGATACCCCCCTTTTCCTGTTCCTGCAGCAGAGAATGGAAGGAGGGGCTGAATCCTCCTGGAGCTGGGGGGCAAAAATGGCTCCTCTCAGTGCAGGTGCCCCCCATAAAACAAAGACGCCCCCTATAAAACCAAAAAGCCCCCCATAAAACAGAGATACCCCCCCATAAAAGAGAGATGACCCCCAAAAAACAGAGATCCCCCCATAAAACAGAGATACCCACCATAAAAGAGATGCCCCCCCATAACAGAGATGACCCCCATAAAAGAGAGATGCCCCCCCTCAAAACCCAAAAGCCCCCCTGGCTCCTCTGTGGAGGTTTCTGATAGAACAGGGGGTGCCCCCCAGCCTGAGCCCCCCCACTCAGAGCTCTCCTTTAAGGGGGGTGACCCACCAGAACATCCCCCCAGCTGCTCCAGGAATCCCCCCCCTTTTCCAGGCTCCCCCAGCATGGGGGGTCTCCCCTCAAATCCACACTCCCCCCTTTCTCCAGATTGAGATGGGGGTCTTTCCCAACCTGGGGGGTCTCCCCCAAACCAGCTGCCCCTTCCCAAACCAGCCACATCCCCCCATTTCTTCATGCCCCCCCCCCAAAAAACCCCTCACACTGCCCTTCCTTTTATCCAGGGGGTACCCCAACCTGGGGACCCCCCCAAAACCAAGCACATGCCCCCCATTCCTCCAGGCCCCCCCAAAAGAACAGACTGCGCTTCTTTCTATCCAGGGGGTTCCCCCAACCTGGGGACCAGCCCCAAAAACCCAACCACATCCCCCCTATTTCTTGTGCCCCCCCAAAACCCCCAGACTGCCCTTCTTTGTATCCAGGGGGTTCCCCCAACCTGGGGACCCCCCAAATCCAACCACATCCCCCCCATTCCTCCAGGCCCCCCCAAAAATCCCAAACTGCCCTTCTTTTTATGCAGGGGGTTCCCCCAAAATGGGGACCCCCCCAAATCCAACCACATCCCCCCCATTTCTCCAGGCCTCCCCCCCAAAACCCCAAACTGCCCTTCCCTTTATCCAGGGGGTTCCCCCAACCTGGGGACCCCCCCACAAACCCAGCTGCCCCCTCCCAAACCCAACCACATCCCCCCATCCCCCCATTCCCCCCCACTATCCCAGGGACCCCTCCCCACTATGCCGGGGGGTTCCCCCATCCCGCAGACCCCCCTCGCCCTCTCCCTTGGGGCGGCAGCAGCAGCGCCCCGGCCGCCCCCTCCCCTGCCCCTCACCCTTGACGATGCGCTCGGTGGTCGGCAGCTTGTTGTGGCCGCGCCCGGACATGGTGGCGGTGCTGGCCCCGGCCCCGCGCTCCCCTCCCACCGCCGTGCCCCCTCGCTCGGAGGAGGAGCGGGGGCCGCGGGGGTGCTCCCGCCGGCGGCTCCGCGGCGCTGCGATGGCCACCCGCCCCCCGGCCCGCCCCCGCCGCCGCCACACCGCCCTCTGCCCCCCCTGGCGCCTTCTTTTCCCTTCCCTTCCCTTCCCTTCCTCTCTCGCTGCCCTCCCTTCCCCTCCCCGCCCCGCCCCGCCCGCCATCTTGGAGGGGAAGGGGGCGTTGCTAAGCAACGGGGGGGGGCGACATGGCGGCGCGGCCTGGGGGGACAGCGCGGCCTGCGGGGACACATCGGGGTGGCCACACTGTCACCAGGGGGGTCACACGGCTTCCAGCACGGCCTGGGGGGACAGCGCGGCCTGCGGGGACACATCGGGGTGGCCTCGCTGGGGTCACACCGTCACACGCTTTCCAGAATGGCCTGAGGGGACAGCACGGCCTGAGGGGACACACCGGGGTGGCCACGCTGTCACCGCGCGGGTCACAAGCCCTCCAGCAGGGCCCGGAGGGACACACCGGGGTGGCCGCACACCGTCACACGCCTTCCATCACGGCCTGAGGGGACACACCAGGGTGGCCATGCTGGGGTCTCTTCGAGACAACTATCACTATGAGAAAAGGGCATGGCCTTAAGATCTGCCAGGGGAAATTGAAGTTGGAGATCAGAGAAAAATT
>CM031072.1:2298707-2325906 GCA_013398505.2 Rhegmatorhina hoffmannsi
AGGGAGGGAGGGAGGAAGGGAGAGATGGAGAGGAGGGAGGGAGGGAGGGAAGGAGGGATGGAGGGAGGGAGGGAGGGAGGGAAGGAGGGAAGGAGGGAGGGAGGGAGGGAGAGATGGAGGGAAGGAAGGAGGGAGGGAGGGAGGGAGGGAGGGAGGGATGAAGGGAGGGAGGGAGGGAGGGATGAAGGAAGGGAGGGAAGGAGGGAGGAAGGGAGAGATGGAGAGGAGGGAGGGAGGGAAGGAGGGAGGGAGGGAGGGAGGGAGAGATGGAGGGAGGGAGGGAGAGATAGATAATTGATAGGTAGATAATTGATAGTTAATTGACAGTTAATTGATAGGTAATTGATAGATAATTGATAGAAAGATGATTGCTAGAAAGATGGATAATTGATAGATAATTGATAGATTGGTAATTGATAGAGATAGCTAATTAATTGATAGGTAATTGATAGGTAGATGATTGATAGATGATTGATAGAATGATGGATAATTGATAGATTGATAATTGATAGATGATAATTGATAGATTGATTGATAATTGATAGAGATACCTAATTAATAGATAGATAATTGATAAGTAGCCATATAGAGATAGATAGATAGATAGATAGATAGATAGATAGATAGATAGATAGATAGATAGATAGATAGATAGATATAGACAGACAGACAGACAAGGTAGCCCTTTAATTCTCAGCTTCCATGAGATGAAGTTTGAACTGCATTAGATGTTACAGTTTTAATAACTTCCAGTAATTAACACACATGGTATCTATAGCCAACCTGTGGTACCATTTCTCCTGTGCCCACCCTCAGAACTGCCCCTTGGAGCCCCTCCAGGGGTCTGAGCTGACTCTCCTGTTTTGACTCCAAGAGATCTTGTTGTCTCAGCTGGAATTCTTGCAAGTGGTTCTTCAAAACAACATGTCCTTGGAAATGTGATAGTGAAACTCAGGAATGTGTGAGAAAAATGCCCAGTGACCTCCAAGCATCATCTAAAATGTGAGTAACACCTGGGAGAACTTACTCTACTTGTGTAATTCTATAAAAATCTACAAAATACACATTAAAATCCTCAGATATCAGGGACACGCAGCACAGAGGGGAATTTGGGAGAGGGAAGTTTGGGAGAGGGAAAGCAGCTCAGGAGGAACCTGCAGCACATTCCCATTTGGGAGAGGAGGAACTCAGGGAGCAGAGCAGGAAGTCTGGTAGAGGCAAAGAGGAACCTGAAGCACAGAGGGGAATTTTGGGAGAGGAACACAGTCTAAGAGGAACTTGGAGCACAGAGGGGAATTTGGGAGAGGGGAAGCAGCCCAAGAGGAACATCAGGAGCACACAGCAAGGAATTCCTGCCATCTGAAAGCCTTCCTGCAGCCAGGGAGGAGGGGGGAAAGCAGACAGCACACACCACATACCTTTGGAAAAACAGGTCAAATCCAACACAAACAAGGGAAGGGTTCGGGTTGGAAGCAGCTCAGCCAGCACTAGGAAAACCCATCCCAGCTCCCAGATAAAGGGAGTTCCTCCTGTGGGCTCACCACTAAGATGGGCATGTCCTTGGTCGCCTCCCTGTGCCAGTTCAGCTCATTCTCGGGGAAGAAGGAGCGGCGCTGGAGGTTGATCCGCTCCGTGGGCAGGATGTGACCCTGGATCTGGACAGAACAGGAATCCAGAGCTGTCTCCATTCCCAGGGGGATGGCAGGGAGCCTGGAGCCCTGCAGGCCTTACCCTGTGGATATCCATGTCCAGGTGCAGCCCCCAGCGCTGCAGCTCCTGGGAGGCCTCCGGGGTGTCCTGGATGTGGCGCAGGAGGTCGGTGAGGCGCCTGTAGTGCTGCTGAGGGCTCTGCATCATCTCCCACATCACCTCCTGCAGTGGGATGAAGGAAAGGGGGTTGAGTTGAGAGAAAGGTTTTGGAACTGCAGGCAGATTGTGGGGCCTACCAGCAGGTACTAAATGAGTTCTGTGAGAAAAACCAGCAAGGTGGCAAAAACAGAATAAGAAAGTTTTGGGAGAAGCAACTGTGGGAAAGGAATGTTGAAGAGATAAAATTCTCATGGCAAAGTGAACATCTGTCCAGAAAGTGTCATCCAATTAAAAGCTCTAATAAGGTTAATAAACACTGTGATACAACCTATAGTACTTGGCTATGGGTGGGATTTAAGAATACATATTGTGTAATTTGAAGTTAAGAGTTGGCTTTTACCTATTTTTTCCTTTTTTCCTTTTTTTCATGGAGTGATTTAATCAACTCTCTCTGGTGTGACACCTGAGAACTGTGCCCTCATTAATTCCTGGCCACCACAACCTATTGCAAACTCTCACAACCTCCTGCAGTGGGAACCCCCAGGTGTGAGGAAGGGCTTGGAGATTCCCCTGGCCTGGCAGCTCCCCAAAGCAGGCACTGCCAGGTTGGGAAAAGCAGGAATCACCGGATGGAATGGGCTCTGACCTTCACTGTCTGTCTGTTCCTCTGCAGGCTGGAGAGCCCTGTCAGGAAGCTGAGCTCTGGCACCAGCATCACCATGGCCACGTGATGCTGTAGTGGGGAGAGGCACCATCAGCATTCCAGGGGCTGGGAGTCCCTGCTCTCCCCAGGAGCCCAGGACAGATCCTGGATGTTCCTTTCTCTGTGCCTGACTCACCTTCTGCTCTGCCGTCTGTTTTAATTTGGGCCTGTGGATGAGCAGCGGCTGGTTCAGGTCACTGATGGTGATCCCGTAGGTTTTTCTGGAAAAAAACAGCACAATCATGGAATCCTGAAATGGCTTGGGTTGGAAGAGACCTTAAAAATCACCCAGTTCCAACTCCCTGGGCTTGGGTTGGAAGAGACCTTAAAAACCACCCAGTTCCAACTCTCTGCTGTGGGCAGGGACATGGCACCAGGTGAGACCCTTCCTGCTCCTGCTCACCCAGCTCAGATCAGGCAACAAGCCCTTCCCATTCCCAAGGCATAATCCATCAGGCAGTACCTGTAGTACTCCACAAAGGTGATTTTCTCCCCACTGGCCAGGGTGAAAGTGTCCTTGGGGGTCGTGTCCCAGTCGATGTCATCGACCCGGTAGGTGCGGTTGTTGTAGCGGGTGATGACCACACTTCCCACCAGCTCCTTGATGCACTCGTCCTGGAATGCCACCTGGCTCTGGGAGTGGATTGTTTGCCTGTGGAAGGAGGAGAGAATGCTCCCAGCCCAGGCCATCCCAAAAAAACCCCATGATTTTCTTTTTTTTCCCTTTTTTTCCCTGCTGTTGGAAGACCCTCCTGATCCCTAAAACCTCCTGGGATTTTTTTCCCCCACTTTTCTTACATCAGAAGCAGGACAGATTTGCTGCGGATGATTTTCTGGATGGAATCCACCATGAGGAAGAGCCCACCGTCCTTCTTCTGGATGCTGACAGCATATCCTGGCCAAATTTGGAGGCTGTGTCCAGAGGGAAAGATGCCCAACAGTGCCTGGGTTAACCTAGAGCCACCCCAGGAGCCAAGGAACACCCAACACACACAGGCATCTGTTTCCCAGCTGGCTCCCAGCTTTGGAAAACAGCCAGTCTGAGGTCAGGCCAGCCAGTGCTGACCTGGGAAAACTTCCCAGTTTCCAGGCTGCCAGGGAAACAGGGATGTCCCTGGCACCCACCCGTGTTTCAGTAAGACGGTGGCATGGGCAGGCTCAAAGAAATGTCTCCCAACCAGGCTCATATTTAGGATTTTCATCACCCTAAGGAAGGAAAAGCAGGAAGAGTAGGATTGGATCAGGCTTGGCAGGGAGGGGGACTCCTCTCTGGAGCTTGGGGAGCTTCTCCTTGGTCTCTCACCTCCGGAAAACCACGTTGTAAAAGGGGATGCACAGATCCGAGCTGGGCTCCAGGACCTTGGTCATGTGGATGGTGATGCAAATCTCCTGCCCATCACTCTTCCTCTGGACCTTCACACTGTGCTGTGGGACGAGAGGGAGGGATTCTCCCACCCAAAACATGGGCTGGATGCCCAGAGAGGCACCTGTGCTAAGACAAGCCCTGCCTTACCTTGGGAATCTGGATGGGCAGGAAGAGGATGGAGCCATCGAAGGCCAACACGTCCCCGGTCACGGCGCGGTGCTCCTTCAGCATGGCAAAGCGTGTGCTCCTGCACTCCACCTCAGGGCTGGGGGCACACAGGGGCTTTTCTCCCTCCCCTGATCCCCCCACCCTTCCCAGATCTCACTCAGCCCTCCCAAAATCCTCCCAGAGGAGATAAAAATGGAGCTCTTTGCTTTGCTGCGCTGGCCACTCCATTTCGTGGCACTCAGGACAGCAGGAGGGCTCTGCCTGGGGACACTCTGTTTTCCAGGGGCTGTGGGAGACCCTTGAGGGGCTGTGGGGGCCCCCCATCAACACCCCAATACCTGAAGGTAACGTGGTACTGGTAGACAGCTTTGTTCTGGCAGTGGATCTTCACCAAGTTCACCCCCAGGGGCACAGGAGTTCCCTTCACCACCGGCTTCGTCCCCGGGGTCCTGGCAGGGACACGAGGTCAGCAGTGACCCAGCAGCACCTGGACCCCCCAAAACTTGGGGCTGGGGGTGTCACTCACGGCTTGGCAGCAGCTGGTGGGCTCTCTGGGGTGGGCAGGGGGCCGGGTGGGCTTTGGGTGGGCACAGCAGCGGCTTGTCCAGGGCGGGTGGGCAGTGTGTCCTGTAGGCGTTGCCACAGGATCCTGCAAGCCCAGGGTGGGCAGGGGTGAGCCCTGGCATGCTGGGGGGGGGTCCAGTGCCCCCTGAAATCCCCCCTGCTCCAGGCCAGCCTTGGTGGGGGGCTCCAAACAGCCAGTTTTGGGGACAGGACACCAAGGTGGCCCCAGCACGGAGGGAGTGGGGCAGGAGGGGGGGTGGCACCGGTGTGGGGTCACTGACAGAGGGTCCCCTGACCCCTGTCACCAGGGTGGGTGATGGAGCCATTGGGAGGGTTCAGGGATAGGGCAGGAGAGGGGATGGGGGGAACAGGGGGATGTAGAGGGAATAAAGCAGGTAGGGAAAAGGAGGGGTAGGGGAATAAGGGGGGATAGGGAGGTCACGGAATAGGGGGGTTATCAGGGATAGAGGGGATGGAAGAACAGAAGGAATAAATGGCATAAGGAATAGGGAGGATGGAGGGGATAGGGGGGGATAAAGCAATAAGGAGATAGAAGGGACGGGGAAGACAGGAAAATACGGGAGTAAGAGGATAGGAGAGATGGAGGGGATAAGGGAATGGAAGGAGAGAAGGGACAGAGGGGATGGTGGGGCTGGAAGGTAGAAGGGGGATAATGAAGATGGAGTAGGACAGGGGGGTGGCGCGGGACCGGGGTGACACAAGGGAGGGCCAGCACTGAGGTTTTAGGGGGTTGGGGTGCCAGGGGGACTCACTGCCCACGCGTGAGAGGCGCTGCCAGCGTTGCCCCCTCCTCTTTGTCCTTGTCCTTGTCCTCCTCCTCCCCTGCCGGGCCGGGCTGAGCCAGAGCCTTCCCACCTGCGGGACGGGCGGGCTGAGGAAGGCGCAGCCCCCAAACCCCTCCAGCCACACCCCATCCCTGCCACTTACCGGGGGGCCGCTCGCCCAAGCCCAGCGCTCGGAACATCTCTGGCAGCGGCGGGGGCTCGGCGGGGCCGGGACTGGGCGGCGGCAGGCGCGGAGCGAAGGCCGAGATGCCGCGGAGCCCCCGCGCTCTGCCGGGGGCGGTGGGGCCGGGCCGGGCCGCGGGGAGACCGGGGGGGCGCAGCGGGTCCATGGCCGGACAGAACCGAGCCGGACCGAGCCGAGCCAGGCCAGGCCCGGGGCGCTCCCGTCGAGCGGCGGCTCCTTCCGAGCTCGGCACGCGACGCCACAGCCGGCCCGCGCAAAAGTGGTCACGCCCACCGAGCGGACGCGCCGCTGATTGGGCGGCTCGGCAAGGAGGGCGTGGCCGAGAGTGCGGTGGGCGTGGTCAGAGGGAATGGGCGGGGCCAGGGAGGGAGCAGGGATGGGAGGGGACGGGAGGGGATGGAGTGGGGTGGGGTGGAGTGGGGTGGGATGGGATGGGATGGGATGGAATGGGGTGGGAGTAAAGTGGATGGGATGGGTAATATGGAATTGGGAGAGTAAATAAAATGGGATGGGATGGGATGGGATGGGATGCAATAGATGGGATGGGATGGGATGGGATGGGATGGGATGGGATGGGATGGGATGGGGTGGGAGTAAAGTGGATGGGATGGGTAATATGGAATTGGGAGGGTATATAAAATGGGATAGGATAAAATGGGATGGAGTGGGGTGGGGGTAAAATGGATGGGATGGGGAGGGGTCATAAGTAATGGGGAGGTGGGATAGATGGGATGAGATGGATAGGATGGGATGGGATGGGATGGGGTAAAATGGGATTGAGTGGGGTGGAGGTAAAACAGATGGGATGGGGAGGGGTAATATGGAATTAGGAGGGTAAATAAAATGGGATGGGGTGTGAGCAGGGTGGTCCCACCCCCCTGCCCAGCAGAAGTGACAGAACAAGCCAGAGCAACCCCACACAGGGGAAAAGACATTTTATTCCATGTTCCTCCCCCCAGACATGTGTCCTGCTCCCACCAGCACATCCACAGCTGCTGGAGAGATGGGTGGGGACACCCCATGGTCCCACACACCCAGGAACCCCCGTTTGGCACAGGGGGGAAGCAGCAGGTTTGAGGGACCCCTGCAGGGCTGGGAGGAGGTCAGAGCCAACCCTGGGCCCCCATGACCTCTCCCCACATCCCAAAGGCACATCTAGGGGGGCTGAGGGTGTGCAGGGACTGTCCCCACAGGCTGGGGGTCTGGGACCCCCTCAGCTACCGGTGCCTGTGCTCCAGGAGAGCCTCGAAATCCGGGGAACACACCAGCTTGTGCCTCACATGGCCCAGGACGATCATCTCACCCGTCCGGTTGTCCCCGATGCCGACGGACACCAGCTCCTGTTCCAGAGGGGATGAACACCCCTGAGCAGCCCAATCCCAGGGGAATCCCTGGGTGGGGGTCCCTGCTGTGGGGGGCTGAGTCTGGAGGCATCTCCAGAGAGGACCAGCAGGACCCTCCCACTGCTGTCAGAGGGAGAGCCAGAACGACCCCCTCCCCAGGGTTATCCTGGGGTGCAGCCCCCCCAAAATGGGTCCCCCCATACCTGTAGGAAGGAGCAGGGGGTGCCCATGGTCACATCCAGGGTCACCTTGCCCAGCACCAGCTGCACCTTCCCTGACTTTCGGATGAGCAGCTTCCCCACCTGCCCCTCGGGGAGGTCGGCCAAGGTGCAGGTGTTCTCTGCCTGCTTCGCCTCCTGCCACAGACACCACGGGAAAGGACAGCGTGGGATGGGGGGGATGTCACCATGGGATGGGGGGGATGACACCATGGGATGGGGGGGATGTCACCATGGGACGGGGGGGATGACACCATGGGATGGAGAACAGGACCATGGGATTGAGGGAGAAAGGACACCAGGGAATTGGAGGAGATGACACCATGGGAGGGGGGGATGACACCATGGGATGGGGGGATGACACCATGGCAGGTGGGGGGACATCACCCCCATCCCAACCCTCCTCACCTGGCTCTTCTCCTGCTTCACCAGCACCACCTGCCCGTCCTCGTTGTGCAGCTCGGATTTGATGGGTTTGGAGTCGTGGGTGGGGGGCTGCCCTGGCAGGGTGTCAGGCAGCTGCAGGAACAGCAGCTCCTCCTCAGCCTGCAGGCTCAGCCTCTGCAGCAGCTCCGCCACTGGCACATCCCGTGGGAATCCGGGGGGCCCCTTGGGTTGGGCCAGCTTGGGATCCTCATCACACGGCTCCTCTTTCACTGCAGAGGTGGTGGGTGGGCATGGGAGAACAGGGGGGCACTCCCAGCCCACTCCCAGGGTTCCCTCCATCCCACCTTTCACTGCTGGTGGGTCCAGCTCCATCTTCTCCTCCTTGGCTTCAGGGAGTGGTGGCTCAGGATCCTCCTGCTCTGTCCCCTCCTCCTTGAAAAGCCACCCTGAGTGGGCCAGCGGGAGCTGCACCGGCTTGTTCCGGATGTCGTTCTTCAGCCCTGGGTCATCCAGGAACTGTGGGAAGGGCAGTGGGGACACTCAGTGCCAGCTTGGTGGCACCAAAGCCACCCCTGCTGTGCCTACTCACATCATCCTTCTGCAGCATCCGCAGGATCTGCTTCGTCTCCTCGTCCGTCTCCCTCTTCTCCTTCTTGATGTTGATGATGTGGGAAGGGCCAAAGTCGGACATGTCCACTGCCTTGTCCCAGGAGCCTGCTGGGAGAGGGGGCAGCCCTGGGTGACCCCGAGGTGCTGGGACCCCCCAATCCCCCCAGGAAAGAGGGTGCAGCTCCCATTACCTTTCTTCTTCATCATTTCAGCAGGTCCCTGCTCGAAGATGGAGTGGGACTGGATGACCTCGGGCCGGCCTCGGCCCCGGCCGTGCCCATCCCGCTGCCGCTCCCGCTCCTTCTTCTCCTTCTTGACAGAAACATCCTCCCGGGGCCTGTGGGGCAGGCAGGGGCCATGTCACCCCTGCCCCTCCCTCCACACCCCCTCCCAGGGCATGTTTTTTTATGGAAGTGCCCTCTGGAGATCACCCAGTCCAACCCCCCTGCCCTTGCAGGGTCACCTGGGGCAGGTGACACACAGGGACACATCCAGGGAGGTTTGGAATGTCTCCACAGAGGGAGACTCCACACCCTCCCTGGCCAGCTCTTCCAGGGCTCTGCCCCATCCCTGGAAAGAAGTTCTGCCTCATGTTGAGGTGGAGCTTGTTATGGTTCAGTTTATGGCCTTGTCCTGCCACTGGCACCACTGGCAAGAGTCTGGCACCATCCTGACACTCCTTGGAGATATTTGTATGGATTGATGAGATCCCCCCTCACTCTTTTCCTCCCCAGACTCAGCTCCCACAGTCTCTCATCAGGAAGACGTTCCAGACCCCCAGTCCACCCTTGTGCCCCCCATTTTGCCCATGGGTACCCCCCACAACGTTCCAATGCACCCCCACATCCCCCAAAAACGTTTCCCAGGCCACTCACTCCTCCTTGATCTTCCTGCTGATTATGTTGGGGGTGAAGGTTTTCTGCAGGTGAGAGCAGAGGGGACAAGTCACAGCACAAGCCACACAAACCATTCCCTCCCCTCCCTGCACCCCAAACCCCCCTGGGGTCACTTCTCACCCTCTCCCTGCACCCCAAACCCCCCCCCAGGTCCCTCCTCACCCCCTCCATGCACCCCAAACCCCCCAGATCCCTCCTCACCCCCTCCCTGCACCCCAAACCCCCCTGGGGTCCCTCCTCACCCCCTCCCTGCACTCCAACCCCCCCCAGATCCCTCCTCACCTCCTCCCTGCACCCCAACCCCCCAAGGTCCCTCCTCACCCCTTCCCTGCACCCCAAAACCCCTCCCAAGGGTCCCCAAACTCCCCAGTGGAGCCAGACATGGGGTGACCCCGATTTGGGGAGATGGGGGGGGCTCACCTTCTTGACTCCCCCCAGGGTGAGGTCCCTGGAGCGGATGGAGGGCAGGCGGCCCGGGCTGAGGGCAGGGGCAGTGGGGCGTCTGCCCAGCACCCCCCGTGCCCCCGGGACCCCCGTGCCCCCCGGCCGGAGGCTGCCCGGGGAGCCGGAGCTGCCAGAGCCCCCCTCGGCCATGCTGTGGGGAGGGGGCACAGTCAGTGGGGATCAGACCCCCCTCCTGCACCCCCCCAGGACACACTTTAAGAAGGGGAGGGGGGGGGTCCTGCACCCCCAAATAGAGCTCAATCCCACCTCCCACCTCAACAATGGACCCCCTTCCCAAAGGACTCAGCCCACCCACCCACCCCCAAACAGGACCCACTTGTAGCCCCCTCCCCAGGGGGGGTCATCTCCTCCCTGCACCCCCCAGGACCCACTGGCATTCCCCCCAAGACCCCCAAACAGGACCCGCTTGTAGCCCCCTCCCCAGGGAGGGTCATCTCCTCCTTGCACCCCCCAGGACCCACCTGCAACCCCCCCCAGGACCCCCAAACAGGACCCACTCGTCGTGTCCCCCACCCCAGGGGTCTTAGACCCCCAAAACCCACTCGTTCCTCCCTCCCCTGAGGTCTCAGACCCCTGGAACCCCCTCGCACCCCTCAGACCCCTCTGCATCCCCTCTCTAAGGGTCTCAGCCCCACCAGACCTCCCAAATCTCTTCTCCCCCCATCCCCAGGGGTCTCAGCCCCCCCATTACCCACTATTACCCCCTCACCAGCTTTCTCACCGCCCCCATGCACCCCCAAACAGGATCCACTCGCCCCCGCCACCTCAGAGGGCTCATCCTCCCCTCCTGCCCCTCAGGAGCCCCCTCGACCCCCCAAAATCCACCCCCTGCCCCCGCCACGCCGCCCCTTACCCTGCCCGGGCAGCCACGGGCTCGCCGCCCCCCACTGCGCATGCGTAGCGCACGACGCACCCTTCCCGGGACGATGCCGCTGCCGCCATCTTTGCTGAGGGCGCCCTGAGTTTGCCAATGAGTCGCCATCTTTGTGGTTGGCATCGCCCGAGCCGGTGTGACGGCGGCGGCGCCATCTTTGTGGCGGGCAGTGCCCGGTTCTCGGGACCGGACACGGGGGGGGGGCAGCGCAGGGCGGATGTTTTTGGGGGGTCACTCACCCCTTCATTTAACACCCTCAGGGCTTCCTGGGGTGCAGCCAGACCCCTTACAGTCCTCTACAGCCCTCCAGCCGCCTGCACTCCCACGCGGAGGGGGGTCATGTGTGGGCACCCCCCACTCCGAAATCTGGGGGGACAGTGAGTTTTTTGGGGTGCTCGCCCCCCACTCCAAAAGGCGTGTCCGCCCCCAAAAGCGTGTTCACTAAGTGCAAAACAGCAGGTCCCCCCTCTCGGGTTTTGCACCCCCATCCCCACGGGGGTCCTGAGTGGGTACCAACACCCCCACACACCTCATCCAGCATATTTTTGGGGATGGGGAGGGGGTGCGGCACAGCCGGGACAACCCCCCCAGGCCCAAAAACAGAGGGGGTACAGGCAGAGCCTGCCCACCACCCACCCCCAATCTGCACCCACAGCCCACTCTGCCTCCATCACCTGACGCCGCACGCGTCCCTCCATCCCATTGGCAGAACCGGCAGGTTTTTCCTTCCTCCCCCTTTTCTCCCAGCTCCTTGGATATCTATTTTTCCCATTTTTTTTCTTCTTCTCTCCCTCCTCTGGAGGGTGTTTGCTATTTCCGAGCTGGCTGGGAGGATCCCAGTCGCATCAGCCGCAGGCAGCGACGCGGCACCCCCGGGTACCACCGCGATCCCACCGGCATCCTCCGTCCTTCCCTCCTGGTGCAGCCCCGCCGGGGCTCCCTGTCCTGCCTCCCCTTCCCTTCTCCCACCCTGCCGCTCCACCGGCATCCCACCGCGTCCCGGCAGCCCCCCGGCACGGCCAGGTAAGGAAGGGCCTCACCGGGACACCGGAGCAGCCGCCAAATCCCGGTGGCGTCGGGACAACATCCCAATGGCACCGCTGAGGGATGCCCGGGGGGCACAGGGGGGTACGGGGCGCTTGCTGAGGGCTTTTGGAGGGGCACGGGGTGTTGGGGACACGGCGACACGATCCAGCTGGAAAAATCCCGGTGCGGAATTCCTGCGCCACCGCCGGGCACCGGGGATGGGACACCGAGGTGGCACCTTGTCCCCAACGCGGTGACCTTCTGTCGTGCCCGGGGGTTTTGCAGGGTGGAAACGGTGGGTGACACTCGGCTTGGGGGGGCTGCGGGGTGTTCAGTGGGGCTGGGAGTGACCCCCAGCTCTGCGCAGAACTGGGGAGAGGACACGTGGCCATGGGTGGCCGTGGGTGGCCGTGGGTGGCCGAGTGACAGGGACACTCACGAATGAGCCCGGCGTGGGTGGCCGTGGGCACGCGGGGAGGGGGCGCTGGGTACATCGGCGCGGCTGCCCCCGCACAAACCCGGGGTGCGGGGTGGGGGGCACCCACCCCTCCAACCCCCTCGGAGCATCATCACCCCCTTTCCCGTGCCAAGGATGTCACCGCGTGTCCCCCATTCCCAAAACAGCGAAGGGGAAACTGAGGCACGGGCCAGGGCAAAAGGCGGATCCAGCTTTTCCAGTGCCCGCGTCCAACCCTCCCCTGTCTCCCAGCACTCCCTCGGCTCCCCTTGTTTTTCTTTCCCCACCCCGGGTGTTGAGCAAACCCCGAAACACCCTCTGGCACCGCGCCGGGGCCCCGCGGCACCCGGGGGAGCGGCCGGGGCCCCCGCACCCGACCGGGCTTGTTCCCCGGCGTCCCGCTGCCTGCTCCTGCCTGCGCGCTGCCTATTCCTGGCTGCCGGCCGCTTTCCCACCCCCCGGTGCCATCTGCTCTGCCGCGGGGGGAGCGGCCCCGGCAGTTGCCGACGTGGGCAGCTCGGGGGGGGGTGGGGGAGTTCGGCTGGGCAGCCCCCAAACCCCGCGCTGTGCCCGCAGGAGCTCAGCCCCTCCGGCCATGGAGCTGCTCTCCACCCCCAAAAACATCGAGATCAACAACATCACCTGCGACTCTTTCCGCATCTCCTGGGCCATGGAGAAGGGGGACCTGGAGAGGGTCACCCACTACTTCATCGACCTCAACAAGAAGGAGAACAAGAATTCCAACAAGTTCAAGCACCGGGTGAGCCCAGGGGGTGATAGGCGTGATGAGGGACCCCCGTCCGGGGCGAGGAGATGGGGTTGGGAGGAGTAGAACTGGCTTTTAACGCATTCCCACGCTGTTTTGGGTTATTCCCCACACTGGACAGGCTGGTGGAAGGTACTGGGATGGGGATGGGGGGTGACGGACTCCCCCAAGTCCCTGCGGAGGAGCAGATCCACAAACCTCTCCCACTCCCCCTCCCCGTGCGGCGAGTCACTAATTCGGGCCGTTTTTAGCAGCGCCGTTGCCACGGTGATGCTATTTAATGTTTAACATTATTTTTTTCTCTCCTCCCCAATAATAAGGGGTTGGGGGGGTGGGATATTTTTTTCCCCTCTATCTCCCTTCAGCATCCGCCGTTGCCACAGAAACGGCTCTGCACTGCGGAGCTGCTCCGTGGCCTATTGACACCGCGAGATGCCACCGGGAGCGGGGGTCCCCGAGACCACTCCCTTCCCCGTGGGGACTCGGTGCTCCCATCGCTGTTTGGGGACAGGGCGGGGGGGATGGAGCTGGGGGGAAGCAGGAGACGCGTCACCACGGTGGTTCTGGGGGGTCTCGGTGCCCTGAAGTGGATATTTTAGGGTTTTCAGCAGCTCTCGGCGCGGGGCAGGGATGCAGGGCAGGGATTTTGGGGTGGTGGGATACTCTCCCGCCTGACCCTCACCCCTTGGCGCAGGATGTCCCCACCAAGCTTGTGGCCAAGGCGGTGCCGCTGCCCATGACGGTGCGGGGGCACTGGTTCCTGAGCCCCCGCACCGAGTACAGCGTGGCCGTGCAAACGGCCGTCAAACAGAGCGACGGAGAGTACCTGGTGTCCGGCTGGAGCGAAACCGTGGAGTTCTGCACCGGGGGTGAGCGGGACAGGGGCGGGAGAGAGGATGGGGGCGATCCCGGGAGCCGGGAGGGAGGATGGGGGCGATCCCAGGAGCCGGGAGGGAGGATGGGGGCGATCCCGGGAGCCGGGAGGGAGGATGAGAGCGATCCGGGAGCCAGAAGGATGGGAGGAGGACGGGGGCGATCCCGGGAGCCAGAAGGAGAACGGGAGCAAAACTAGGAGCCAGGAGCAAGGAGGGAAAACGGGGGAAGCTCGGAATCGGGAAGATGGGGAGGACGGGGTTGATGCTGGGAGGAGGACAGGGGCAGTGCTGGGAGCCAGAAGCCAAGAAGGGAGTAAAGGGACAATGCTGGCAGCCGGGAGGGAGGTCGGGATGGAAGCCTGGAGTTGGGAGCCAGGGCAGAGGATGGAGGAGATCTCAGGAACTCAGAGGTGGAAGGAGGATGGGGTCAGTGCTGGGAATCAGGAGATGAGAGAGAGGACGGGCGCAATGCCCGGAGCTGGGAGGGAGGACAGGGACGATTCTGGGAGCTGGGAGCTTGGAGGAGAATGGGGTCAATACTGAGAGCCGGGAGCTGGGAAGAGGACGGTGGTGATGCTGGGAGCTGCAAGCAAGTAGGGAGATGGGGCTACTGCCGGGAGGACGGGGGAAATGCTGGAAGCACAGAGCCTGGGGGAGGACAGGGGCAATGCTGGGAGCTTAGAGGAGGACAGAGGTAATGCTGGGAGCCGGGAGCCCGGGGGAGGACGGGGGCGATGCCGAGAGCTGGCACAAGCCGGGCCGGTTTGAGCGGCAGCTGATGAGTGGGAGGCAGGAGGTGCGGGGAGCTGCGGGCAGGGAAGGGCTGCCGGAGGGGGACGGAGACGCCCTGATGCCCCCGTTCCTGCCCCCAGACTATGCCAAGGAGCACTTGGCCCAGCTGCAGGAGAAAGCGGAGCTGATCGCCGGCCGCATGCTGCGCTTCTCCGTCTTCTACCGCAACCAGCACAAGGAGTATTTCCAGCACGTCAGGTACCCCCAGCCCCATTCCCCACGCCCCCCACTCTCAGGGCACACCCCCTGACCCTGCCTGTGCCTGTCTGTGTGCCCCTCCTCCTCCTCCTCGCGGCAGGATGCACTGCGGGAACGTGATGAAACCATCGCTGAAGGACAACAGCGGGAGCCACGGCTCGCCCACCAGCGGGATGCTGCACGGGATCTTCTTCAGCTGCAACACCGAGTTCAACACCGGGCAGCCCCCCCAGGACTCGCCCTACGGCCGGTACCGCTTCCAAATCCCGGCCCAGCGCCTCTTCAACCCCAACACCAACCTCTACTTCGCGGACTTCTACTGCATGTACACCGCCTACCACTACGTCGTGCTGGTCCTGGCGCCCAAAGGCTCCTCCGGGGATCTCTTCTGCCGGGAGCGCCTCCCCCAGCTGGACATTTCCTCCAACAAGTTCCTGACGTGCTGCGTGGAGGAGGGCGAGCTGGTGTACCGCCATGCCCAGGACAGCATCCTGGAGGTCATATACACGGAGCCCGTGGACCTCAGCCTCGGCGTGCTGGGGGAGATCAGCGGCCACCAGCTCATGAGCCTCTCCACCGCCAACGCCAAAAAGGACCCCAGCTGCAAGACGTGCAACATCAGCGTGGGGCGTTAAGGGGGGCAGGAGGCGGGCAGGGCCGGGCAGGGGGACGAGCGCCCACCCCGGGGGGTTCTCGCACGGACACTGGTGGGCAGAGGACGCAGGTGGGCGCGGGGGAGCCGGATGGTGCCCCCCCGAGGAAGGAGCCGGCGGGATGCTCGCCCAGCAGGGAGGTGGAGCCCGCGCTGCTCTGCGCCCCGAGGGAGGAAGCCTTCATCTCCCGGACTGGCCGACCAGCCTCATCCTCGCTGGCGTGAGCCCCGCGCTCTGCCCTTCTCCGCGCAGCCGCTGCGGGACCCCCTTCCCCTCCGGTGTGCCCTGCATCCCACCCCGACCCCAGGTTTGTGCAGCTCCCGGGGAGCTCCGGTCCTGCCAACCGGGGCTGGGGCTCCCTGGCCACCCCAGGGGGTTCAGTGGAGAGACTGGAAGCGCCCCTCGGTTTGGACAGCTCTGGGGACAGTGGGGCGCTCGGACAGGGACCCCCCCGCCCCCGGGGGCTGCAGTGGTGTAGGGGACCCCTTGTTCTGTCCCTCTCTGCTCTGCCAGCCTGTGCTGCCCAACGCCCCTGCCCCGCGGCCCCGGAGGCAGCCGGAGGAGCTGGGGAATAGGGGAGCGGAGCTGAGCCCCCCACGCCGTGCCCCTCCAACCCGCCGCCCCCCGCATGAGCCGTCGGCAGCATGGCGCTTGCGTGCGGCCCCCCCGGGGCGCCCACCCCCCTTCTCTGTGTACCCCCTGCACGCTGTAGAACAACAACAACTCCCCCGTGCCCCGAGCATCCCTGTGCTGTGCTGGAGGTGTTTCAATAAACTCTGTGCGGTCGCCACTGGCCGTGTCCAGTCCCTCTGTCCCCCGAGGGCACCCCGGGGAGTGGCTCCAGACCCCACCAAATCCAGCTCGGGGAAAGGAGGGATGGGACTGGGAGGGGACAGGGTGGTGCATCCCACAGGGGGATGCTGCGGCAGCCACGGGCACCCTCCTGCCCTCGCCAGCTCACAGGAGCACAGGAAAGTTCGTGTTGGAAGTGCCCTCTGGAGATCATCCAGTCCAGCTCCCCTGTCCAGGCTGCGTCACCTGGAGCAGGTGACACAGGGAATGTGTCCGGGTGGGTTTGGAATGTCTTCAGTGAGGGAAACTCCACACCCTCCCTGTGTGGCTGTTCCAGGGCTCTGCCACCTTCATGGAATGTTCTTCATGTTGAGGTGGAATTTGTGGTTTAGTTTATGGCCTTATCCTGTCACTGGGAACCACTGGAGAGAGTCTGGCACCATCCTCTGACATCCCTTGGAGGTATCTGTGGTTAAGTTTATGGGCATCACTCCTTGTCCTTTTGCTGAAAAGCTCCCAAAATTCAGCACCCACTTTCCATCCCTGAGACTGAGAATCCCTCTGGATGCAAAGCCCCGGTGCCCATCACCATCCTGCATGGGCACAGCCACTCCAGAGCATCCCAGCCCCATCCTGACACCCTCACACACACACACTGCACCAGCAGCAGGCATGGGGTGCAGGAGAGGCACGAGGGAGCACACGGTGGGCGCGGGGGCCGTGGCACAGCCCACCCGCCATCTGCCACCAGCACAGGGACACACCGGAGCACGTGGTGGGCATGGCATGCTGTGGGCACAGCACGTGGCACCCACCCACCCACCCACACTGGGGTGCTGCTGGGAGGGGGGTCTTGTGGCTGAGATATGGTGCAGAGTAAAAGTGGGGGGAGGACCCACCTGCAGAGTCCTGAGGGAGCAGGGGGCTCCGACACACCCCAGTGCCCATCACAGGACACACCATCTGTGGGACATGGTCTGGCTGCTCCTTCAGAGTTGCTGGCTCTGCTCTGTCAGAGCCCTGAGGATGAGGGTCTGCCCTGAGGATGGGGGTCTGCCCCAAGGATTAGGGTCTGCCCGGGGATGGGGGTCTGCCCCCAGGATTGGGATCTGCCAGAGAATGGGGGTCTGCCTGATGATGGGGGTCTGCCCCAAGGTTTGGGGTCTGCTCGAGGATGGGGGTCTGCCCCAAGCATTGGGGTCTGCCTGAGAATGGGGGTCTGCCCCAAGGATGGGGGTCTGCCCCAAGGATTGGGGTCTGCCCGAGAATGGGGGTCTGCCCCAAGGACTGGGGTCTGCCCAAGGATGGGGGTCTGCCCCAAACAGAAGGGTCCATGCAGGGTGCTGGGTGCTCCCCTCCTCTATTCCAGCCCCATTTTGGGTGCCGTTTTCCTGGGCTGGAAGCAAAGAGGCTGTGGCTGCCCCGCTCCAAGTACAAGGGTATTTATTTCATGGGTACAAGAGAGAGACAGCACCTTGTGTGTGTTTTGGGCTCTTCCTGGTTACTGGTTTGTACATTCAGAGCTTCGGCCGGGGCAGGGAAGGGCAGCAGGTCCTGCTCAGCCCCCCTGGCACCGGGGTGGGTGGCTGCCAGTGGGGACCCCCCTGTGCCCCCCGTGCCGTGGGTGCCCGAGCCCCGGGGCCCCGTGTGAGCGTGTCTTGAGTGCTGAGGTTGGCTGTGTGCTCCTCCTCTGTGCAGTCTGTGCGGGGCAGCAGCGCTCCCCGCCTTCCTCCCTGCCTTCCTCCTCCTCCTCCTCCTCCTCCCCTGCCCGCGGGGGGGCCGGGACCCCCGGCCCTCATTTCCTCGTGTGCAGTGTGTCCTGGAACTTGGTGCTGGTGTAGCGAAGGTGGAAACCCTTCTTGTTGATGGTGTCGTCCGAGTGGAAGCGGATCATCACGGAGTCTCCAGCCGAGTAGACCTCCTCAGGGGGCTGTGGGGGTGAGGGAGGGGGTGCTCAGATCCATGAGCATTCCCAGGATCCATGTGCATGGTGGGAGGGTGGGGATTTGCAACGAGGAGGCTGAAAATCCTCGCACCACCCCAAATTCCCTCAGGGATTTCTCCACGCTGCTCTGGCTCAGCCTCACCCATCACTCTGCACTCTCCCACCTCTCCTCCCATCCCACCCCACCATCTATCCTGCTCCTCCCCAGCTCACCCCAGACCCGCAGAAGCGTCCAAGGCGTGGGGCCGTCCCGTCGTAGCCGTCGAAGAGCTCCATGTAGTCGTATCCACAGTCGGCTTCCTCCTCGATCTCAAAGGTCTGGAAGATGAGCTCCACACCAAACCCCTCCTCTGCCATGATCACCCACTCACAGTCCGAGCCCCCTGGGTAGTTGTTATCCCCAAATTGTGCGTGGGAATACAAGTCCTTGGTCTTCACCTCAGCACGGACCTGGCCTCCACACACTGAGGGAGAAGTCGGGATTTAGGGGCATCCATGCCATGCCCACACCCCACAACCACATTCCCCAGCCCCACAGTGGTACCTGTGGTGTGGGTGGCTTCAAACCCCTTCTTCTGGACAGAGTTATCAGAGACAAACTTGAGGAACATCCTGTTGCCCGAGGAGATGATGGGGTCAGGCTCCTTGGCCCCACAGAAGCGGCCAAGCACCGGGGCCTTGGCGTCCTTCCCATCGTAGATCTCCAGGTGGTCATAGGCACATTCCTGCTGTGCCTCCACATCCAGCTCTGAGAAGGTCTGAGGAGGTGCTGGATGAGACACCAGGGCTCTTTGCAGGTGACCCCAGCACTTCCCAGCCCACAATCCCTACCAGCTTGACTCGGTGGCCCGGCGTGGTGCTGATGGCCCAGGTGCACTCCTTCTTACTGGGATATTTATCGGGCCAGTTGGGGCTGGTGATGGTCCCGGAGATGGATGTCACCTTGTGGTCACAGCCAGCTGCCAGGACAACGGAGGGGGTCATGGACACATGGATGGGGGAGTCCCAGGGGGATGGGGTGTGGGGTGGACCCACCTTCCTTGCAGTCGTGCTTGTTGTCGTGCAGCACGAACCCGCTGCGACACTGGCACTCGTAGCTGCCAAAGGAGTTGAGGCACTCGTGCTGGCAGCCCCCGTTGTTCTTGGAGCACTCATCCTTGTCTGGGAGAGAGAAGAGGGACCACTGAGAAACATGGAATGGGGTATTCCATCCCAGCATGGTGTCCTGGCCCCCCCAGCCCCGTGCCCTCTGCAGAGCGCCCAGCCAAGCAAGCGCCCACGGCCAGCAGCAAGCAGAGCTCCAGCATCCCACTTCCAAATCCAGCCCCCTCGGTGGGGCTGGGATGGGTCCTCCTCTCCCGTGGGCTCACCCATGGGTGCCACCATTACCTGCTGCCAGCACGGACCAGGGGGAGGCAGAAAAACACACAGTGACAACCAAGATGCACAAGAAAAGACCAGGACGCGGGAGGTCCCTCTTTACTCATCGATAGGAAAATGTCACAGACATGGTAAAAACTGGGGGTGGGGGGGAAAAAAAACCAAGGTCAGCTGGTCAATGACAAAAACAAGGGGATGGGGTGCTTAGAACCAAAACAAAAAAAATTTAAAAAATTAAAAATAAGGTCAACAACCAGTTCTGTCAAGCAAAAGGCTGCCGGGGACCGGCGGCACGGCTCGGCTCGGTCCCGCCGTGCTCCCGCACGGCTCCGGGGCCGCGGCGTTCCTGAGAAAGATGGAGAGGATGGAGCGGCTCAGGAGGGGCCCCGCAGCCGCTTCTGCAGGCGGAACTTCAGGCCGGGCGGGCGGGATTTCGGGGGCTGCAGCTGCTGCTTCTTCTCTGCAAAGAGAGAGGGAGAAAAAGGGGGAGCGATGGGGGCGCGGGGGGCGGCGGCGCCGGGGGGGGCATGCGGAGCGGCAGCCGGGCAAGCAGCAGCGAGGGGGACCCCCGGGAGCCCTTCTGCAGCTGGGGCGAGCGGCTCTGCGGGGAGGAGGAGGAGGAGGAGGCGCGAGGCTGGCTCCGGGAGGATGAGGGTGGGCTTTGGGTGGATTCCTGGGGGTGCCCAGTCTGGAAATGGCAGTGGAGCAGTTCAGGATCACCACGAGCAGTCCCTACTTACCTCCCATCCCACCACCTTCCCGAGGCCACTATTACTGATGTCTCAGCTCCACCCCGAACCCTCCATGGGATGCTCCACGTCCCAGTTTTCCCCCTCGCTTCCCTTCCCCACAGGGTGGTGGTTTGAGGAGTGGGCAGAGTTGGAGGGGAAACCAGCAGCAAGCGGCACCAGCCACCCCAGCATCCCGCTGTGCCTGAGAGGAGCATCCCTCCTGGAGCCAGCAGCGAGGGGGCCCTGCCCGGCCACCCCAGCCCTCTCCACCGGAGGCCTTAACCTGCCGTCTCCTACTTCTGAGGGAGGAAGCGAGGCGGGAAGACCCGGTTGGGAATGGGAAGGGGCTTCTGGGCTCAGAGCAGCTCCAGCACCGGGGGAGGGAGGGAGCCTGGGATGGGCGAGACAAGAGCAGGAGAGAGTTGGCAGCGGAAAGAAGCCCACCGGGTCGGTGTCTTTAGCAATCCTTTATTCCAACCAGCTTGCTCGCCGCCACCCGGCAGTGCCGTGCGCTCACCGTTCTGCCCCGCGGGCATCCCGCGGGCTCCGGGCTGCTCCCGCAGCCCCCGCCGGCGCCTCTCCCCCCGCTGCGGAGACCCCCCTGCGCCGGGGCTCGGTCGAGAGCCGGGGGCACGTACCTGGGTGCCGACACCGCGGCGGATTCCCGGGCGGACACATCCTTACGCGCCAGCCGACGGAGCCGGCTCCTGCCTCCCGGTGCCAGGAGGAAGGGACCGTGTCTTCACCGGGAGAAAACGGGTGCCCAGACAGCCAGGCTGCCCTTGGCACCAAGGGATGGGGCTCGTCCAGAGCGCAGGGACCCTCCGCGGCTAAAAAGGAGCCGCACGGGAGATGTTTTGCCCAGGGATGGCCAGGAGTGGCCCTGGGGGGACCAGAGGAGGGACCAGAGGAGGGACCTCGCTGTGGCCGAGTCCTCCAGGGTGGTCCTGCTGCCGGGAAAGCCCAAGACCTGAGTGTGGAGAGGTGGAGGAGAGGGTTTGGTGGACTGGGATCGGGGCACATCCCAGTGGGATGAGGAGAAGGAGGGAAAAGGGGAGAGGGGAGGAGCCCGCAGCGCAGCGGGGGACACTCACCCGGCTGCCCCGTGGTCCCGCTCGGCCGCCGGGCTTTCCCGAGGAATCACTTTGTGGAGGGTGCCGGCTCCCGACGGCTGGGCCCCCTGGGCCGCCCTACTTGCCTTGGTTTTAATTAAACAAATAAAGCAAAGACACTCGACCCCCGGCCCGGGGGTCTCTGCCGCTGTAGGGAACCCCGAGGGCTCCAGGGATGCCGGTCCTGCTGCTCCCGCAGCCAGGGGGCTTTGCTGCCCCTCAAAAACAGGGCCAAAACACAACACGAAGGGTCCAGGAGGTGCTGCTGGCTGCTCACAGCCAGGATGATGTTCAGGGCACTGTGCCACACCGGGGGCACCCTCTCTTGCACGAGGGTCCTGTGGCAGCCCCCAGCCCACGGTCCAGCCTCAGTAATTCCTGGCTGCATCCAGCATTTCGCTCTGTATCCCCATCCCTACCCACCAAAACCCATCCAAAGGTGACACCACCTCCTGGAGGGGTGGCCCGGGAGAGGAGACAGACCATGGAGCAGACAGGGATAGGCAGGTAATGGTTTTTGGGAAGGGGGGATTGCTCCAGAGAGCTGAGACTCAGCTGGATGATGATCCCGGGAAGCAGAGGAAGCTGATGCCGTGCAGCGTAGCAGGGAGCAGCAGAGCAGGGTGTCACTGTCCCCCCACCCCAGCAATGCCACCCAAGGGTGCAGCACCCGGCCCTGAGCACATCCCTGTCCCCAGCTGGACTCCAGCACCCCCTGGAAACTTGGTGACCTCCCAAAAGCATCCCTGCAGCTGAAGTAGGACCAAATTATCCCCCCCAAAAGAGGAAAAAAACTCCCAAAATGCACTGCTGGAGGCTGGGGGGCTTCAGACCCCACAAGGACCACCCCACCACCAGGCTGGGACCAGGGGGCTGCACCCCCAGTGCGGGCAAGGGGAGTGTTAGCAGCAGTTTGGGGGCGCAGGGAGGGTCAGTGGGGTGAGAGAGGGCGGGGGATGCCCATGGCAGGGCTGGGCAGCTCTACCTGAGAAAAAATGGGCTTTGAAGCCCTTTTTGGAGACGGTGTTGTCGGACTTGAACTCGATCCTCATGTTGTTGTACTGGGAGGTGATGACGTCGGGTTTCTCGGCGCCGCAGAACTTGCCGTGCAGTTTGGAGTCGGCCGTCAGCCCACTGCGCACCTCCACGAAGTCATACTTGCACACCTGGGGGCACAGAGCCGTGTCTGCACACCTGGGGGGGTCACACAGGTGGGGGACACGGGCTTGGGGACATGGTGGTGCCACCTGCAGCAGCACCAGGGGCTGCTCCCACTGACTTACATCGTTGCCCTCGGTCTCGAAGAAGTCGAACTGGAGGGAGATGCGGTACTGGGTGGGGGCCACGAGCTGCCAGATGCAGTTCTTGTTGGGGGGATATTCCTTGGGCCACCCCGGGCTGGTGATGGAGCCGTTGAGCTTGGTGAGGAAACCTCCACAGGCGGCTGCAGGGTGGGAGGCACCCAGCGCCTGTCACCTCCCCGGGGTTCACGGGGTTAGGGACACCGAGAGGGGCATGGTGATGGGGGGGGTGCCAGGGGGTGTTGGGGGGTGCTCTCACCCTCGCAGCGCCGTTTGTCAGATGCCAGCTCATAGCCAGGGTCACAGGCACACTTGTAGCTGCCCAGGGTGTTGACACAGCGCTGCTCGCAGCCGCCGTTGTTGGGCCGGGAACACTCGTCCATCTCTGGGCAGGGCAGGGGGGATGAGCGGCCAGGGGGGCTGTGACTCCCCCCTCCAGCACCCCCCAGGAGCATCCCCCCCACCTTTGAAGAAGTTGACGGCGAAACCCGCCTTGTTGATGGAGCCGTCGGAGACGAATTTCATCCAGAGCTTGTTGGAGGTGCTCTTGATGTCGTCGGGCTTGTCGTAGCCGCAGTAGCGGCCGATGAGGCTGCTCGACTCAGTGCTGCCATCCCGGATCTCCAGGTAGTCGTAGGCACAGCTGTCGTGACGCTCGATCTGGTGGAGGGGACATTAAAAAGGGAGGTGTGTCTGGGTCCCAGCACCCCCAAACCCTCCCTGTCCCTTTCCCTGCTGCCTTCATGCCAAGGGAAGGTGCTGCGTGTGGGAAACTGAGGCAGGGAGGCAGCACAGGGGATGTGGAGCCAGGAAGGGCAGCCCCAAGGGTTGGGGAGATCTCCACTTCCCAGTCTTGGGGCAGGTGCTGACCCACCTCGAAGGACTGGAAGGTCAATCCCACATGGAATCCCTCGGAGACGGTGATTTTCCAGACACACACCTTGCTGGGCCGATAGTCATCGGGGTAGTTGGGGGACTGGATGTGCCCATTGTCCTTCTTCACGTCCCCCCCACAGATGGCTGGGAGGGAGGAGCAGCAGCCTGAGCAGCAGCCTGAGCCCCCCAGCCCCTTCCACTGCCCCCCTGCCCTGCTGCTCCCCCCTACCTTCGTAGACAGCGAAGAATCCTTTGCCCACCCAGTTGCTGCTGCTCCGAAACTCGACCCAGAGGCGGCTGTCGGTGGAGATGATGGGCTCGGGCAGCTTGTTCCCGCAGAACCTGCCTGGGGAGGAAGGCGTGCTGGGCTGCTGCTGGCCAGGAACCCTCCTCTTCCTCACTAACACCTCCTTTTCCTCACCACCACCTCCTCTTCCTCACCACCACTTCCTCTTCTTCACCACCACCTCCTCTTCCTCATCACCACCTCCTCTTCCTCATCACCACCTCCTTTTCCTCATCACCACCTCCTCTTCCTCATCACCACCTCCTCTTCCTCATCCCACTTCCTCTTCCTCACCCCAACTTCCTCCTCTTCACCACCTCCTCCTCTCCACCACCTCCTCTCCACCACCTCCTCTCCACCACCTCCTCTTCACCACCACCTCCTCTTCCTCACTGCCACCTCCAGTTCCTCACCACCACCTCCTCTTCCTCCCAACAACCTCCTCTTCCTCCCAACCACCCTCTCCTGGTGCTCCCCCTGCCCCTTTCCAGCCTAAAGCCAAAGTGCTGTTTCTCCCCCAGCTCCACTCCAGCTTTTCTGGCTGTTTCAATTAAACTGGTTATTCCAGGGTCAGTTGGGATTTGGGGAACATCCAGGTCATGGGGATGGGACCAGGATCCTGGAATCTCCCTGGAGAACATCATGGGGATGGCACTGCAATATTGACATCTCTTGGGAACACCAGGGGAGTGGGACAGGGATCCTGGAATCTCCCTGGAGAACACCATGGGAGTGGGACAGAGATCCTGGAATCTCCCTGGAGAGCACCATGGGAGTGGGACAGAGATCCTGGAATCTCCCTGGAGAACATCATGGGAGTGGGACAGGGATCCTGGAATCTCCCTGGAGAAATCATGGGGATGGCACTGCAATATTGGCATCTCTTGGGAACACCATGGGAGGGGGACAAGGATGCTGGAATCTCTTGGTGAACACCCAGGTCCTGGGGATAGGACTGGGATCCTGGAATCTCCCTGAGGAACATCCAGCTCATGGGGATGGCACTGCAATCCTGGAATCTCCCTGGGGAACACCCAGCTCAGACTGTGGCACTGGCATCTCCCTGGGGAGAGATGTACCAGCCAGCTCCATCCTCCAGACTGGTTTCACTGGCATGGGGCCAAACTGGGAGCTCCATTCCCCCCAGTAACCCCTCTGGGGGTTGGTTCCCCCCACCCCAAGACTGGGGAACATCAGGCAGGCAGGGATGGAGGCCGAGGGGAGCCCCTGGCCCCACGGCTGGAGCGTTCCCGGTGGGCAGGAGGAGCGGGCAGGAGGCCCCGGGTTGTTACCTCGCAGCGTGGCCTTTCTCCAGAACCCGTCTCTCACCTCCACGTAGTCGTACCAGCACAGCCGGCTTCGGTACAGGTCCAGGGTGGTGAAATTCAGGATGATCTAAGGGTGGGAAGGAGCAGGAAGAGCGTGGGGTGAGCATCCCCTGTGCCCCATCTTGCTGGGAGCCAGATGGCACCTGGACCGGCTTTGCCTGGAGCATCCCGGCCCGCAGAGGGATCTGGGATTAGGGACAGCCCAGAAAAAGGGTGGGAGATGTGGGGAGGAGGGAGGGGAGGGCTGAGAGGAGGGAGGGGAGGGCTGAGAGGAGGTGGGAGCCGGTACCTTCTCTCCAGGAGTGACGGAGATCCTCCAGACGCAGTGCATGTGGGCAGAGTATCCATTGGGGAATTCCGGGGAGGAGAAGTTGCCTTGGCTGTCCTGGAGTGTCTCTCCACATGCTGTGAAGGGGAAAAAGTGGAAGTCAGACCACCGAGGAGCATCACCGAGTTCAGACCCACTGCCACCCACAGCTCCCATGTGCCTTTTTCCCATTCAAATTCCCAGCCCTGAGGACACAAACCCCCTCACCACCACCTCGCTGGTGCATCCCCAAAACCTCCCGGGTTCCTGGCACTCCTCCAGCCCCTCCGGCCATGGGGCAGGAGCCACCCCAGCCCTGCCGTGTCCCGCCACGCCGCGGGGGCTCCGGGCAGGTTTCCGCTGGACCCAGCCCAGCACTGCCATCTGGAAGCCACATGATGCCGTGGAAGCGGCACACGGAGCTTTGCAGGGGCCAAGGCAGCCCCCCCCAGCCCGCTCCTGCTCGGGGTGGGGCACGAGCTGAAAGGTGAAACGGTGCAAAAAAAGGGCCGTTTGAAACCCGGGCTCGGTGCCTTTTTTCCCTTCCTTTGCTCTACGGTGGAAACAAAGGGATCCAGAGAAGCTTTTTGGGGAGGTTTTCTTTTTTTTTCCCTCTTTTCCTTGCTCCAAACTAATCACTTTTCCTGCTCCCCCGCAGCCCCCGAGGGCGGCACGGCAGTGGGGCCCCTCACAAAGGCATCCCTCTTCCACAGGCTGCTAATTAGTTGCTGGAATTAAAGCCGGAGCGTGCGGGAGCCAAACTCCTTGCAGATGTTGCCAGCACAGTCCCAGAGCACGTGCCTGCTGCTGGGGGACTCGTGCCAGCCCCCTCCCTAGGCCTGGGGCAATGCCACCACTCCTGGTCACATCCTTCGTGCTCTTCAAGGTGCCAAGTGGTGCCCTGGCCATGATGGGGGCCAGTGGGACCAGGCTGTCCCATCCCACCTGGATCAACCCTGTGCAATGCCCGGCTGTGCCTCATCCAAACCTCTCCTGGTGCTGGGGTGGGATGGAGGATGCTCTTGGAGGAGGGACCCCGAGGAGGTTTTGCTCCCAGAGGGTGCTCTGTGGTCAGGGGGTGCTCTCAGGGGGTGCTCTGCTCTTCGAGGATGCCCTTAGGAGGATTCTTTTGGATCTTGGATACTCTGGGGGGATGCTCTTCTCTCGGAGGATGCTCTTCAGGGGATGGTCTTTGGAGGATTTTTTGGGGGTTGCTCTTTGGAGGATCTTTTTATGGGAGATGCTCTTTGGGGGATGATCTTGGGAGATTCTCTGTGGGGACACTTTTCTTGAAGGATGCTCTTCTGGGGATGCACTTGGGGAGATGCTCCTGGGAGAGAAGCTCTTTCAAGGACTTTTTTGGCTGATGCTCTCAGGGATGCTCTTGGAGGATGCTCTTCTGGGGGGAAAAATCCCTTTGGGGGATTTTTTAGGGGAATGCTCTAGGGGGGCTGCTCTTTGAGGGGTGTTTTGGAGGATGCAGTTTTGAGGGATGCTCTTGGAGGATGGTCTGGAGAGGATTCTTTGGAGGGATTTTTTTGGAGGATGCTCTGGGGGGAGTGTGCTCTTTTGAGGGTTTTCTGGGGGATGCTCATGAATGCTGCTCTTTGGAGAATTTGGGGGTGGGGGAATGGTCTGGGGGGCTGCTCTTTTCTCAGAGGAGCAGGAGGACAGGGCAGCTGAGGACACCTCTGCTCTCATGGGCAGAGCCCCAGGGTTCCCCAAGATCCAACTTCTACTCTCAACCCCCCAAAAAAGTGCCATGGGTGGCAAGAAGCACCTTGTGTGCTCTTCACAGGGTGGGGAGTACCCCAAAAAGTGACTTATCCAAATCCATCCAGGCTGAAACCACCTTTGCCAAGTTTGGGGGTGAAGCAGAGCAGTTTCTGGGGAGATACAGCCCTGGGCGTGCTCCCCCTGGCAGTGACAGGGCAGGGCACACTGCCTGGGACAGGGGACACTCCCTGGGGCAGGGGACACTC
>CM031072.1:2326006-2355514 GCA_013398505.2 Rhegmatorhina hoffmannsi
GTGGCCACTCCCCGGGGGGAAGGATGCTAAAAACAGCCCGGGTAATTAAAGCCTTTGGGCCGGTGAGTCAGCGGGGACGTGTCCCCAGCGGAGGTGACAGCGAGGACAGCAATTCCCTGCTCAGGAACGGGGCACTGTGGGGCTTCATGAGAGCCTTTCTCTGAGGGAATTAACCCTGTGAGGAGCTGTGAATCATCCCCTGAGGCTGAGGACACTGTGACACTGTCCCCAGGACACAAGGGGACACAAGGCACCTGGAGAAGGTGTTCCTGGCGTAGTGCATGATGCTGTCGAAGTCGTAGGTCTCCCCCAGAGATTCCACCTCCTCTGGCTCCATCTTCAGGAAGTTGTATTCCTGCCCTGAGGGGACAGCGTGGGGACAGTCAGGGGAGACCCTCCCTTTGCCAGCACCCCATAGCAGGGGGGAGGAGGAGGAGGAGGAGGAAGAGGAGGAGGAGGAGGGAGACTCATCCCTACCTGGCTGGATGTTCTCCCGGATGATGGAGACATGGTCATCCCTGTCAGGGCGTGTGTGCTCGTGCCAGAACCCGATGACGTGGCCCAGCTCGTGCACCACGATGCCAAATTTGTCACAGTTTTTGCCGATGGAGATGGCCTGGGGTCCCCCTCCTCGGCGGCCCACGTAGGAACAGCACCTGGGGGGGCACCAGGTGAGTCCTGGTCCTCTGAAAGGACCACCCTGGTGGTGTGGTCCTGCCACCCAGGGGCATCGGGGAGGGGGTCCCGGATGGTGTGGAGCATCTGGAAATCATCCCTGCTGCTGGAACTTCAGCCATCCCACCCAGATGAGGAGCTTGAGCTGTGCCTCCAGTCTCAGCCCAGGCTGGAAACTGGAAGAGCTCAGCTCCTGCCACTGGGCTGTGTGGCATGAGGTGGCACAGCATGATAGGGCACGGCTGCAGCAACCCCAGATCCCAGGGTCCCATCCTGCTCTGTGGATGGACCCTTGTCCGTGCTCTGCAGCTGAGCTGGTCCAACCCTGCATCCTGGACCCGGGCTCAGGGTTTGCACCCACGCAGGGGCTCCCATTCCAGGGGAAATCCTTCTCCCAGTCACCATCTGCTTGGCTGGGGCTGTGCCCTGATGTGTGAAGACGCTGAGCTCGTCCAAACCCTTGTTTCCTTTGGCCTCAGCCCCGCTGCAAGCCCGGGCTGGTGCCTCACCATCAACCTCAGCCCCTGGTGGTGGCAGCTCCAGGGCTGGTGCCTCATCATCAACCTCAGCCCCCGGGGGTGGCATCTCTGACACCTCTTGCCCCCCAGCCAGACCCCACAACAAACCCAAGCCCCAAATCCAGGGGTTCTGGAGCCCCCCCAGGGCTCTCTGGGACATACCCACAGGGTCTGTATGTGAACACGATGTAACTGTCCTCGTCGTTGCGCTCCAGGAAGGTGACACAGGTGTGCTTCTCCCAGTGCCGCATCGCCTGCCGGAATATGGCTCGCTGGGTGCCTGTGGAGGGGCGGTGGGGGCATCAGCCTGGCAGGGTGGGGGGACTGACACTCGGGGGGGGATGGACCACCCCTCAGCCCGCACTCACCGCTGAAGTTGCCGCTGATGACGTAGGGGATGACCCCGTCAGGCCACACACGCTCCGGCCGGGATGTGGCTGCCCGGCGGCTCCGCGCCCGCTGCCGTCCCCGGCTGTGCCGCGGGTGGCTCTGCCGGGGGTTTGTGGTGTTGCTGCCTGTGGTGTGGGGAAGGCGGGGGTGAGAGCTGGCAGTCCCCTGGGGTGGAGGTGGGTGGGGGTGGTTTGGGGGTGTGACGGTACCTGAGGAGTTGGTGGGCAGGCGGGTGATGGTGTGACGGGTCAGGTCCACCACCCGGTCCACCTGGAAGAGCCGCAGGTCCTCCTCATCCAGGGCGATGTCACCCAGGAAAGCAGCTGGGATGGGAGAGAGGAGGTGTGAACCCCTCTATGTCTGTGCCAGAGGACCCCCATGGGATGGGGAAGGGGAGGTGTGAACCCCTCTATGTCTGTGCCAGAGGACCCCCGTGACATGGGAGAGAGAAGGTGTGAATCCCCCATGTCTGTGCCAGAGGACCCCCATGGGATGGGGAAGGGGAGGTGTGAAACCCCCATGTCTGTGCCAGAGGACCCCCGTGGGATGCCCCTCCCCAGCCCCTCCACACCTGGCAAGCCCTGAAGAGAAAGGCAAGTCCTTCCTCCTCCTCCTCCTCCCCCCTCTCATGGTGCTGTCCCCAGCAGCTGGAGCCAGGCCTGCGCTCACATCTGGATTGCATAAAGCCCATCCATCACTTTTTAGGGTTTCTATTATTATTTGTGTTGCAAAATTCCCCTTTTTTTCCCCTTCTTTTCCCCCACTTTGCTGGGTTTAGGACCCCCTTCCTGCCTGGCTCCTTCTTCCCAAGCCTGGTGCAAGCTCCGACAGCCCCGGGATGCTCCAACGACCTCTGAGTCATCTGCCAGCGCGGAACGAAGCCATATGGCCCGGGAAGCTCCTGCTGCGCCCAGAGCCCGCAGGAATGGAGCAGGAACGGAGCAGGAATGAGGCAGGAATGGAGCAAGAACGGAGCCGGCCGCCTGCCAAGGCTGGGAGCCCCGCTCCAGCAGCGGGAGGGCCGAGGTGCTCCAACATCACAGCGCTGGAGGACATAACCCTGCACAGCCCTTCCTCCTCCTCTTCCTCCTGCCCCCCTCCGTGACTCAACGCCCCGGGATGAGCGCGGCTCCCGCAGTCAGGGCTTGGCCGGCCCCGATCCCTTGGGATCCGCTCCTGCGGAAACGCCGTGGCCGGAGTGTGAGGGCTGGCGGAGGTCACGCCGAGGCTCCGGAGGTGGCTGCAGTGGGGTGGAGTGGGGCTCCTCACCGGTTTTTGGGGTACCCGGGGTGAGCAGAGGGTCCCGGGCACCCCCTGCCTTCGCCATCCCCTGGGAAGGGGCGATGGCGGGGAGGGGGGTGGCTGGAGCAGCTCAGGGGATGAGGGCGAGCGTTGCCAAGGTCGAGCTCCAAGTAATTAGCAAATGGATCCCAAAAGAGCCACTAATTATGAAGACAAGGCGGGACAATTAGGATAACCCTGAGAGGTCCAAAAATCCGGCGCGGGGTGAGAGGAGCAGCCATGGGATCAGAGGAACAAGCTGGATCCCATCCCTTCATGTGGCACCGAGCCCAGACCCCACTCTGGTGAAAGAGCCACGTTTTGGGTCTGGCCCCAGCACTGCCCCGGGGGGTGAATCCCATCGGAGAAAGCTCCGGGGTGGAGAACAGACCTGCGGCAGAGCCGAGGGAAGAGCAAACAAGCCGGGGCCGGCACCTCCCCTGGCAGCGACCTGCGGCTGGCACGGCCAGGCTGCAATTTGAGGGCAAAGCAGAGGCAGGAGCGGCCCCGGCCTCCCCACACCCTCCCCGGGGCCGGGAGAGACGTGTCCGAACGGGCAGCGCGGGGGAGGACCAGGGCCGGGGAGAAGGACGAGCAACCCGTGCCAAGAGCTGCATGGAAAGACAAGGGAAAGTAAGCTCGTTTACAGCCGAGCAAGCGCCGGCGGAGCCAAGTGATATAGAAACCATATGTGAGGGATTTGGGATACGTGAGAGAGCCGGGCAGGCCAGCCCGGGGACGTGGTTGGTTTTCCTGGTGGTGAGAAGCAGCCTGGCTTCCCCAAAAACCTCCCAGCCCACGGGGGAAGGTGTTTTGCTGCTCCCGGAGGGGCCAGGGGAGCCGTGAGGGGACAGCGAGGGGATGCCCCGGCAGCGATCCCTGTACGGACACGTCAGGGACAAGCCCAGAGTGTCGGATTGAGAAACTTCCAGGCTGGTTTGGGCTTCGGTCACGTCCTCCTCCCACTCACTCGCTGTGCACCCACAGCACGAGGTGACACATCGGGTGGTTTGGGGAGGGTTCTGCTCACCAAAAGCCCCCAAATGCTGTTAATGTCCCCAAGGGGCTTCCTGGGGGGTGCTGCCATGCTGATGCCACTTGTCCCTTCTCTGTTCATGCTACATCCTCCCTCCACGGTGGAGGAGATCCCCTGCAAGTGAGGGGGACCCCTGAAAGTGAAGGGGACCCCCTGCAACTGGGGGTCTCATGGGCAGGAGAGGTCTCAACCTCTGCTTGGCAGAGATTGGAGCAGGAGGAAACACCCCTCGGGATGCCACACCTCCAGCACCCATTCCCTGCATCAAGCACCCTCATCCCACCGGGTCACCGTGCCCAAGAGACCCCAAACCACGGGGTAAAGGTCCCCAGCCATTCCCAGAGCGGTCCCGGTGCCCCTGAGCTGTTCCCAGCCTGGGATACCATGGGCTGTGCTGTCTGCTCAGCCACAGAGGTGTCGGGGGCAAGGTCCGAGCCACGGCAGTGCCAGCGGGGGGGATGCGGTGCCAGCGGGGGGGATGCAGTGCCAGCGGGGGACACACGATGCCAGCAGGACAGACATGAAGCCGGCAGGGAGGATGCAATGCCAGCGGGGGGGATGCAATGCCAGCGGGAGGGGTGCAGTGCCAGCGGGAGGGGTGCAATGCCAGCAGGACAGCAGCTTCAAGGCCAGGCGTGGGGCACGGTGGCCCCACTGCCACCCCCATCAGCCAGCCGGGATCAGGCGGGTGCAGGGCTGGGGAGAGGGGGATCATTCAGGCACATCACTCCCAGCCCCCAGAACGCAACCAGCCGTTTGGGACCTGAGAAGAGGCTCCCACGGAGCTCTTCACCCCCCCGCAGCTGGGAGATAGCTCAGCCCTCCACTGTTGTTTGACTTTTTGTGTTGTGTTTTCTTTCGGGTTCTTGGAACGGTGACGTAACCCCGGGGCTGAAGCTTTAGATAAACAAGGTTTTTCAGCAGGACCTGGGCCAACCCCCCTATCAGCGCCCTATCCCAATCCTACGGGCACCTCCTGCCTGCTCACAGCTCGCTGGCTGTCCCTGCAGGGTCCCCGTCTCCCTGCCTGGGATGCAGGAGCTCAGCATCCTTCACCCCCCTGAGCACGGCAGACAGTGCAGGGGGGTACCCGTGGGTCTGACCTCTCCAGCATCACTGGGATGAGCCTGACCTCGCACTCCACCAAGGTTGGATACCGTGTTGCAGGAAAAATAAAATAAAATGAGCAGCGGGAAGGGGCCGGGGCGCGAACGGGATGTTCTGGTGAGCCGGGAAAAGCAAACAGAGCAGTGGGGAAGCCTTGGCAGGGCAGGAGGCAGATGAACAGAACAGGATCATATTCCAGGTCAGTCTGGGGCAAAGGATGCTCCGTGCATGGCACCAGCCAGGAGGGACCCTCAGCCTGGTGCAGGGCCCACCAAAGGGCACCAGGCAGGAGGGACCCTCATCCCTGTGCAGGTCCCAGCAAAGGGCACCAGTTGGGAGGGACCCTCAACCCTGTGTGGTTCCCACCAGCCCTCAAAGAGCGCTGGGCAGGATGGAAAGCATCTCCTGAGCCCAACTTTCCCTCCTTGGCTCAGCAGCTCCACCCCCACCACTCCGAGTCCTCATGTGATGCCAATCCACGAGCGTCGCTCCCGGTGCAGGCAGGATTTGGAGTGTGGAAGGAAGCAGGAAAAAGCTGCTCTGCCCCAGCCGGGAACGGGATTGAGGACAGCGGTTCAATAGGTGTATCCCGGGCTCAGCCGAGCTGCCGGGTTGTAAAGCCACGGAGTCACGGGAGCCGCATCCCACTGGCTCGCAGAGCCGGTAAATATGTGAGGAATGCTCGTCGCACCGCCCCTCGCCCCCGCACGGCCCAGCTGCGCCGCAAAACACCCCGAGGCCACGGCCAGAGGAGCGGAGACCCCACTCAGCCAGGACTGGGGGGGTCCCGCTGGCGCCGGGGGTCTGCCCTCCCCGCAGAGCCCCGGGGAGGAGGTTTGGGTGTGAAGGTGGAGGGATGTGGAGAATCCCGGGGCTGTGGGGATGGGGGAGCAGACAGATGAGAGACCCCCAAACCCTGTGAGATCCCCAGGAGAGCGGGGACAGCATGGAGGTGAACCAGTGCAGCCCCTCTCCTGGTGCCCCTCAGCAGAGAGAGGGAACAGCCAGCCTGTAAACGCCGGGGCCAGGAATATTTGCTTTCCCAGAGCACCTTCCGACCAGCACAGCAGGCACAAAGCAGGAATTCAAGCCTTGGAGGCCAGGCTGGGAGCCAGGCCAGATCACGGCCCCTCTGCAGCCCATGGGGAAACTGAGGCACGGGGGGATGGGGCTGGTCAGCACCAAGGGGCAGCCCTGAAAGAGCCAGCCCTGCACTCAGTTGGGACCCCCTGCCTGTTGTTTCCTGGCTGGAGCATCCTTATCCCAGCTGGTGCTTTTGGGAGACCCAGGGCAGTGCCAGCACCCAGCACTGCACATCCAGCAGCTGAGGGAAGCAGAGATGCTCAAGCAGAGGATCCAAGGTGAAGGGATGATCCCTATCCCCAATTCCCCTCCGTGCATCCCTCTGTAACACAAGGCACATCCCGTCTCTGCCAACACTTCCCTGCAGCCAAATTCCCTCCCCAGCCCTGGGCACCATGATTCAGGCTCCAAACCTTCTGCTTGCTCCAGGTGATGAAATAAGCACTGTGGAGCCTCTAACAAACACATCCCAGGCCAGCAAAAGGCTTCCAGGGTCAGGAAACATCCATCCGGGGGCAGGTTGGGAGTGGGAGGGATGGTCTGATCACTCCAGGGGAGGATTTTCCTTCTGTTTCTCTTCCGTGACAGCGATTGGAGGGCAGAGCCTCCTCCAGGGCTTGGCGTGGAAGATGCCAAACCTAAGGCATGTCAGAGCCCTGGGGTGCCAGGAGCCATGTGCAGGGAGCAGGGTCTCCCTGTATCCCTTCTCCAAAGCCAGGTCACTGAGGAAAACACATCCCAGGCCAGCAGCGCCAGTGCCTGAGAAAGGGAGAGCTGCTGGGAAGGAAAATACTTGGAATTTGCTCTGCCAAGGGGATGGGGGTGTTGGTGTCACATTGGAGGGGAATTTGGTGGCAGTAGGAACCAGAGCCCATCAGGGACAGGGATGTGCCCTAACACCTGGCTCTGGACAGGTGGGGTATCCCGGGATCTCATGGCACTGTGTCTGTCCCTGTCTCTGGCTCTGACAAAGGGCACCAGCTCCCAAGGGCTCCCAGACCTCTGGGCATCATCCCCAGGCCTCTGGCTGCAAACATCCCCCTCCTTGTGCTTTCACTGCTCAGTCCTGTCCCCACAGCCCTTTCCAGCACCCACTAACTCTTTCCAAGCTCCCTGACCATGCTGATAAACCCTCCTGCAGCTCAGGATCTTCCCATTGCCTTTTCCACGGGCACGGAGTGGGGATTTGCCAAGCAAAGCCCCCCTGGCTCAACTGCACAGCCCTTGGCCAGGTGATAAGTAGGACCTCAACTCCCCACAGCTCAGTGGGATGCAGTGGGATGCTGTTTTCCCCACGAATCCTCAGCAAACCCGGAGACACATTTTCGCCCAGAAAACACCCACCACAAGATGAAAAACTTAGGGAAACGCTACTCCATGAGCCACCCTCCGTCCTTTCCCTACACCGATCCCGACTGTTTTGTTCTCCCCGGGTCTCCCCGAGGCTGCCCCGTTCCTCTGGCCATGTGTTTCCATGTGTTTCCCAGCTCCGGCTCGGCGGCGGATAAAGCCTCAGGAAACGCCGTCTCCCCCCTCGCCACGACCCGCCGGCGTGAATCAGCAGCCGGAGCGTTTCCCAGGAGCCGGGAAAGGAGGGAAGCGAGGAATGACCCCCCCTCCACCTCCAGCCTCGCCCGTCGCACCCCGGGCCCCCGCCGGGGCATGCGGGTGATTACACAAAGATAAAGCAGATCCCGGGATCGGCCTGAGATTCCCAAGGTTTCCCGAGCCCTGAACCACAGGCCTCCCGCCGGCCCCGGCTCCGCGGGTGGATTTTTACCCTGCATGAATAAGTGACATATAACGGCTGGAAAATATTTTTGGGCAGCCTGACAAGTGTGACTCCAACCAGTAGCCTGGGCTGGCTACGCCTGGGAAGTGTAATCTAGGTGAAATCTGGGCGGCTGGAGAACTCCAGGCATGGCTGGGAAGCTCAAACACCCGGGGAAAGGGGGGAGCAAACCCCCAGACCCACCCGTGCATCCTGAGGTGATGCTGAGCCCCCCGTGGAGAGGTGGGGCAGTAGATCCCCCCAAAAACTCTCCTTGTGGGGGCTGTGTGAGCCCTTGAAGTGCTCTGCACCCCCTCCCCATGGAGGAGGGTGATGGAATGCCAGGGGAGACGTGCCAGCCCCCCCAGTTTGGCCAAGTGTCCCAAAATACGGATGTGGAGCTGCGCTCAGGGAGAGAGGTGGGTTCCACCCCTTCCTGGGTGCTGGGGGCACCCGAGAGGTGCCAGCTCCCATCACCAAACTGCTCAGCAACCCGCCTGGATCCCCTGGGATGAGCCAGACCAAACCCTAGGGCTGCTCCTCCTGCGCGGCTGGGGGTGCTGGGAGAGATTCCAGCTGCCTTTCCCAACCGGAGACACAACCCTGATTCGACCCGGCGGCTGCTCCCGGGCACCGAGACCTGGATATCCTGCTGACCGGGTGAAGGGAAACCGAGGCCACGGCTGATTCCTCCCTCCCTGGCTGCCCGGGGGGCTGGTCCAAGGGGTGGATCTCCCAGTGATCCTGTTTTGGAATCCTTGGAAGCGACGCGGCGGCACGGGCGGCTCTTCCCCTTCCGCTGGCACCGGTGCAGATGGGGTGGCATCACCGGGGTGGCCGGCAAGCCACAGGCAGCCGACGGCCTCAGGACACCTCTGGCATGAGCTGTGCCAAGGAATCCAAATCCTTTTCCCTGTGCTTCCCTCCCTGGAGCTGCAGTGGTGCCAAACCTCAGTGCTCGGCTGTTTCAGGTGCTGCTCGAAGCTTGGGGAGGGTCCCAACACCCCAAAACAAAACCAAACACAAGGAGGGGTCAGGGGGATGTCAGGGGGAATCAGGGGGATGCCAGGAGGGGCTCCAGGTCCCACAGCTGGATTTCTGCATCCCAGCCCTGTGGAGCCCAACGGAGGTAAACCCCCGGCTTGTGCCGTGCGTGGCATGGCCTGATCTCCCCCTCCTCCTCCAGCAGCCTCCTGGGGAAGAGCTGCCGTAATTAAATTAGTCACATAAGGATCTCATAAAGGCAGGACGGGAATAGGGAGGGGGGAACAGCCGGTGGGGGTCCTGGGGTGCACAGGAGCGGGGCGAGGAGGGGCCACTGGGAAAGCCACCACTAATTAGTCCGGCTCGAAGGCTCGTCTGTGCCGCTCAAGCTGGAGGAAGCGGGAGCGGAGGGAAGGCTCCAGCCGGCTCTGCCCGGACGGTTTTGCAAGCCTAGCTGTTTCAGCCCGGGAGGGCAGGAAGGGAAGGATTTTTGGCCAGAAAAAGCCCTCGTGTAGACAGAGTTATATCAACAGCCGCCTTCCAGCGCAGACAATGCCAGTACAGAGAAACGTGATCCCCCGCCAGACCCCGACCCTCGCGCCGGGCTCAGCCCTGCCCGGCCCTCCCGTGCCTCAGTTTCCCCCTCCCCCAAATCCCTCCATCCACTTGATCTCGCACTGGCACACAGGGATTGTAGCCCCGCAGCGCCCAGTTTGTTCCCAGCCCTTCCAAAATCTCAGAACAGCTCAGAACCTCCAGTCTGGGCACAGCCCGCGGTAGCAGCTCCCGGGCTCAGCCTGGCCCGGGTGTCCCGGGGGAACGAGCTTTGCCTGCGGGTCGGGAGAGAGGGAGAAAGGCAAAGGGTGCAGCGTGTGGGTCCAGGGATGGGGTGGGATGGGGGTGGGATTGGTGCAGGGATGGGTCCTGGGATAGGGTGGGATGGTGAGGGGGATTTGGATGGGGGTGTGGGGGCTCCCTGCAGCCTTTGACAGCTGCCAGGACAGCCAAGACCACGGAGAGAAAGAGGGGCGCCGGGCCAGCACCCCCTACCCCTCACCCTAAGTACAACCAGATGCATCTCAGAGCGGGACCGGCGGCTGCTCCCCCCAATTCCTCCTCCCACCGCGGGCAGCGGGGACCCCCGGCCCCTGCGCCAAGTTTCCCCGTGCAAAGCCCCGAAGTGTGTGCGGGGCACACTCACACTCACTCACACTCACTCGCTCTCACTTCCACATTGACTCCCACCCGTTCCCCCGCGCTCCCCTTTGTCCGCCCGCCCGCCCGCCCCCGGCCGCGCATCCCCCCGCTCCTACCGGCTTTGCAGGGGTCCTTGTAGTCCAGGGGCTCCTCGTCCTCCTCCTCCTCTTCCTCCAGCACGTAGGAATAGTCCGGGAAGCGCAGGGCCCGGGCCAGGAGCAGGCAGAGGAGCAGCCCGCAGCTCCGCAGCCCGGCCATGGCTCCGGCCGGGGTTTTTTTTCCTCTCTTCCCTCTTTCCTTCCCTTCTTTGCTCCTTTTTTTTTTTCCTTCCCTCGCTCTCTCTCCCTTTTTTTTTTTTTAGGGAAATGAGATCTGGCGGGGGCGGGTTCAAGAGCGGAGCTCGGCCCCTGCAGCCCCGGGCGCAGGGCTGGGAGCGGGGCCAGCGCCGGGGGGGGCGGTGGGGACGGGCTGCTGCGGGGACCCGGCCCGCAGCCCCCGCTGCTGCCCTTCTCAGGCCCCCGGGCCCGCTCACGACATCCTCGGGAGCGGGGCTGCCCCGTTCCGTCACATCCTGCACCCCTCTCGGTCCTGTCTCGTATCCCCCGGTATCCATCCTGCACCTCCCGGTCCCGTCCCGCACCTCCCGGTCCCGTCCTGCACCTCCCGGTCCCGTCCCGCACCTCCCAGTCCTCTCCCGTATCTCCCGGTCCCGATCCTGCTCTCCCCCTCTCCCATCCCGTGCCACACGCTCCCGTTCCGGCCACCCCTCGGTCCCGTCCCGTATCCCCCAGTGCGGATCCAGGTCCCCCCCTCGGTCCCGTCCCGCATTCCTGATATCCCGGAGACACGGTATTCCATGTCCCCCAGCCCCGATCCTTCTCCCCCTTCCGGTGCCATCCCGTGGGATAAGGACGCTGGCTCTGCCCCCACTGCTCCCTGGAAGGGTGGGTGGGCACCCTGGGGTCTGGACCACCACTCGTGGGTGAATGGGAGGCAGGATGAGGGTGCCGAGGTGATGGGCACGGGCAGGATGTTCCCATGGCACTCCCAGCTGTGCCACCACACTCGCTGCCCTCTGGCCCTGGGCTCAGGGGTGGCTGTGTCCCTGTGTCCCCTCTCACGTGGCTTGTGGGTATCCCCATCCTGGAGGAGGAAAATGGGGTCCAGCTGCCCACTCACCCACGAGATCCCCAAATTCCACCTTGCTTTGCCCTGTGTCCCCCCACCCTGGTGTCCCCGAGTGCCCCCCAGCCCATTCCTCCTTCCTTGCCCTCTCTTGTCCTCTTGCATGTCACTTGTCCCCTTGCTCTGTCCTTCCTGTGCATCCCAGCCTGGGAATGCTGCAGTGGGGATGAGGGGTGGGGAAGCCTCCCCCTCCTGAACAAACCCATCCCTGTCCTCTTACTCACAATCCTCCCAGAAGTTGCATTAATTTTATTTTTTAAACATTTTCAGTGTTCCTGCGTGCGATGACCTCCACAGGGACACTCCGGATGGCAGCGGCATCCGGGCTCTGCTCCCTGCCCTGCCCATTAACTCCCCCCAAACCCTCTTTCCCTTTGCTTTTGGGGACTCCTCCACATCCAGACCTCGTTCACTCCCACCAGGAATGACAGGAATCACTCCCACCAGGAATGACGGGAATCTCCTTCACCCCTTATCTCCAGCCGTTATTTTCCTCCCCAATCAGCAGATCATCCCAGGAATTGTTTTCCTCATTTCCCCTTATTGCAAAACCCACATCCAGCAAAACTTCCCTCTTCAAGCAAATAAATAAACCCTGGAAAACTGGGCTGGCTCTGTGTCTCCACAGGTCACATGGAGCATCCCAGTGATGGGAATTCGGGGAGCAACCTCTGGATTCATCTCCAGCCTCGAGCTGGTCTCCCAAGAAAACAAACAAGGCAGACTTTGGAATACTTTCTGTTTCCATCCCCTGCTCAGGCTGGGAAGGATGTCTGTGGGCCCAGTCCCTGGATGATGTAAATCCATGATGTCAGGATGCAGCCGTTGGATTCCACTCTGAGATCACCCCTTTCTCACGGAGCGCTCCGGGGAGCCGGGGATTGTGGTGGAGGTTTTTCCCAGCCTGGATTTCCCACGCCAGCACTGGCTCCCAGGATCCAGCTCCCTTGCTGGTGGCCCTGGATATCACTGACTACCAGCATTCCAACCTAGAACAGATCCTGCAGGACCTGGGAATACTGGACCACCTCACCTGCATCCCACTCGGCCTGAGCATCGTCCTGCAGAGCTCACAGTGGGGTGGGACATCCTTATCCCAGGAGCAGAAGCCCTTGAGTGGATGTGCTGCACCACCTGACCCAGGAACTTGGATTCCAGTGCTCCCACCTCATCCTGCCCACCCTGCAGAGCTTCCTTGGCATCCTGATGGGTAATGCCAATGTCTGGCACTGGCACAGCTGTTGTTCTCCATGAGGATGAGGGCACCTGGAGCTCTCATTGCCAAGGGCATGCCTGGATCTCCAGGAACAGGCAGCTTCAATGCCAGAGCAGCCAACAGCCCGGGATGCCCCTCCATGGAATCAGGACTGGTGACCCCTCCCAGGATCCCTGTGCAGTGAGTGACCAGCTCTGGGATTTTCCTGTGACCACATCCCTCAGTCCCCTGTGACATGACTCAAGGGTCTGGGAGGTGGCACATCCTCTTCCCAGAGTTGGGATATCCCCCATTCCCAGCACCTACTGAGAGGTTTGCTCTGATTTCCCCTCCCAGGACCCCCGAGGTCCCTCCTGTGTCGCAAACCTTCCCGTGCAGGCTCCGGAAAGGCGACACGGGAATGATTGCACAAGGACCTGGGGGTCCTGCCAAGTTCCTGATGGCTCCTTCAGCTGCTCCAGCAGAGGGGGAAGGCTGAGGGGACTTGGGGGTCAGTGAGGGGTTGGGGGTGGGCACCCCAGAGCTGCAGGAGGTCCTGGACGGGTGCCCCTCATCCCGGCCAGCTGCAACTGCACTCTCCCTGCAGGAACAGCTTCTCTGGCTGCCAGGAGTGGGGATTGGAGGTCAGATCCAGGCATGGCACCGTGGGGTGCTGGTGGCCCCACTGTGGGGCCAGCAGGAGACAGCTTTGAGGCTGGTGGGTTCCCATTTTGGGGGGTCTGTGGTGGGGCTGCTCCATGTTCCCCTGAATGCTCAGCCCTGGGGCCAACATTGGTCATAATAACACCTGGTCCCAAGATCAGCATCCTCATCCTAATAATGCCAGAATCCCATCCCAATAAAGCCTGTTCCTAAAACTACCACCATCCTGGTCCTAATAAATCCTGATCTTAATATCTCCTGATCTTAATAACACCACCATCCTGATCCTGACAATGCCTGCTCCTACCAGCACCAACATCCCTGTCCTAATCATCCCAGTCCTAATGATCCTGGCCCTCAGGCAGGGTCTGGTGGCCAGGGCTGCCTTCAGCACAGGCTGTCTCCAGGAATAGCTGCGAGACCTGATTCCTGCTCTTCTCTTTTATTCCAGTCTGGCAGAGGACAGACCCATTTTTCAGGCCAGCCTGGCTCTGGCAGCAGGATGGGGCAGCTCAGGTCAGGCAGCCACGTTCGGAGGGGGGCCCTCCTGTGAGCCCCCAGGCTGTGGCTGCGACAGAAATTGCCCCAAATCCCAGCTCAGAGCCCCTAAACGTGTTTTCAAGGCAAAGGAAGGCGGGAGCCGGAGGGAGCAAAGAACTGGAACGGAGAATTGTCTTTTCTTTAAATGTCATGTTTTTTTAAGCTCGTTTTTGCACTTGGCTTTTTGCGAAGCTGAGAAGACTTAAGTGACAAACCAGCTGTCCCCCGGCGCGGCGCAGACACCCACCCTCCACCCCCGGCACCGCGTGTGCAGCCCCCGCCCCGCGCCCCTCCAACGCTGCCCCCCCGACCCCTGCCCACCCCCCGCGCCCCAAAATCGGGGTGGGCGAGGAGGGGGTGTCGCTGATGCTTCCAGAGGGGCAGCGGCAACGCTGAGTCTGCCGGGGATGCTGCAAGGGAAAGCTGGCACTGTGAGGGCGCTGCTGGGTGGCTGGGGGTCCCCCAGGGCCCCCTGCCCACGCTTCACACTCACCCAGCACGGCTAAGCCCAGTACACGGGGAGGGCGCTGCAGAGGATGCTCGCGGTGGTGCCCAGGAGGGAGCGATCGGCCAGGGGCAGGGAGATCCTCTGCTCATCCTGGAGAGGGGGCAGAACGGAAAACGAAGCAGATGCTGCACCCCAATTCCTCACTGGGGGATGCCCCCCACGCTGCCCCAGCCAGGTGACCACTCACCTGCTGGCGCTGGAAGGTCTCAGCCACAGCATCCAGCCCCGGGATGTTGTCCTTATCCACACGGGTGATGTAGCAGGCATGATGGAGCCGAGATCTGTAGCTCACCAGCAGCTGTTTGAAGCCAGACCCGGGTCAGCTCCATCCCGTCACCCCCTCCCTGTGCCCCCCAGGACCCTCCACTCACATTCCTGTAATCATAGATGACGGTGGCCCCATTCCCATCGCCGCTGTCCAGGTAGAAAGTGGCTGCATCCTCCTCCCAGGCCGGTCCTCTCCACAAACCCCTTCTCAGCACCTGGAGGGGGGATGAGGGGAGATCTCACAGCCTGCAGCAACCCCTCCCCGAGGGCACTGGGTGACCCTGATGATGGCATTGTGGGGTCCCCACTCACGGTGTCGGCGTGGCTCTGGTCCACGTGCAGCCACATGAGCAGGGCGCCCACGATGATGACCACCAGCAGCACCACCACCACCACCACGATGAGGAGGCACCGGAGGTGGCCACAGCTCAGCAGCTTGCGGGGCAGGTAGCAGAGCAGGCGAGGGACAAAACACAGGGACTTCTTGAGGCAGCTGGAGCAGCCGGAGCAGCAGGAGCAGCCGGAGCAGCCGGAGCATCCGGGACACTTGGGGCACTTGCAGCACTTGGGCAGGCAGCAGCACCGGGCACATTTGGCACAGCACACGGTGCAGGGCCAGCAGCAGCAGGCTGGGCAGCAGCATCCCTGCTCCGAGTCCTGTGGATGTGGGAAAGTGGGGGAGATGGGGTGAGTGGGGTGGAGGTGGGAGCTGTGGGATGCCGGCGGGTCGAGGGTGGGATTTCTGGAATCCTGCTGCTCCTGGATATCCCACTGCCCCTCAGCATCCCACTCATCCCATCTCAGAGCTGCTGAGCTGGGAATGCAGCGTCCCACAGGCTCTTCCTGTCACAGCTGCACTGGTGCCTCACTGGGATAAACTGGGGAAAGCCCTGTGCTGAGCTGGTCACAGGGACACCCCCAGTGTGGCTGTGCCACCCTGCAGAGACTCACCTCCTCCTCAACCACCACCTGCTTCATGCTGCTCTCCATGGCAGCCTCCTCCTCCTCCTCCTCTTCCTCCTCCTCGTCCTCCCAGCCCAGCCTGCCTGCAGCATCCAGGTGCTTTATACCAGGGCACTGGGGTGGGGACAGGAGCGGCCCCTGTGAAGGGTTTGGTGTGCCCAGGGCTCTGGCATGTGACCCACTTCACTCCTGTTTGCTGAACACCCACTCCCAGCTGGACCCTTCTGGGAATACGCTGGTCAAGAGGCTCTGAGGGTGTTTGGTCAAGGACATTTGTCCCCAAGCACAAGGAGCTCTCTGCTGCCCCAGAGCGAGGGGTCAGGGCCAAAGCAAACCCTCCAGGGTGGAGCATCCGGCTGTGGCCACAGCCCTGGTGAGACCTGGCTCGTGTCCCTTTGCCAGCTCAGGCACCTGGAGCTGCTTGAAGTGGAAAAAGAGCAAACAGGACATTAAATTTTTCCCATAACCTGCAGGGATGGAGTGGAAATGGGTCACCATAGGGGTGTGACATGTCTCTGGTCCTTATTCTTGGTCCTGAGGATGCTCAGGCACCACTGCCAGTGCTGTGGCTTTTGGGGCTGGCAGTGGTGCTTGCATTGCAGATTTTTTGGGGTGAGGGTGGTCCCAGCTCTGCCATGTCACCTCAGGTGGCACAGGGACACTGCTGTTCCTTGCTTTGCCCAGCCACAAGCCTCTCCTGCAGCTGAGCTCAGGCTGGGACCTCTCCAGGTACCCCTGAGACCCCCAACACTTGCAGCCAGGTGTGAGGGTGCAGGTGTGCCCCACCCCGTTTCACTCTGCCTTCTTTCCCAGGGTGGCAAAGGACCAGGAGAGACCCTCAAGTGGCTCCAGGCTGTTTGCTCTTGGACACTGTGGGAGCCCTTATTGCCTTCCATGGCCCTGGCACACTCTTGGCCTGGATCCTTGCCAGGGTGACACAAGGTCAGGGCATTCTGAGGAACAGAGCTGCTTGCTCTGAGTCAGCACATGCAGTTTCCCTCCTGTTCCCAGCAAAGCATCACCCTCCTGGGGTTGTGACCCCATCCTTACCTTCTGTGGCAGTGACTGTGGGGACAACACTGAGTTTGCACCCCTGGAAAGGTCAAATCAACCTCCCAGGGCCTCTTTTCCCCCTCCCAGCTCCATTAATCACCAGTTTTCCAGTGCAGCACTTGGAGGTGCCCCCCAGGGTTGCTCCCAGATGTTGAGGGGTAGATGGGGTTGGGGTAGATGGGACTGGGGAGTGGATGGAGATGAAGCAGAGCTGGAGCAAGTGGATTGTGGTTTCTGTGGACAACCCAGGGCTTGGGTCTCACAGGGGATGTGACACAGACCCTCTGTCCTCACCTACATGAGGAGGGGACAGGGTCAGGGACATTCTGAGAGGGCTGGAAGTGCAGAGGTTGCCCTTTCCATCCAGGCAAACTGGGAGGGCACAGGTGGGCACACTGGGAGCCTGGTCTCCAAGGTGGGTAGTTGTGCCACTGTCCCCCATGTCTGAGCCCTCCCAAGTTCCTCAAATCCCAGTACGAAGGATTCATCTCCCCACCCTGCATCCCACAAGGAGACATCCCTGGGACACCATGTGCCAACCCCACCACACTGGGAAGGACAAGGGCAGCCCTTGGAGCTGGGGGCAGAGGCTTTACTTTGTAGACAGAAGCAAATTCCAAAGCAAATCCCACTTTTTTATTGCGAGTGCCGTGTTGGAAAGCCACAGTGCTGCATGACAATGGATGGGGCACCCCAACTGCAGTGTGGCTGCCCCTGGGATGGGGACAGGGAGCAGGAGAAATGCCCAGCCATGGAAGGCAACGCAGAGAGCACAGGAATGGTGACACTGGTGACATCCCCATCTCGCTGTCCCATCCCACTGGGAACCAGTGCTATGCCCAGTACACAGGGACGGTGCTGCAGAGGATGTTGATGGTGGTGCCCAGGATGGAGCGGTCAGCCAGGGGCACAGCCTTGTTCCCAACCTCCTCAGCCTGCAGGACAGAACAGAACAGGGGCTGCCTCCCTCAGCAGCCACAGCAAGCCCCCAGCCCCAAGCCTGTCTCCAGTTTCCCGGGATGCAGGGCCTGAGTTGTGGATGAGCCCAGTGTGGCTCCAACCCCACCCCATCAGGGTGGCCCCACTCACCTGCAGGGTCTGGGCTGTGGATGAGCCTGGAGTGGCTTCACCCCCACCCCAACAGGGTGGTCCCCACTCACCTGCCGGCGCTGGAAGGTCTCGGTGACAGCGTCCAACCCTGGGAAGTCGTCCCTGTCCACACGGGTGATGTAGCAGGAGTGGTGCCGCCAGGACCTGTAGCCAACCAGCAGCTGTTTGCAGACAGACCCCGGGTCAGCTCAGCACCATCCTGTCCCCACTGTCCCCGTCCCTGAGTGCCCCTCACACACCTTGCTGTAGTCATACACCACCATGGCTGAGGCGTTGAGCCCGTCCCGCACCGAGAACGTCCCGGTCCTTTCCTTCTTGCTCATGGAGAGGTGCTGGGGGGTCCCTTCGCCATCCAGCCCATGGATGGTCATTCTCAACACCTGCCAGGTGGAGGGGGGGTCAGGGAGCTCTGTGGGGGCTGAATCCCCTCTTTGCAAAGTGCTGGTGTCGGGGCCATTCCCAAAATGACCCCTTGGCCGGTGGCACCGCTGTCCCTCCCTGCCCTCACCGTCTCTGCGTGTGCCTCAGTGAGGTGCAGCCCCAGGAGGAGGAAGGCGACGATGACCACCACGTGGACCACCACCAGCACCACCACCATGATCAGGAGGTTCTTGAGCTGGTGGGGGACACAGGGCAGGCGGGGGGACTCCGTGTACCTCTGGAGGGGGGACACAGGGGAGCATCTGGCTGAGCTACCAGCGTGGGGCTGAGGGTGGCACTGGGTGCTCAGCCCCACACCAGCCCCCCGGGGTGGGTGGTGGGTGCTCCTTACCGGAGGTGCCTCCTCCATCAGCGCCTCTTTGGAGCTGTCGTCCATCTCGCCAGGTGCTCCTGTGCCTTTGCCAGCTGGAGCCAGAGGGATTTATATGGTCCCAGGTGGGTGGGGGCGGCCAAGGTGCCACTTGTGGTGTTTGTTGAGCCCAGAGAAGAGCCAGGGAGGGGACATGAAACCTCCGAGGGCCCTTTCCCGGCATTTGTCCAGCAGGGATGGAGTGCCAAGGCAAACAGAGGGCAGCAGAGCGTGCCTGCCCTCCACACCCACCCCCAGGCTCTGGCAGAGGCCACAGCACCCTCAGCACGTATCCGGGGGTGCTGCACCCCTGGTTCTGCATGGGCAGCTGCGTGTGTGCCCCGCCGGCGAGGGGAAGGAGCTGGCTGGGCTCATTGTTCCCGTGGGCGCCATGCCAGGGACAGGACAGATGGACGCCTGGCATGGGAGAGATGGGTGCCTGGGACGGGATGGACGGGTGCCTGGGGTGGGGTGGATGGGTGCCCAGTGCGAGAGAGCAGACAGGGAGCTGGCTTGGGCAGTGCTGCAGCACGAAGCAGGGAGAGCCCCTGTGGTGTCATCCCCCTGTGGGTACCCCCCTGTTCCCCACCCTGTGCGCCCCCAGAGCACCCAGTGGCCGTGCCCCCAGCGTGGAACCCCGTGTTTGCTCGCTGGTGGGGACACACGGACGGGCGTGCACGGGGATGCTGGGGCTGTCACTCAGTCGCATCCCTCCCTCCCTCTTTCCCTCCTTCCCTCCCTCCTTCCCGCAGCACAGGAGCATGGTGTGCTGCAGAGCCGCGGGGCAGGCGCCGGCAGCCTCTGCTGACACCATCGCTGCTCCTCCACACTGACATCTCCGAGGGGAAAAAGAAGAGGAAAAGGCTTTCCCACAGTCCCCGCGCACAGCAGGATTGGGAACGGCTCCCGGGATCACACAGGGATAAGGCCAGGGCGTGATGGAGATGCGGCGCAGGAGGGGGATGCTGATGGACCAGCTCGCTGCTCTCCTCCTCCTCCTCGCCGTGGCCTGGCTCTGGGTGCCGGCGGAGGGGCGGCGGCCCCCCCGGCCCCCGCCTTGCCCCCCGACCTGCTCCTGCACCCGAGACACGGCTTTCTGCGTGGATTCCAAGGCTGTGCCCAAGAACCTGCCCCCTGAGGTCATCTCGCTGTGAGTACCCACGATGGGGACAGGGATGGGCACAGGGAACAGGTCACATCTCAAGGGTGCAGGGCTGGCAAGGGCTGCTGGCTGCCCTGGGAGGGGCAGGGTCAACCCCTCTGTGCCACATCGCGGGGACAAGCACATGGCAGGGTGGGATACTGGCAGTGGGGGGGGGGTCTGGAGGGAAGGAGCAGGCTGGGGACACTCCAGTACCAGTCCTGGTGTCCTGCGATGGTGGAACACGCAGCCATCCATCAGTGACAGACAGAGCAGGGCTGCAGCCTGTCCCCAGCGTGACCTTGGGGACCAGAGCCTCAAGGGGACATGGATGTGACCTTGGGGACCAGAACCCTAAGGGGACAAAGCTGGGGGGTCTTCATTGAGGTCCCTGGGGGCACAGCAGTTCCCCAGAGCCTGGTACAGGTGTGTGTGGCAGATAAGTGTGTGTGTGCACACGTGTGTGCACGTGTGTTTGTGTGCATGTGTGTGTGTTTACACACGTGTCTGTGCACATGGCCTCGGGCCAGGGGCTGCCGCAGGGCGTGGGCAGTGCGGGGTCAGTGCCAGCCCCAGCACCTCGTCCCTTCCATGCCCTCCCAAACAGGCAGAACGGCTGCTGGGGTCCCTCTCCCTGCTGAGAGGGCTGTGGGGGCACTCAGCAGGTGACACTGGTGCTGGGGGCACAGCGGTGGCACTGCCACCCTGCTGCCATCCCCTCTGCTGAAGCTCCGTCTCTCTGGCAGGACGATGGTGAACGCAGCCTTCACAGAGATCCGGGAGGCAGCCTTTGCCCACATCCCTTCCCTGCAGTTCCTGTACGTCCCCTGCTCCCACTGCTGGGCATCCTGGTGCCCCCAGTGCCCATCCAGTGCTGATGTCTCCCCCTCTCTCTCTTTGCAGCCTCCTCAACTCCAATAAGTTCACTCTGATCGGGGACAACGCCTTCGCTGGGCTCTCACACCTGCAGTACCTGTGTGTGGGATGGGGACAGGGACACAGAGACAGCCCTGAGGAGGGCACGGGGAGGGCAGGGGGATCCTCGGGGCAGCTGTGCCACCATCTCTTCCCATCACAGGTTCATCGAGAACAACGACATCCAGGCACTCTCCAAGGGCACTTTCCGTGGGCTCAAGTCCCTGACACACCTGTGAGCACCAGGGGGTCCCACAGGGGACACGGTGGGGGTGGCTCTGCCCCTTCACTGCAGCCAGAGATGTGTCTCCATGACCCTTCTTGTCCCCCAGGTCCTTGGCCAACAACAACCTGCAGACGCTGCCCCGGGACCTCTTCAAGCCACTGGACATCCTGAGTGACTTGTGAGGCTGCCATGGCACTGGGGACCCCCGGGACACCAGACTGGGGAGAGAGTGATATCCCGGGGCTTGGGAGGATTGTGTGTGCTGGGGATGATTCAGTGCCACCCCTGGCAGGAATCCCTGGGGCACCGGGCAAGGGAGAGGGTGATATCCCGGTGGGTGCTGGGGGTGACTCGGTGCCATCCTTGGCAGGGACCTCCGTGGCAACACACTGGCCTGTGACTGCAAGATCAAGTGGTTGGTGGAGTGGCTGGAGGGGACCAATACCACAGTCCCTGCCATCTTCTGCAGCAGCCCTGGGCAGTTTGAGGGACAGCGGATCCGGGACCTGGCACTCAGTGACTTCCAGTGCATCACCACAGGCAAGGGGCCACCATCACCCAACACCCCACTCCTGGGTGCCTGGACCCTCACTGCCACTTCTCCCCTCCCCAGATTTCGTGATGCACCAGGTCCTGCCCTTCCAGGCAGTGTCAGCCGAGCCTTTCACCTACGCCAGTGACCTGTATGTCGCCCTGGCACAGCCCAGTGCCAGCAGCTGCTCCATCCTCAAGTGGGACTACGTGGAGCGCAAGCTCCGCGACTTCGACCGCATCCCTGGTGAGGCATCGGGCTGGGGGTCTGGTGGGACCCCCGTTTGGGGTGACCTGGAGAGGGCACAGCCCTGATGTGTGGTGGCCTTGCTGGCAGGTCACTCAGCAGTGCACTGCAAGCCCATCGTGGCACAGGACCAGCTCTACGTGGTGGTGGCTCAGCTTTTTGGTGGCTCCTACATCTACCGCTGGGACACGGCCGTGGACAAGTTCATCAAGATCCAGGACATCGACAGCCAGAAGGTCCGCAAGCCCAACGACATCGAGGCCTTCCAGATCGAGGGGGACTGGTACTTTGTCATCGCTGACAGCTCCAAGGCGGGCTCCACCAGCCTCTACCGCCTCAACCAGAACGGGTTCTACTCCCACCAAGCCCTGCACGCCTGGCACCGTGACACCGACGTGGAGTACGTGGAGAACGACGGCAAACCGCGGCTGATCATCTCCAGCAGCTCCCAGGCCCCCGTGATCTACCAGTGGAGCCGGGCACAGAAGCAGTTTGTGCCTCAGGGGGAGGTGGGGGAGATGCTGGACGTGCAGATGGTGAAGCACTTCAGGTCGAAGCGGGACCAGTTCCTCTGCCTGAGCCGCTACATCGGCGACTCCAAGGTGGTGCGCTGGGAAGGGCAGCGCTTCGTGGAGGTGCAGACGCTGCCGTCCCGCGGCTCCATGGTGCTGCAGCCCTTCGCCGTGGGGCAGCGCCAGTACCTGGCGCTGGGCAGCGACTTCTCCTTCACCCACGTGTACCTGTGGGAGGAGGAGAAGCAGAAGTTCGCCAAGTTCCAGGAGCTGTCGGTGCAGGCGCCGCGGGCGTTCCGCTACGTGCCGGCCTCTGACATGCAGCTCCTGCTGGCCCCCAGCTTCAAGGCCAACACGCTGGTGTACCGGCACATGGTGGTGGACCTCAGCCACTAGCCAGGGCTTGGAGCACCTCAGAGAGCCACTGGATCCTGCCCAAGGACATGCATGTGCCCACCACCCCCTGCCCCACGGTCACAGCCCGCTCCCAGCCCCACTCCCGGCTCCTCATGGTCACCCATCCCTGGTGTTGCCCTCAGAGTATCTCCTAGACCCACCTGTGCCTCAGTTTCCTACTGGTGCTCCGAGTTTCTCCATGTACAGCAGCCACAACCATCCTGTGGGATGTGGGGAAGGAGAGTGGGACACCCCTGGCATCCCTAGGGGGACTGGGGAGACTGGGGGTCTCTGCCCAGGTGATGGGCTGGGGGGCACAGAGTGGGGGATGTGCACAGGAAGGGTGGGGGAGCTCCTGGGACTTTGGGGTACTCCCAGGCTGATGGGGTGCTCCAGAGTGGATGGGGGTGCCTGAGGTGGATGGACTGGGATGGGATGTCATGAGGATAATGGGATGCTCCAGGATGAAGATGAGGTGCCAAGGATGATAAGGCACTCCAGGCCAGCAGGATGCTTCGAGGGGGATGCAGGTGGGATGCCCTGAGGATGTCAGAATGCTGGAGAGGCCAGCAGGATGCTCCAGGGATGATGAGTTGCTCCGAGGTGGGTGTGAATGGGAATTCCTCATGATGGGATGCTCCAAGTTGGATGCAGGTGGGATGCCCTCATGGTGGGATGCTCCAAGCTGGATGCAGATGGGATGCCCTCATCGTGGAATGCTCTGAGCTGGATGCAGGTGGGATGCCCTCATGATGGGATGCTCCAAGCTGGATGCAGGTGGGATGCCCTCATGATGGGATGCTCCAAGCTGAAGGCAGATGAGATGCCCTCATGGTGGGATGCTCCAAGCTGGATGCAGATGGGATGCCCTGAGGATGATGAAATGCTCTGAGGATGGTGGGATGCCCCAGGCCATCAGGATCCTCCCAGGTGGATGTGGATGGGATGCCATGGGAGCAACGGGATGCCTCGAGGATGCAGCAAGGCTGTTTCCCACCCCCTTTGTGCATGTCCAGCAGCTCCCTGTGCCCATGGCCCCACTGCCAGGCACTGAGGTGTCCGTGCCCACCAAAACACCCCCCAATAAACACACTGTGACCCCCAGCCCTGCCTGTGTCTGCCAACATCTTCCAGGTGTCCTTCCAGCCACAACTGGCATCCCCCTGCCAGGGGATCCTGCTCTATCCAGCATCCCACAGCACCAGGAAGGGGAATCCCTCATTTTATGGTGCTCCAGGCTCCTCTTGTGGCTTGCCTGGTGGTTTTATCCCAGCAGAAACCTTGGCCCACGGTGAGGGTGGGAAGCAGGAGGTGTTTTCCCAGGGAGAGGAGTCCCCACCGGACTGGTTTTCCAGGGGAGCATTTCCCTGTCTCCAAGGGGTATAAATATGTATGTGAAAAACCACCAATTAAGCTCCCAAATGAAGATCCTCTCACACTACCAGGCACCGCGGGGCACAGATGGATTTGGGGAGCAGGATTTGACCCAGACCTGGGGGCTCCCAGGGCACTGCCATATTCCCTGCCTGTTTCCCACCCAGGATTTCAAAGCCCTGGAGAGCTCTGGCACCAGGACACCCAGTCATCGGGACTGGGATGAGGGAGATGGGAAGCCCTGGAACACTCCAGGGGCTGCAGGGCCAAGGGGAAGGTGGCCCAGAGAGGCGGTTCCAGCAGTTTCTGTTTTCCCTGGATCATCCCGCAGGGCTCTGCAGAGTCCTGGCCCCGGTTCAGCAACACACCCGAGGGAAAGAAAAGGGAAAAAAAGGAAAAATCCTCATCCCCACTCAGAGGGGCTTTGTCCCCCTGCTCTACTGGCTTGGAGCATCAAAAAATGTCATCAATATTATATTAATTATTAATATGAAATGGTTAATACTTTAAAATATATTAGAGAATATTTTATATTAGGAAATATTTTATATTATGGAATATTTAATATATATTTTACATAATATGCTGTATATTAATACATTAATATTAGGGACTAAAATATCGTTATATAAAATTAATATGGATAATATAATTTAAATATAAATATACAATATTTTAATTAAATACAGGTTTTATAAATAGAAATTCCATGAACAGAAATATATGAATATTTAAACATAGACTATTATATTTTAATATATACATAAATAAATAGTGTATATTAAAATAACATTTATTTAAAGTTCATAATAAATATATTAACATAAAATAAATAATAACAAAATGTAGATAAACATAAATTTATATATATAAAAATATAAATATGAAGATTATATATTGAAAATAATTTTAACAGTAATCTGTTTATTGTGTATTAATAATACAATATTTAACACTACTGTATATTATATATTAATACTTCAATTTTTCACACTAATCTACTGTATATCACACATTAATATTTCACATATTATGGAATTTTAAAATATAAACCCAAGACATCTTAAAGCTCTGCCAATCAGAGCTACACTTCTTAAGCAGCGCCGTTGCCCTTTTAAGAGACGTTGCCCTTTTAAGGGGCGCCGTTGCCCTTTTAAGACGTTTCCCTTTTAAGAGAGGGCGGTGGGGCCCGCACGGCGGCTGCGCGGGTCGGCGGCTGCAACTTTCAACTTTTGGGATTCTTTTGCTCGGGGGGTTTTGGGGAGTTTTGGGGGTCTTGGGGACTCCGGGGCGGGCACAGCGCCGACCCTCCCACCCGGCCCCGCCCGGGGCTCCGGCCCTGCCCGCACCATGCTGTCCTGGATCCTCAGCCGCGTGATTGAGTGAGTGGCCTCCGGGGGGGTGTAACGGGGGGCTGCGGGCCGGGGGTGCCCCCGGGGGGCTCACAAGGGTCCCCTGTGCCCTGTGCCACCCACTAGGGGTTCGGTTAACGGGAGGTCCCCGCACCGGCCCCGCAGCGGGGACTTAACGGAGCGGCCCCGGGCGGGGTTTGGGGAGGGGCGATCCCAAACCGCTTGTATGGGGGTCACCAGTCCCCCCAAACCACCAGTGCCCCAGAAAATGGGTCCGTGAGCTGCTGCCGACTCTCCCTGACCGTCTCGGGGTCCCACTGCCTCAAACGCTGAAGTGGTGGGTGGGGTTCCTCCGTTGTTCCAGAGGGGTCCCTGCGTCGCCCTGGAGGGGGTCCCTGCTCAGGGAGTCTCCACAGTGCCTGGAAGAGGTCCCTGCATTGCCTGGGAGGGGTCCCTGCGTCAATCTGGGGGGTCCCTGCGTCAATCTGGGGAGTTTCTGCATCAATCTAGGGGGTCCCCGCATCAGTCTGGGGGGTCCCTGCATCAATCTGGGGGTTTCTGCATCACCTGGGGGGTCCCTGCATCAATCTGGGGAGTTTCTGCATCAGTCTGGGGGCTTCCCACATCAACCTGGGGAGCTCCTGCACCAATCTGGGGGGTCCCTGCATCATCCAGGGTGGACCCCCTGCACCACCTGGAGGGCCCCCACATCCAGCCCTGACCCCCCCGAGTCCCTTTTGCTCACCAGTCTCCCCCACCGTGGCCAGCTGAGCTGGGTGCCCAGTGGCCACCCATGCCTGGGTAGCCACCCGTGGGGCAGCAGGGTGAGCTGTGGGTACTCAGGGTGCCCTGCTGTGCCCCTGGCTGTGCCCCTGGGACACGAGGTGGGTGTTTTGGAGGTGGCACCTCGGGAGCTGCTGCCACCACCTCCTGCCACCGCCCCGACAGGTCCAGCCAGTCCCGGTGAGCGTGGGAGTGACAACGAGCTCATGGCCGGCTCCCCACGGCAGCTCCCACAGGATTCCAACCCTTTTCCAGGCTTTTTTCCCACCGGCCCCGGGCTCGGGGAGGTTCTGGGGAGGGTCAAGGCCAGGCTTTGGCTCTGGGGCCGCCAGCTCTGCTGGTCCCTGTTCCTGCTGCTCTACGCGTGGTGGCCGGGCTGCCTCACCCCCCCTCTGCGTTACAGGCTGGTGTTTGGGATGCTCTACCCTGCCTATGCCTCCTACAAGGCTGTGAAGGCGAAAAACATCCGGGAATATGTGAGTAAAGGGACTCCAGCCCCTCCTTTTCCCAGGCTCCAGCCCCTCCTTTTCCCAGGCTCCAGCCCCTCCTTTTCCCTGGGCTCCAGCCCCTCCTTTTCCCTGGGCTCCAGCCCCTCCTTTTCCCTGGGCTCCAGCCCCTTCTTCCCAGGCTCCATTCCCTCCTTTTCCCGGGCTCCAGCCCCCCCTTTTCCCGGGCTCCAGCCCCCCCTTCCCCCAGGCACTAGCCCCTCCTTTTCCCGGGCTCCAGCCCCCCCTTCCCAGGCTCCAGCCCCTGCTGACACGCTCCCTGCTCCCACAGGTCCGATGGATGATGTACTGGATCGTCTTTGCACTCTTCATGGCCACAGAAACCTTCACTGACCTCCTCATCTCCTGGTGAGCTGGAGAGAGGGTCAGGGGGTGGAAGGAAGGGCCCCCAGATGAGGCTCTGGGTGGATCTGAGGTGGGGGGTCCAGGGCTGATGTTTGTGGGGAGCAGGACGAGCCTTGGGCCCCCTCCCCATGCTGTCCCCCTGCCCACCAGGTGTCCATTCTACTACGAGGTGAAGATGGCCTTTGTGCTGTGGCTGCTGTCCCCGTACACACGGGGGGCCAGCCTGCTCTACCGCCGCTTCGTGCACCCCACACTGGCCCGCAAGGAGAAGGTGAGGGCTGGGGTCATTCTGGGGCATTCTCTGTGCCCATCCTGTGGGGCTCAGCCCCCTGAGATGGGCTGGTGATGCCCCGGGGTGGTGATCACACCCTGGGATGTGACAATGCCCTGGGAGGTGGCAACAAACGGGGATATATCAATGCCACAACAACACCATGATGGCCTGGGAGGTGGAAGTGACAATGCTGGGGACATGGCACTGTCCTGGGAGGTGCCAGTGCCTCAGAGAGGTGGCAATAAACAGGGATATATCAATGCCACAACAACACCATGATGGCCTGGGAGGTGGAAGTGACAATGCTGGGGACATGGCACTGTCCAATGCCTCAGAGAGGTGGCAATGCCCCAGGATGTGACAACACCTGGGAACATGATCCTGTGCAAACCCAGCACCACCACGGTTGTCTTGGCAGGACATCGACACCTTCCTTGTCCGGACCCGGCAACGTGGCTATGAGACAATGCTGCACTTTGGCAAGAGGGGCCTCAACCTGGCAGCCACTGCTGCTGTCCAGGCAGCTGCCAAGGTACCCCTCCTGGGCAGGAGTCTCCTCTCCCAGGGGGTGATTCCCCTCCTTGGGAGATTCCTCTCCCCGGGGGTGATTCCTCTCCCAGGGGGTGATTCCTCTCCCGAGGGTGATTGCTCCCCAAGGTGAAATTCCCACCCTAGCAGCGTGTCCAGAGAAGGGTCTCTGGTTCAGTTTTGTGTTTTTTTCCCTGTGTGGCTGATGCCCTGCCCTCCCTGTCCCCCCAAATCCAGAGCCAGGGCGCCCTGGCCGGGCGGCTGCGCAGCTTCAGCATGCAGGACCTGCGCTCCATCCCCGACGAGAGCCCCGCACACTTCCAGGACCCCCTGTACCTGGAGGAGCAGGAGAGCCACCGGCTGGGTGAGCTTGGAGGGGTCACAGCCATGGAGGGGCTCAGCAAAGCTCTGCTGGGAGCTGTGGTGACCCCTTTGTCCCCAGGCTTGTCCTCCCGGCGCTACGAGAGCGAGACGGACGATGAGGAGCTGTGGTCGGACTCGCAGGTGTCCCCCCAGCCTTCCCCCCGCCGGGATCACAAGCCCTTATCCCGCAGCCAGAGCATGCGCTCCCTGAGGAATATCCCGGGAAAAGAGGTGCCGTGGGAGGGGGATGTGTTATGGTGGGGTGTGGATGGGGCAGGAGGGTCCTGACCCATCTCTGCCCCTGCCCAGGGCTCTTCCCGGCTCCTGCGCAGCCGCATCAGGAGGAAAACGGCTCCGTCGGAGCAGGACAGCTGAAGATCCTGGGAAACCTCTGCCAGGAGTCTTAACAGGAGTTTGCTGCTGTGGTGTGAGGGAGGAGACATCATTCCTTGCATCCCCTGGAGGAGGGTGGTCCTGCATCCCTAGGGGTGGTCCTGCATCCCTGGGGTGGTCCTGCATCCCTGGGGGTGGTCCTGCATCCCTAGGGGGGTCCTGCATCCCTGGGGGTGTCCTGCATCCCTGGGGGTGGTCCTGCATTCCTGGGGGTGTCCTGCATCCCTAGGGGTGTCCTGCATCCCTGGAGGGTTCCTACATCCCTGGGGGTGTCCTGCATCCCTGGGGGTGGTCCTGCATCCCTGGGGGTGGTCCTGCATCCCTAGGGGTGTCCTGCATCCCTAGGAGGGTCCTGCATCCCTAGGGGGGTCCTGCATCCCTGGGTGTGGTCCTGCATCCCTGGGGTGTCTTGCATCCCTAGGGGGGTCCTGCATCCCTGGGGGTGTCCAGCATCCCTGGGGGTGTCCAGCATCCCTGGAGGGTTCCTGCATCCTTGGAGAGGGGGCTCCCCACACCTGACACTGTAAATCCCTCCTGTGACCTCTGTGGTGCCTCGTGGAGGGGACACCACCTCGCTCTGCTGCTCAGACCCCCCAGCTCGGCGCCGGCGCCTCCCCTGTGGGGGTCTGGCCCTCCCCTTTTCTCCCACCTCATGACCACTACACACACTGGGGTCCCCCCCTCCTACCATGGTGCCTTATTTTCCCACATTCCCTTTCCCCTCAGGAGCCAGGGAGGGGATGTGCCTTGTCCCTCTGAAGCCAAAGACACAGTCCCTTGGCTGGGCCCCCCCAGACACAGACTGACACCCCCCACACTTGAACCCCTGGGGCTGGTGCCTCACTGTGCCCTGCTGGGCACCACATTCCCAGGCTTTGAACATTCCCCCCCAAAAAGGGGGTTTTGTACATGGAAAAATAAATGTTGTTTCAGACTTTCAGCACCAGGAGTTGTTCCCTTTACTGTCCCTTCCCCAGGGGCAGGGCCTGGTGTTCATGAGGCAGAGCAGGACTGGGGGTGCAGAGGTGATTTTTCCTGTTTGGAGGAAGCTGTATCCTCTGGGATCCATCCAGGATTCCTCCAAGGCCTCTCCTGGAGTTTCACCCCTCTGCTTTAGGTGCCTGGGATACCCTGTAGCAGGCCCAGACTCTTCCAGGGAAGCTTCCTGAGATTATTTTTCTCTTGGAGGAAATTATCCTCTAGGTTCAATCTGAAATTCCTTCCAAGCATCTCCCAGAAATTTTTTACCCTTGTTTCAGGTTCCAGAATCCCAGGTAGCATCCTCAGACTCCTCCAAGGAAGTTAC
>CM031072.1:2364280-2374694 GCA_013398505.2 Rhegmatorhina hoffmannsi
TCCTCGGCGGTGGGGTCCCTGATGGACCCTCCAGGTAGCTGTGGGGTGGAGGGGATGCTCGCCGAGCTCTGGGACAGATGGGATGAAGGACAGGGGACAACGTCACCCTGGGGACTCTGGGGGAGCAGGGGGGCCCCCCGGGGATGGCGTGTGGTGGGGCAGCCTTGGGGCAGCGGGAGGGAGCTGAACTGGGAGCAACTTCCTGGCGCGGGGCTGGGTGGGAGAGCCTGGATGAGTTCTGCGCCCTGGAGGGATGGGGTGGGTGTCCCCAGGGTGTCCCTGTCCCCAGAATGCTCCGGCTCGGACAGGGTGCTCCAGGATGCTGCCCGAACAGTGTGGGAATGGGGACTCTGCCGTCCTTGGGCAGAGGAAGCGATGGGGACAGGCGGCTCTGGGAACACATACTCTTGTCCCCGCCCTGCTCCTGTCCCCACCTTGTTCCTGTCCTCATCCCACTCCTCTCCCCATCCCGGCCATCGGGGCGGCTCCTTCCCACCCCGCAGCAGGACTGGGAGCTGGGTGACCCTGTGCTTGTCCCTCTCGGGTGTCCGGCCTGCCGGGCAGGATGTGGGGAGGGACAGGGGGACAGGAAAAAGGGGTGCGACCGCCGGCGCGGCGAGGTCTGGCTCAGCACCCCGCGTCTGCGTGTGGCCCGGGACCCGGAGGAGGGTTAATCCATCAAATCTCCCCAGGCATTTCTCCCAGGAGGGGCCTCTGGGAGAGCGGGGAGCTCCCCCCTCGCTGGAAGCCCTCCTGGGAAGCACAGCCCAACCCTGGCCTGAGGCAAATACCTGCGCGGGGCACGGCCTCCCCACGCTGGGTGCCAGCGGCCGGGCGCGGGGCCAGGCTGGGTGCGGAGGGACGGGTGGGCGCGAGGTGCCAGCCCAGCCGGGATGGGCGCAGGAGCGACAGGGACACACGCTCCAGACACGTGCTCTGCCGGGTCGTGCTTGCCGACGGATGCCCGCGGGTCACGGGAGTCAGGGATCCCCTCGCCATGCCGGGGAGTTTCTCATCTCACACGGCGGGGCAGAGATGCGGGGTTGAAAACAGTCCCCCCCACCCGCAACACCCTCAGCCACCCCCGTGCCTCGATTTCCCCGCAGCGCTGCCCGGGCAGGTCTCGGTGCGGTGCCCCCACTGATGCCCCGCTCCCTGCCCGCAGGATCCGGCCAGCCCGGGACGGCGCTGAGCAGCACATGAGTGTCGGAGCAGCATGGCCAGCGACGCCAGGATGGGGGAGACCCCGCCGCGGTGGAGAAGAGCCCTGGACGCAGCGCAGGACTCCCGGGGGATGGAGAGCAGCGGGATGGTTTTATCCCGAAGCGCTGCTGCCGAGCTGGGACTCCCGGGCTACCCGGAGCCCGGCAAGCTGAGCTACGGCGTGGAGAAAGGGTGTCCCTGGAGGGGCTCCGAGGGATGTTTGGGACCCGTTCGGGAGCTTGCCGATGGCCTGCTGGGCTGCCCCTACCCCCCGGCCCCGCCGTGCCTGCGGGACGCCCTGTGCCGCCCCAAGGATGGAGTGGAGCTGCCCCCGCTGCTGCCCCCCAGGAACGGGCAGCCCAAGGCGGGCTGGGGGGAGCCCTGCAAGGACCACCACGGGTCGAGGTGGGCTGAGGCCGTGCTGGCCCCCCTGGCCCTCTACAGCCACGCGTACCACCGCTACCCCCTGCCCGTGCCGGGGTTGGACAGCCAGCGGCCCAGCACCGCCAGCAAGCCCCGAACCGCGGCGGAGGACACGGCCGGAGACCCCCCGGCTTTCCGCCACTGCCCCTTCCTCGTGGAGGCCAAGCACAGCCCCTTCCTCCTGTCCTCGCTGCTGCCCGGCGGACCCCCGGCTGAGCCCCCGTTTGGCGGCACGGGGGCCGAGGGGCCGGGGGCGATGGGGGACGGGCGATTCGCTGGCATGGACTGGCGCTTGGGCTCCTCCTACGCGCCCACCTGGGGACAGCCCCTCTACCTGGGGGTCCCGCCGAGGTGCAAGGCGGCCCTGCCCCCCTTTGACGACTGCTCCAGTTCAGGGAACAAGGTAGGGCGCCCTGGAGAGTGGGTCAGGGGTCCCTGGAACACCCCTGGGTGACAGCGAGCTCCAGCCTCACCTGAACCCGGCCGGGAGCGGCGCGTTGCGAAAGGCGACGCTGGCACCAGCAACAAGGGCAGGGCAGGGCCGGGCAGCACCCCATGAGGGCACCACAGCCCCTCCTCTCTCCTGCAGCTTGTCAGGGGGGTCCCAGCCCCACGAAGGGACGGGGCGACACGCCCCTGGGGTGATGCTGCGCTCCGCGGTGTCCCCGCGGGTGATGCCACCCCCGGGCTGAGTCACGGCGGCAGGAGCCGGCGGGGGCGGCGGGAGGCAGCGCTGCCAGCCGTGGGTGCGCCCGTCGCACCCCGCGCTACTGTGGCTCCCCATTCCTTTCCCACGCTGCCAGGGGTGGGGGGGACACAGGCAGCCCCATCGCCCCTCCGCTGGCAACTGGGAAGCGCCAGGAGCTGCCCAGCTCGGGAGGGTGGTGGGGGAAACTGAGGCAGAGCCACGGGGTGCTCCCCATCACCCCCCTGCAGCGAGCTGGGTGACAGGCAGTGACAGGAACTCGCACCTGGGGTGACACCAGCCCCTCTGCTCCCTTTCCAGGAGTTTTATCCGAAGAAAGAACCCGGTTTCCACCGCTCCGTCAAGGACCACGCGGCGCCGCAGCTGCTGGGCAAGAACCAGGCAGGGCAGGACAGAGACGGGGAGGGGGAGCCGGCGGTGCCGGAGCTGCCGGGAGCCCCGTGGAGGGATGGCCGAGCGGGGGGCAGCTCGGCGGTGCCCGCTCCCCACGCCCGCACGCCTCCCCCCAGCGCCAGCCACCCCCTCTTCCTCCTGCAGCCTGGCACGGGGGGCTGCAGGGGCACCTGGGTGGGCGCACGGCCCCACGGTGCCGATTTTTCCATGGAAACAGGGCCAGGACGGCCCTCAGAGCCCAAAGATGAGCGCCTGGGATACCAAAGCCTCCAACCCAGCTCGCCACCAGGATCCAGAGAGACCAACCCATCGCCTCTGCTCACGGACGGGCACTACCCACTGGCTCTCGCCAAGCCAGAGCCCACCCCAGGCTGTCTCTGCCCCACCCCAGGCTGCGATGGGTGTCCGGGGGTGGGCTGTGGGGTGCCCAACCCCTTCGAGCCCACCCTGGGCGTGCCTGGGGGGCGTTTCCCGTGCCCCCCCAGCAACCACACCAAGCTGAAGAAGACGTGGCTGACGCGGCACTCAGAGCAGTCGCTGCCGCGCCTCAAGGCTGCCCGGCAGGACGGGGGTCCCGAGCCCCCCGGGGAGGGCAAACGCTCCACCAAGCGCCCCCATGGCACTGCTGATGGACCCCGCGGTGCCAACGAGGGTGCTGGGGCAGCCAAGAGGGGCACAAAGGCCACCGTGTGCCCTGGTGGTGGCACAGAGAACGCAGGGGACCCCGAGGAGAGGAGGATGGAGCTGGGAGAGGGAGGTAAGGAAGGAGGGTGCACAGTGAGGCTGGCAGGAGGGTGGTGGCATCACCCAGTGCCAAAGGAACTTTGCATCGCTGTTCCTGGCACCCACAACAGGAGCTGGGAACACGTGAGGACTGGGGAACCTGCTGCACTGGGGCTTTTCCTGGCATGGCTGGGTCTGGCAGCGATTCCCAGGGCAGGAATAGTTGGAAATGCTCCTGTGGGGTGGCTTGGCACCCTCAGGTGGGATGCCTGGGGGGTGGAAGTGCTGTCACTGGGTCAGTGACTCCTCAGGGAGGTGTTGGCATCTCAGCCCTGACCTCTGCAGAGCTCCAGCCCTACTTTCCAGCCCTACTTTCTGGCCCAGTTTCCAGCCCCCACCACAGCGTGCCAGGCATAGAATCCCAGAATCCTGGCATGGTTTGGGTTAGAAGGGACTCTAAAGCTCATCTTCTCCAACCCCTTGCCATGGGCAGGGACACCTTCCACTAGACCAGGGTGTCCCAAGCTCCATCCAGCCTGGCCTTGGGCACTTTCAGTACCTCCTGGCTGGCGTGGATGGGGTTCCACAGTGTCCCCAAGCACCTCCTGTGTCCCCAGAGCCGCCGAGCCGGCAGGAGCCGTGGTGTCTGCAGAGCCTGCCCTGCACTGCACTGCCCCAGAGCATCCCCCGCTGCTGTGCCTGTGCCCCCCGGCCCACGGGGCACCCCGAGGGTGAGGAGGAGGAGCCCCCCGAGAGCACCTGCAGACTGCTGCACTTCCGCAGGTGGGGAGCTCAGAGGGTTGGGGGTCCTTGGAGCACCCCCTCCTGTCACCCCACTTTTTAATGTCTGTTCTTTAGAGCAACCCCTCCCTTCACTCCTCTTTGCAGCAACCTCTCCTGTCACCCTACTTTGGGGCACCCTCTCCATCCCCCCACTTTAGGGCATCCTGTCTCCTCACCCCACTTCAGAACACCCTCTCCCACTACTGTATTTCAGACCATCCCCATCACCCCACTTCACATCATCCTCTCTTGCCAACCCACTTTAGAGAATCCCCTCTCACATTTGAGCACCCTCTCCCATCACCCCAGTTTTAAAATTCTGTCTTACCACCCCAATTCTGACCACTCTCTCCTGTCCCCCCACTTTTGGGCACCCCTCCTGTTCCCTCTCTCCGCAGGTTCGCCCTGGGGGACAACGGGGAGCTGAGTGTTGATGGACTCTGCACCCTGGGGGAGGCCGAGGGGGAGCTGCTGGAGGAATCCAGCCCCGAGCCAGGGGGCAGGAATGTGGGGAGCAGCCTCTGTCTGGCCAAGTACCTCCTGGGGGTCCTGGGGGACCCCTTCTGTGACGCCGTCTGCAGGGACAGGGACTTGTGGCCGGGAGCCCCTGGCAGGCCCGAGGGTAAGGAGGGACCAGGGTGAGGGGTGACACTGGGTGACACTGGGGACACTGAGGAGGCTGAGACTGTGTTTTCCACAGGGATGGTGGCCTGGAGGAGGGGGGAAGGAGCTCCCCAGCTCTGTGACTCCTGCCAGCGTGGCTTCTTCAACTCCCACTGGAGCTGTGCCAGATGTGGCTTCCAGCTGTGCCCCAACTGCCACCACAGCAGGAGGGAGGCTGATGGCCCTGGTATGGGCACATGGAGGGGCTCAAAAGGGGAGTCAGCCCTGGAGGGGGCTTGGTGGGGATGAACACACCCTCTCTCTGATGGTCCAGGTCCAGCACAGCCACCTGAGTGCAGCCCTGGGCGAGACCACCCCATCACAGCCCTGGTTCCCACCCAGTTCGTCCCCACCTGTGGTGAGTGTGTCCCCCATCCCCAGCACTCCCCTCTGCCTGCTGTCAGGGGGCTGACACCTCTGTCCCTGCTGTCCCCAGTCCTGACCAGGCTCTGGAAGCTTCTGCATGAGGTCAGGCCCAAGTTTGGCATCGAGTCTCATTGTCCCTGCGGGAAGGGGGCTGTGGAGCAGAGCCCAGCAGAGCCCCCGGGCAGGCAGGTATGGGGTGGGGAAAAGGGGGTGCCAGTGCACCCCAACCCCTGCACGGGGTGTCTGTGGGGTGTGTGTGTGAATGTGGCTCCCTGCTGATGCCCACATGGGTGTTTCAGGAACTGCTGGGGGCTGCAGTGCCCACCCTGCCACCCCCCAGCCATGGCCAAGCTGACACCCCCAGGCCCATCAAGGAAGGTAGGGCTGGTCGTGACCCCCCCATCCTGGTCCTGGGGGGGTCAGGGGTGCTGCACTCCCTCCCCTACAGGATGCTGGGTGGGGGTTGAGAGACAGAGAATGGTGTGGGCAGCCCTGACCGTGTTCTCCCCCTGAGCAGAGAGCCCCGAGGAGGGGCCGCCATCCCCAGGGCAGCCCCCAGCACGGGGGGCCGTGCAGACCACCACCCTCTGCGACCTGCTGGCCTCCACCGCCGTGAAGCTGTGCCTGGGGCAGGACGGGGTGCGCATGGCCTTCGCCCCCGTGGTGCCCACACTGCCCAGCGTGAGTCCCGGCAGCGACCAGAACACCCCGTCCCGTGCTGCCCACACCCCCTTCAGCGGGACTGGGGGGGACAGGGTGGGCTGAGGGGCTCCTCACTTCCATTCCCTCCCCCAGGATAATCGCCTGACCAGCATCCTGGACAGCATCATCGCCCGTGTGGTGGAGAAGAAGATCCAGGAGAGGCAGGCGGGGGGCGAGCTGAGCCCCCTCAGCCCCCCTGAGCCCCCCACATCCCACTGCATCCTGGCACCCAGTGGGCTGCTCTGGCTGCACGACCCCGGCCATGCCAGCAACTATAAACTCTTCCAGGAGCACTGGCGGCAAGGCCAGGTAAGTCTCCCATCCCTGGTGACACCCGAGACCCCCTTGGTCCCCTGGTCCCGCTGAGCCGCGGCTGCCCCGGCAGCCTGTGCTGGTTTCAGGGCTGCAGAAGAGGCTGGAGGGGCGGCTCTGGGGGCCGGAGTCGTTCCGCCCACCCCGGGGGGAGCAGGAGGTGGAGGTGGTGAACCTGCGGGCTCCGGCGAGCCGCGTCCGCATGAGCAGCCGCGAGTTCTGGGATGGCTTTGCCGCCGGCTCAGGTGAGCGGTGTGATGAGTTTGTGGGGTCCTCGGGGTGATTTTGGGCAAGGTGTGAGGGGAGCCAGGCTGTGCACCCCTCTCTCCATCCCTGTGTGTGATGCCGGGCTCCCTCCCGCAGCATCCCCGGAGCGGGAACAGGGTGCTGGGGACTTGCTGAAGCTGGAGAGTGGCTTTGGGGACATGGAGCTGAGCCGGTAGGTGACAGCACAGGGTGGCTCCCCCTTCCTGACCTCCCCACGCCAGCAGTGGGATGTGGGATGTGGGATGCAGCACCGGGGCTGGAGGTGCCAGGGCAGCTCTGCCCTCACCTGTACTTGGTGCTGTGCTGCCAATCCCCCCATCTGTGCCACAGGACCACCAACCTGCGGGCCAGCCTGCCCCTGCCCGAGTACTGCGGGGCCAGCGGCCGCCTCAACCTGACCACCCACCTGCGGGGCCAGCGGGGCCGGCGCTGGCTGCGCCCACGTGTCTCTGTAGCCTACGGTGAGTGTGGTACCCGGGCTTTGAGGGGGCATCTGGGCTCCCCTCTCCCTCGGGGGTGCCCAGCGCTCACCCACCGCCCCGCTCCCACTTCCAGGTGTGCCCCCGCAGGACCGGAACGTCGGGACCAAAAACCTGGCGGTGGAAGCAGCCGATTCCATCAACATCCTGGTTCACGCTGCGGCGGCCCCGCGGGGTATGGGGGCAGCACGGGGGGTCCCTACACCCCTCTGCCCTGCTCCAGCCCCTCCGGGACCCCCCTGAGCCCCCTCTGCCCGCAGAGGTGCTCCTGCACGGCGACACGGAGGACATGGATGCGCCACTGAGGGAGCGGCTCAGGGATGCCGGTGGCCGGCCCGGTGCCCTCTGGCACATCTTCCGTGCCGAGGATGCCCCCCGGATCTGGGATTTCCTGCGGAAGGTGGGTGCCAGCACCCCCTGCCCCGCTCCATCCCCTCCCTGCTCCGCTCATCCCCAGCACCCCACAGGCATCCGAGGAGCTGAGGCAGGAGGGGGCGGCCACGGGGGAGGCCCCCGGGCGCTCCCTGGATGCCCCCGGGCGCTCCCAGGATGCCCCTGGGCGATACCTGGACGCGGCGCTGCGGCGGCGGCTGCGGGAGGAGTGCGGGGTGAGCGCCTGGACCCTCCTCCAGTTCCTGGGGGACGCCGTGCTGGTCCCCGCGGGAGCTCCCCACCAGGTAGGAATCCCCAAAACGCCCCTCCCGGGGGGCAGCTGTGCCACCCCTCCCTGTGGAAAGCGATGCAGGGCGAGCCCCTGATGGCCCCTGATGCAGGTGCAGACCCTCACGGGCACCATCAGTGTGGAGCAGCGGTTCCTGTCCCCGGAGAGCTCCGTCCGCCTCCGGGAGCTCCGCACCGATCCCGCTGGGACCACCGCGCGGCATCTCCGTGCCCAGGTGGGTGGTCTGGGGGCGTGGGAGGGTGTCCCAGTGCGGGGTGAGCAGTGCTGACCCCCTCTTTGCACCCTCTGCAGCTGGACGGGATGATGTTCTCCGCTGTGCGGGAGGCGCTGGGGGTCCTGCGGGGCTGCAAGTGAGGCCATTGAGTGTGGGAAGGACGCTCGGACAGAGCCAGGATGGGCGCCCTGGTGGTGGTCCTGGACCCCGGGGAGCTGGGACCAGGTGCCTCCTGCTCGGTGCTTTGCTCCAAGATCTCCCAGGAAGGCTTGAGGCAGAAAGAATAAAGTGTCCACAGCGTGTCAGGGCCACCGGCACAACCAGCACCCGCCTCGGGGTCTCTGTTCATCCCCCTAAACATAACCCTAACCCTAAACCTAAACCCAACATTAACCCTAAACCCCAACCCCAACCCCAATCCCAACCCCAATCCCAACTCCAAACCGACCCCCAACATAAACCCCTACCCCAACAGGCCACCTCCATAGCAACGGCTCCAGCAAGGGGTCCTCCCCATAGCAACGGCACCGGCAACAAGCCCCGCATAGCAACCGCCCTAGCAACGAGCCCTGTCCATAGCAACCGCCCTAGTAACGGGGCCTCCCCATAGCAACCGCCCTAGCAACGGGCCCTGTCCATAGCAACCGCCCTAGCAACGGGCCCTGTCCATAGCAACCGCCCTAGTAACGGGCCCTCCCCATAGCAACCGCCCTAGCAACGGGCCCTGTCCATAGCAACCGCCCTAGTAACGGGCCCTCCCCATAGCAACCGCCCTAGCAACGGGCCCTGTCCATAGCAACCGCCCTAGTAACGGCCTCCCCATAGCAACCGCCCTAGCAACGGCCCCTCATAGCAACTGCCGTAGCAACGGCCCTTCCATAGCACCCACGGGGGGCAGGGTGCGTGGCAGAACCGGGGGTTGGCAGCATGGCACGGCCCCCCCAGCCCCGGTCAGCTGGCAGAGGGCACTGATGGGATGAGTTTGGCTCGGGCTCAGCCCCAACAGCCTCACACACAGCTGGGAACAGCTGGATGTTGCTGCCCAAAGGCCGGAGAGGCCTAGTGTGCTGTTCCCATGTGTAGAGTGACGACCCAACGGACTGAAACAGCAGCGGGAGACTATCTCAGGATACTTAATTAACACCAGTTAATTAGCACCGGGCAATTAATTAGCATCGGGCAGTGGGGATCAGGTAATGCAGTGGGCACCGTGCCACTGGAAAGAGGTGGTGGGCACCGTGCGATGACCACCGTGCAATGTCCAATGCGTAATTAGCACCGTGTAATTACCACGGCGTAATCAGCACTGCGCCACGCACTCTGCGCCACGCGCCTGCGCGGCCCCTTTAAGGCCAAGTCCCGCCCAATGTGAGTGGCGGCAGGATCATCCAATGGGAACGGAGCTGCCGCAGAGGGACAGCCAATGAGCGGCGAGCGGGTGGGCGGGCCCCGCGCGGCGGAGCCCCGGCGCGGTGAGTGCGCGGCGCATGCGCGGGGCGGGGGGGGCTGCGGGGTCCCTGCGCCTTCCCCGCGACCCCCGGCCCGGCCCCGCTGCTCCTGCAGCCCCTCCGAGCCGCCCCCGCTGCTCCTGCAGCCCCTCCGAGCCGCCCCCTATTGCAGCCCCCCCGAAACATCCTCCCCATTGCACCCTGCAGCCCCCAGCTCATTGCGACCCCCCTGAAACTCCCCCCTTATTGCAGCCCCTCCCCAAATAACCCTCCCCGTTGCACCCTGAAGCCCCCTCAAGCCTGACTGCAACCCACCTGGACCCTCCCCCTATTGCAGCCCCCCCAAACCATCCCTCCCATTGCATCCTGCAGCCCCCCAAACCCTCCTATTGCAGCCCCCCCAAACCCTCCTATTGCAGCCCCCCAAGCCCTTATTGCAGCCCCCAACCCTTATCGAAGCCCCCCAAAACATCCTCCCCGTTGCACCCTGTAGCCCCCCCAAACCCTTATTGCAGCCCCCCAACCCCTCCTATTGCAGCCCCCCCAAACTCTCCTATTGCAGCCCCCCCAAACTCTCCTATTGTAGCCCCCAACCCCTTTTGAAGCCCCCCCAAGCCATCCCTCCCATTGCACCCTGCAGCCCCCAAACCCTCCTATTGCAGCCCCCCCAACTCCTCCCCATTGCACCCTGCAGCCCCCCCAAACCCTTATTGCAACCCCCCCAAACCATCCCCCCCCACATCCTGAAGCCCCCCAAACTCTTCCCCTATAGCACCCTGTAGCCCCCAGACCTTCCCCTTATTGCAGCCCCCCCAAACTCTTCCCCATTACACCTTGTAGCCCCCAAACCCTTGCTGAAGCCCCCCACTCTTATTGTAGCCCCCAAACACTTACTGGAGCCCCTCAAAACCTTATTGCAGCCCCCCACCCTTATTGCAGCCCCCCAAAGTCTTACCGAAGCCCCCAACCCTTATTGCCCCCCCCCCCCCCCCCCCCCCCCCCCCCCCCCCCCCCCCCCCCCCCCCCCCCCCCCCCCCCCCCCCCCCCCCC
>CM031072.1:2386639-2404788 GCA_013398505.2 Rhegmatorhina hoffmannsi
CTGGCCAGGAGCTCCTTACCCTGCAGCAGGGCGGCTGCTGGCATCGCCCAGCCTGGGGGGCTTGGTGTGGGGTCCACCACCCACCGGCTCCTCTACTCCCCTGGCCTGCAGGGTCTTCAGCCAGGCTTCCCTCTCCTCATCCGACCGGGCCTGGCATGGGACAGAGGGTCTGGGCTCAGCGGGTGCCCCCCGGAGGGGTGTGGGGGCACCGCAGCGGCCGCTCACCTGCAGCAGGGCGAGCTCCCGGCCCCGCTGGGCGATGCGGATGCGGAGGTTTTGGGGGGATCCGGCGGCCGCCCCTGAGGAGACCTCGCAGCCGTCGAGGCGCAGGGCACAGACGGGGCGCTGGGCAGCGCCGGGCTCCGGGAACATCCGCAGGGCTCCCTGGCGCACCGCACACCACAGCCGCTGCCAGCGCCCCCGCAGCCGCACCGCCAGGAACCCTGCGCGACAGGACCCCCCGTCAGCAGCGGCGCGGGGGGCAGGACCCCCATCGCCCCCTCCCCATGCACCCCACCTCCTTTGGCATCCTCTCCGGGCCGCGGGCTGCGGGCGGGGCTCTGCCGGGAGCGATCCTCCTCTTCCTCCTTACCGAGCTGGGACCCCGCGGGATGAGAATGGGGTTGCAGAGAGCCCCAGCTCTGCGGTGTTTGAGCCCCCTGCGCTCTGACCCCCTCCCCAAGGCATCCCTTTCCCAGCATCATCCAACAGGGACACCAGGACATGGAATCCAGTGAACTCCCACCCCATTCCTGTGCTTGAATTTCCCTGGACAAGCTCACCCTGCTGAGCCTCGAGGAAGGTGACGCCGGGACGCTGAGGGCTGCCAGCCCCCCCGGGGCATCGCTGCTCACCTCCTCGATCACCTGCCGAGGGAAACCGAGCGCGCTGCACCCCAGGCTCCTGCTCCCCGTCTCACAGGGCTCCACAAACCCCCGGGGTGGGAACTGAGGATAGACAGGATCATCCCCAGCAGGGCTGTGCCCTCGTTTTTCCCCGCCCACCCCACTCCTGCCCGGCTGCAACACCTCCAAACCTTCCTCCAGTCCTCAGCCTGCTGCCGGCTCTGGAAACCGATGACCAGCACCTCTCCTGCTGTCCCTGTCACCTTCAGGGCGTGTGGCATCTTCTTGCCTCGCTTGTCCTTGTAGGTGACGCGGCAGCCCCGCAGGTCCAGCTCCAGCACTGGCTGCAGGTCAGCAGCACACCTGAAGCACTGCAGGGACACAGCAGGGTCAGCAGGGCACAGACAACTGCTCCATCCATCCATCCATCCATCCATCCATCCATCCATCNCATCCATCCATCCATCCATCCATCCATCCATCCATCCATCCCTCCCTCCCTCCCTCCCTCCCTCCCTCCCTCCCTCCTTCCCTCTATCCATCCCTCCCTCCCTCCATCCACCCCTCTATCCCTCCATCCATCCACCCACCCATCTCTTCCAGTCCCTCACCAGCAGCACGTGCTCCCGGACAATGAAGAGCTGCTTTGCCCACTGTCCCAACCAGCGTTTCCTCCAGAGGAAGCCACAGAGCTGGGCCTCAGGGCGCCCAGGGGACTCAGCCTCGGGGCTGGTGGTCAATGGCCACCGCAGGTAGTGGGCACGGTCCGTCACCCCATCTTCATCCTCCTCATACGACTCGTAGTGGCTGCTGTCAGTGTCGGCACCACCTGAGGGCCAGGACGGTGTCAGGGGCGTGGGTGCCTGTGGGTGCTGGGGAGGGGGTGTGGTGGGTGCTGGGGAGGGGGTGTGGTGGGTGCTCACCGGAGCATCTGCCATGGGTTTCAGTATCTTCATAGGAGTCATCGGCTGGTGGTGATGGTGAGACCCCCAGCACCTTGTTCTGGGGGCAGAAGGGGCACTTCAAAGGTGCTGCCCCACGGATGGACCTCGCAGGGTCCCCGAGGCACTGCTGGGGGGCTCTACCTGGAGTGGGTGGGACCATGGGAACCTTCCTGCACAAGTGGAACTGATGTGGCTGGACCCCCGTGTTAGCGAGGCTGCCGTGCAGGGATGGCCCCCTGTGCCCCCCTCCCATCCCTTGTGCTGCTGTCTGAGCCCCCCACTGCCCCCCTTACCCCTCCGTGCAGGTTGGGGGCGCTGGCCGGGCGGCACTCGCAGGTTCTCCCTCCCGCTGCATCCGCCGTCCTGAGTCCTGCGGGGAAAAGCAGGACTGGCAGTGGCGTTCCGGGGCAGCGCGGGGTCGGGCACCCCCAGGAATGAAGGGAGGAGGTGGGAGCGGGTCGGAGCGTGCGACTCACCCGGGTTGGTCCAGCCCTGCGGGGTCCCCGGGGAGGGCGAGAGGCAGCGCATGATCATGTATTCTGCATCCTCTGCTGCGGGGGCAGCGCCCGGTCACAGCCCCGCCTCTGGACCCTTCCCTGCTGCCCACCGGGCACCATTCGGGGGCTTCCCCCCACCCCCAGCCCCGCACTCACACGGGGGGCTCTGCAGCCGCGACAGGAGATCAGACACCGACTTTTTCTTGGCCCGAGCAGCGGCGCTGAGGCTCTCCCTGTCCAGGATGAGCAGGAAGGACCGCAGGTCCGACAGCAGCTTGTCCAGGTCTGCAGGGGACAGGGACGTGCCACCGCACCCACCAGAGGAGGGCGTGGGCGGGGGTTCCTGTCCGTGCCCCCCGCACCGGGCAGGGCTGGCAGGGGGAGTTACGTGCCCCATCCCTCTAGTTGTGCCCCCACTCCAGCACCTGCCCTGGCTCTGCACAATCCCACTATTGACGGGCTTAGGGGGACGAGGGAGGATGAGGAGAGGGTTGGGGGCCCGTGGTGATGAAGGCTCCTCTGTGTGCCTTCACAGAGCTGGTTTGTTCCCAGTTGGACGAGGGGAGCCATGGCTGGGGGCTGCACTGGCCAGCCCAACGTGCTGCTCGTCCATGTGTGGAGGGGGAGGAGGAAGAGGAGGAGAAGGAGGAGGAGGAAGAAGAGGCCTGGCACATGGGAGCAAGTGATGAAGGCTGAAATGCTGAGCATTGACCCACTGCCCACTCCAAGGGCAGGGAGCAGGGTCAGGGCTCAGCGCCAGCCAGAGCCCCTGATGCTGCCATGCCAAGAAGGAGGGATGGAGTAGGACAAGGAGCTGCTTTGTGCCAGGGAAGATGGGAATCCTGCACCCTGTGCAGCAGGATGGGCAGCACTGTGTCTGCCCCACAGCCCCCCGAGGTGGGCAAGACATGGAGGGCTGTGGGAACAGGGAGAGGGTTCCTCTGTCCCTCATCGTTTGGGGTCTGTGCAGGTGTTTCCTGCACTGAGGGAGCACATGGCAAAGCAGGACCAGCCCCAGCCCCAGCCTGGCCCCTCTCCCCACTCCCACAGAGCCCCCTCACCCTGGGCACCTCCAGCTGCCACCACAGGAGGAGCAGATGCCCCCCAGAACTCCCAGGGTCACTGCCTGGCTCCTCCTGGGCTCCTTCCTGCTGTGCATCTGGAAATGGTTTCATGGCCCTGCTCCGGGCTCTGCTCCCTGCTCCCAGCTGGGATCAAACATTCCAGCCCCGCTGCTGGAACCCACCACCTCCTGGCACGGGGGCTGACTGTGCTGGCTGCCCCTCCTCGAGTTCCCCTGCCAATTCCCAGCTGGAATAGGGACAGTACCAGGGAAACCACCACCGGCCAGGGTGCTGCCCCATGGACACCCTGCATTGCCCCAGGTGACTCTGACATCCCATATTCCCAGATCCCACATTTCTCCAGGCTAGCAGTGATGCTGTGCATCCCAAAGAAGGGTGTCAGCCCCCGGGGGAGGTGAGGGCAAGTGGGAGAAGGAGACCACCAGTCCCACAAGTGTCATAGGAGACACAGGTGAAGCCCCCTCAGAGGTGCTGGCATGTGGGGAGCCCCTTCCCCTCCCCGTGTCCCCAGTTTGAGAGCACACACCCTGCCCGAGGGGAGAGGAAACATCTGGCAGCACAGCGAGGCTGAGCAACGCCGGAGCTGGGCCCAAACATCTGGATCTCCCTGGAAACCAGGGAAGGGAAGGGGGGGACCAGCCCCCTGGGGGAAGAGCAGGGGTTGGGCTGGGGCAGGGGCTGCCTGAAGGGACCCATGGGCAGCGTGGGGGACATGGGGATTGTCTCTCCTGCCCCCTGTGCCTGGTTTTCCCCTCCCTGACTTTCTCCTCTCCTCCGCCCAGGCCGAATTCCTCGGCAATGACATCTCTGTCCACTCGCCCCTTTGCCCTCCCTGCAGCTCCCCCCGTGCTCCCCCCGGGGCGATGCTTTCCATGGGGCAGGGAATCCGTGCCCAGCGGTGCCCAGCTGTGCCCACAGCCAGTGCAGGGCAGGCAGGGGCTGCCCTCACCCGTGGCCTCGTGCCAGCTGCCTGCTGCCGTGCCAAGGGAAAGGCAGCCGGGATGGAAAACATCTGCCTCGGTCTCCAGGGCGGGAGGAAAACGCCCCCCAAAACACTCAGTGTCTCCTAGCAAAGCTCCTGCTCCCACGGGACGTGTCCCGGCACGGTGGCATCCTCATCCTCGTGGCATCTGCATCCTCACCCTCGGGGGAGGAGGAGGAGGAAGGACAGGAGCGGGAGGAAGGAGAGGGCTGCCCCAGAGGTGCCGTGGGAGCGCAGGATCCCTGGGTGATGCCAGCACGGAGGGGTTGGAATTCGGGGCTGGCACCTCTGCCCTGCATCCACGCGGATTTTTATCCACGCAATGAGGTGCCCTGAGGGGTGCAGGGATGGGCAGCGGCTCGGGGGGACCCCAGGGGTGGCTTTCGTCCAGCGCGGGATGACTCAGAGGAGGCTGGAGGCGGCCCCGGAGCTGCTCTTGCCCGCAGCGTGACCCGTCATGTGGGGAGGCTCCAGGCCATGGCTCCAGGGCGGTGACGCTCCCCCACGGCTGCTGCACCCTCAGATTGCCCCTGGGACGGTGCTGGAAGAAGCCCTGGCATCCCCCACCCTGCCCTGGCACCCCAGTGTTGGGGGCACCCAGGCATCCCGTCCCTGCTCCGACTGCCACATCCCATCCCTTCCACCCCAGCACCCATCCCGCAGCCCCACGCACCTTCCACCGCCCCCAAAGCCCCGTTCTCTCCTTTTTTCTCCCTCTCCTCCTTCGCTTGCGCCCCCTTTTCCTTTCCACACCCCCACGCAGCCTCCTCCACACCATGGACCCTCTTTTTCACCCCGTTTTAGGCTCATATCCCTCCTCCTCAGCCTCGCATCGCTTTGTACCCCCCGTACCTCTCTGCCGGGACATGGTGCGGGAGCGCTCACATCGCGGCGGTGTCGGGATTGGGATCGGGATCGGGATTGGGGTCTGGACCTGGACCGGAACCGGGGCAGCGCTATCCCAGCCCGGCTCGGTTCGCACACGCCCTGCGGGCCCCCAGCACAGCCCGGCCGGGGCGGGAGGAAGGCGGGGAAGGCTCCGCATCCTCCTCGGAGCACCATCGCCATCTGCAGGGACGCGGGGTCGGGGAGAACGGGGGCTCTGGGGGGATTCTGAGGGGGATGGGGGGAAGCAAAGCACCGGAGCCAGGCTGAATAAAGCCATTTCACCTTTAATTGTAAGCAAAAAATCACTCTCACGCGGATTCTCCGACACCAGCAAATAAAATAAACTCTAACAAAAACAGAGAAAGTGAATCACTGTAGTCCAGTCCGAAAACAACCCATATTTATATATATATTTATAGATATGTCGTTTGTAGCAGTGAAAGGCAAGTATGGGCCAGTGAATTCCCGATAAATTACATTCTTTACATCCCAACAAGGTCTAGCGGTTGGAAAGTGGCTGGAAACAGAAACCGGGGAGCGGGGGGAGGGGGGGGGCGAGGGGTGCGATGAGAGGGGGGTCCTGCCCAAAACGTGTGCCTGGAGAGGGGACGGGAGAGGTGTGAGAAGGGGAGGTGCTGCCCGGTGTCGAGCCCTGCCTGTGCGGCCGCGGGTGGGGGGCACAGGGGCACTGCCCGGCCCCCCGGTGGCCACAGTGCCCATCGAGCCGTGCCCTGCACTCCAATCCATTGCCCCAGTTCATTGTTGCCCATTTCATCATCCCAGTTCATCGCCCCAGTGCCCTCCTGCACCCCCCCCATTCAACGCCCCAGTGCCCTCCTGCACCCCCCAGTGCATCCCCCACTCCCATCCTGCACCCCCTCACCAGTGCAGCCCCCTCCCCCCCACTGTGGGCATGGAAATGCACCAGGAGCTGCCTCAGGGTCCCCCTGGGATTCCCCTCCCCACTCTGCCACCCCCTGCCCCATCCCAGGAGCTGTCCCTGATCCCCCTCCCAGCCCTGCCCTGCTCCAGCCCAGTGCCAGGTGGGTTTGGCAGTGTCCTTGGGGTCCTCGCTGCAGCAGCTGGCACAGGAGGGGCCTGGGGGGATGTCACAGGTGGGAGTGGGGGCTGGAGAGGGGGCAAGGTGGGATGGCAGCCTGGTTTTTCCAGGAGAACATCAGTCTGGCAGTGAGTCGGCCCCCAGGCTCTTCCCAAGTCTCCGAGTGGCAGAGGGGCACACCAGGGGGCACAAGGGCACCCCGGGGGGACACAGGGACAGCTCAGATTGGGGGAGTTAGAGGCAACAGACCCCCAACGGGAAGGGAACCCCCCACTGCCCACCCAGCGCGCTCCCGGCCGGCCGAAAGCAGAGCCAGGCACTGCCCCTGCCAGCACTCCTGGGGTGGGGGAGAAGGGGGGGCACGAAGCCCAGAGACCCCCCAAAACCCCCTCCTGGCTGAACCGTGCCTGCCCCAGGGCAGGGGCTGCCCCAGCCCCATCACCCCGCGGCGAGGCAGGTTCGAGCCCTCCCCGAGCCCTTTTCCCACGGGAGGAGCGAGGCTGGGGGGGCAGATCTGGGGGTGCAGGGAAGGGGGGACCCTAAAAACCGGCTGAGAGCCCTAAAGCGGGTACACGGCGCGACACGGAGTGGGCTGGGGCCCAGGGGGGCTCAGAAGAGGAAGGCTTTCTTCTTCAGCTCGTTGCGCTTCCAGAGGGCCAGTTTGCTGAACTCCTCCGGGGGCATCTCGAAGACCTTCAGGAAATCCTCAGGGGACAGGTGTCTCTGTGAGGGGGAGAGGACAGTGAGGGGGTGAGGGGACCCTCCTCTGCGCCCCCTGAGCCTGGCACGGCCCCTACCTCCAGCCTGGTCCTGTCCACGCCGGGTGGCAGCTTCACACGGCCTCGGTTTGTCACCATCAGCATTTCATAGGGGTAGATCTGCAAAGGGTGGGGTAAACACACCTGTAAGACCCTCTCACAGCCCACCCCAGACCCTCCCAGATTCATCCAACCCCCCCCCAGCCCTGCTCACCTTCTGCTCCAACATGCTGGGCAAGGAGTTCCCTCTGTCCATGCGCCCACGTTGGCCATTCTGGGGGCAAAGCCTGGTGTCAGCCTGACCCCACCTCCCCCCAAAGGGCTCCTCTCCCCACCCTGAACCAACACCAAGGTGATGGGCTCCAGCCTGGGATGGCACACCCTCCCTCCCACCTCCAGGTGGCCCCTCACCCTCTGGCACCAGTCACAGAGGTGGCCCTGGTGGCCCCTCCCCCCCAGTGCCATCATACATCACCCTCTCGCTGGGCCTCCATCCTGGCAGCCAGGTGAGTTCTTACCTGCAGGGCTGGAGAACAGAGAGGAGGAGGGATCAGCCTTGTGACCCTCCCCACATTCCTCCCCTGGATGATGACAAGCCCCCAATGGGGGTTTTCCTCCCTCTGTTGAGCCATTTGCCCCAGCACTTCTAATCCCTTGGGACATCCCCACATCCCCCCAGACATGCCCCAGATCACTCCCACATTCCCCAGGACACCCACACATTCCCAGGGAGGTCCCAAGAACCCCCCCACACTCCTTTTCCACAATATCACCCCCATTCCATGGGCTGATCCTCACCTGGGCTGCCCTTCTCGCTCCCCACCGAGCCGAACTCTGCCGATTGCAGCTGCAGGGAACAGGGGACAGGGTCAGTGCAGGGCCACCCCCAGACCCTTCCTGATGGGGGTGGCCCCAGCAGTGCAGGGGGGGCAGCTGCTGCCCACTCACCCGGGTGAGGGTGCTCCTGCCTGAGGCCGGCAGGGAGGAGCTCTTGTAGCTCGTGTGCAGGGCTGGAAGAGAGCAGAGATGGTCAGGGAGGTACAGGCAGGGATTGGGAGGTGCAGGCAGGGGTGCAGGCAGGGTGAAGGCAGCCAGAGCCAGCAGGTAAGGAAGGGAAGGGACAGGCTGCAGGAGGAACATCCCACGTACACGTGTGGAAGGGCGTCCGGTCCGGCAGCGAGCGGGTTTTTCTCCGGATTGGCAGAGATTTCTCCATCTCCTCCTTCAGGATCATCTTCCCGAGGTTGGAGGTGACCTGGGAATGAAGGGAATGTTTGCTGGGAGCTGCATCAACACTCTCCCAACCCCTCACCAAGTGCCACCGGCCCGCTGTGCCCCTCACCTTGCTCAGCTCCTGCTTCTGGAGCTCCCGAAGGTTCTTCATCTCCTCCGTCAGGTCTTCATCCTCCTCCTCCCCTCTCTTGGAGGCCATCCGCCTCCTCCACTCCGTCTCTGTGGGAAAACAGGGCATGTTAGAGCCATTCCCACCATGCCATGGGGTCTCCAAGAGGGATAAACCCCCTGTTCCCACCTACCCACGACGGCCAGGGATGGGGGGCACGGCCAGTAGTCGGTCTCGATCTTGGCAGGCTGGTTGGGGTCTGGGGGCTGCGCCGCCGGGAACTTGGAGGATTCGATGATCAAGTCCTCTATGAGATGCTTCCCATGGTGGGCACTGGAATGGTGGTCTGTGGGGCACAGGGGGGTGAGGCAGTGCCTTTTGGGGTGCCCCATCCCATGGGACAGACCCCCCTACTCACCCTTCTGCCGGTAGATCGGAGGCTTCTTGTATATGTTGAGCTCTGTCGTGTCGGTCTCTGGAGGGAAAAATGGGGTTATGGGCTGGGAATGGGACACCATGGGCCTGCAGAGGGGCTTGCAGGGACCACCAGGGTGGGGCAGGAGTGCTGGGGGTCCCGGTGTGGGGGTGTCCCAGTGCCAGGGGGCCGTACCAGGTCGGTGGAAGTGCTGGACGCTGCTGCGGGTGGAGGAGCTGCCCTGGCGCGAGGTGGGCACGGGGGTGCTGGTGGGGGGCCGGCTCTCCAGCCACTCCCGGATGACCTGTGGGAAAACAGGGATGGTGATCAGCGAGACCCTCTGTGGGGTGATAGCCCTGATAAGCTCCTGATGGGCTAAGGGGAACCCCTCAGCCCCTGGAGCTGAACCCCTGTCAGAGGACAAAGAGACTCCAGTGGCCTCCTGAAAGTGCCAAAGCCAGACTGGTGAGAGGAACAAAGTGGAGTGTCATGGAGATGACGTGACCTTCCTTTGCCACATCTGGGGACACAGGGAGCCAACCCTCAGGCCTATGTCACCTGTCTATCACCCCCCAAAAATAAAAAATACCCCAAATTATTACTGACTATAGTTGCTCAACTACCTAAGGAAGAAAAAGGCATAAAAAGAGGTTGTTGCTCTGCCACTGAGAGGGTTTAGATTTGTGTTTTAGGTTGTTGTGTTTCTGGTTCGTCGTTTCCTGTTGTGAGTTAAGTCTGTTGTGGGGGGTTTTGCTGCTTGAGTTGTATTGAAACTTAAGTTTGCTGTGCTTGTCTGTGGAGTGTGTTTTGTGCTGGTTTCTTTTGGGTTTTTTTGTCATCAATTAAATACAATCATGAAGCTGAACATTATCATTAATAAAATTAATTTAGGAGCTGCTGTAGAGAAGGTTCTTTCTTGCTATTAAGTGTGGTCTCATTGCAGAGAGTCAAAAACCTTTCCTAAAACCTTTCCTAAAACCTTTCCAAAAACCTTTCCTAAAACCTTTCCTAAAACCTTTCCTAAAACCTTTCCTAAAACCTGTTCTGTCCAGTGTTGTCTCTTTAAGTGAGACACAGACAGGCTGGTCTGGGTTGTATAAAAGCTTTGATATTCTGGGGATGTTTATAGAGACTCTGCTCATAAAGTTCTCCCTGGCTAAAGAGCAGAACTCACAGGAATTCTCTCAGGAATATCAGAAATCCTTCCAGGGTTCTGTCCAGAGTCAGACAGGCTGGTCTGGGTTGTCCAAGGTTTTTGATGTTCTGAGGATGCTCATGGGTAATAACTTTATATTAATACAGGTGGGACAAGAAATCTTTGCCTTTCTGCCCCTCCTTTTCACGTGACAACCCTCTCCACAATTCCTGCCCGGAGCCCCCACGTGCATCCCAAGTACTCACCTCTGGAGACGGAGGGGGAGAGATGGATTTGGGAGACAGGGAGCGCTGCAGGAGGCAAGAAACGTTTTATTCCATTTTATTCCAGCAGCTCCACAGTTGGGATTCCCCCCAGTGACCCCCCCAAGCCCCCCCAGGGGCACAGGTGGGCTCAGGGACATCCTCACCTCCCGGCTCCGGGGCAGCTCCATGTGCTCCATGAGCGAGTAGGTGAAATGGGGCTCGTAGATCATCAGGTCGGGGCGTTCGATGTCCAGGATGGCTTTGTCCTTAGGGATGGCAGCCAGGTCCTTGTAGCCCAGAACCTCGTTGTCCATTTTGGCCTGAGAAGAAGGAAAACCACCTTCATTCTGAGTGCAGAAAGGGGATGTTTGGGAATGGGGAGGGCTGACACCCTCCATGGCACTGCCAGGGTGGTGGAGAGGGTTTAGGGGGGCACATCCCGACCCCATGGATGAAGGGGTGTGGTGGGAATGGCTTCTTACCACGATGCTGGAGGGTGATCCAGGAACGCTGGATCCACGGGAAGAGCAGACGCTCCCAGGGGAGGTCAGTGGCTGCTGGATGGAAAAGGGGAGGTTTGAGGCCAGAAATGGGCTCAGGGTTGTGTTTGGGTCTCTGGTGCATGGCAGGGGGGCCCGGGGACAGCAGGATCTCAGTGCCCTGGGACAAGGTACCCTCGGGGATGGGGCATTTCTGGGTGGGCTCTGGGGTCTTCCTTACTCCAGCCTTCTGGTCCAGGGCAGGGGGCACCCAGGAGGGGACAGTGGCTTGGCCAGGACATGCTGCCACTAGATGGTGCTGCCAGGCAGGGTTGGGAGGAGGAGGAAGAGGAGGAGGAGGAGGAGGAAGGCAGGGACCTGCCAACGGCATCCCATGACTGCCCATGCCCTTGGTCACCAATCTCTGCCCTTGGCCACCAACCCCTGTGTGCCTCCCCTGGGTGCAGGGCTCCCCATTCTACCTGTACCCCCAGCACCCTTTCTGTACCCCCAGAAACCTGTTCTGTACCCCCAGCCACTGCTTGGACCCCCAACACCCTGTCCTGTACCCCCAACACCCTGTCCTGTACCCCCAGCACCCTCTCCTGTACCCCCAGCACCCTCTCCTGTTCTCCCAACACCCTCTCCTGTACCCCCAGAACTGTCCTGTACCCCCAGCACCCTTTCTGAACCCCCAACACACTTTTTGTACCCCCAGAACTCTGCCCTGTACCCCCAGTCCCTGCTTGGACCTCCAGCACCCTTTCTGGACCCCCAGCACCCTGCCCATATCCCCCAGCACCCTTCCAACTCTCAGCACCCTTCTGTAACCTCAGCACCCTGTCCTGTACCCCCAGCACCCTTTCAGGACCCCCAGCACCCTGCCCGTATCCCTCAGCACCCTTTCTGTACCCCCAGAACCCTTTTTGTACCCCCAGAACCCTGTCCTGTACCCCCAGCCCCTGTTTGAACCCCCAGACCCCCTTTCTGGACCCCCAGCACCCTGCCCATATCCCCCAGCACCCTTCCAACTCTCAGCACCCTTCCTAGGACCCCCAGGACCCTGCCCACGCCCCTCCCTTACCTTCTGCAGTCTTTCCATTCAGCTGTGGGCAGGAGAGGTTGTGTCAGTCACAGGGTCCTGTGGGGACAGCAGAGGGTTGGGGGCACAGCCAGGGTGGGCACAGAGCACTCCCAGGTTGGTCTGAGGTGGGGTGCCCACCTCCCACCACCCTCCTGCCACAGAGCCTGGCAGCCCCCCAAACACCAGACCCTACCGTGGCACAAGGCTGGCACATCCCCGCTGCCAGATCTTGCTGTGCTGGCAGCAGGACAGGTTTCCCAGGGGATGCCACTGTCACCCAGGCAGGGGACAGGCGAGGGGCACTCCCTCACTCACCGCTGCCTCTGTGGCTCCACATCCCTCTGGGCGCCGACACCAGGCTGGGGCTCGGCTGTTCCCTCTGCAAGGGAGGCGGGAGAGGTGACGGTGACTCACAGGATGGTGGAGCTCCACCTCATCCCCCCCGCTGTCCCTGTGGACCCCCGTGCCAGCTGCGTGTCCCCTGCCCGTGCCCGCGGCTGCTGACAGTGCTGGCAAGCGGGAGCTGCGGGAATGACGCTCTTTGTCCGGCAGCCTCGAGAAGGCTCCAGCGGGACGGGCGTGCTGTGCTCAGCCCCCCACAGCCCCCCGGGGCCTCAGCACTCCCCGGGCTTTACACCCACAATGCCACACACAAAGGGGAAAATTCCCCATTCTCCTCAAAACTTCTCCTTTCAGAGGGAGTTGGGAAAACCCTCATGTGAGTTGGGCAACAACAGCGGCGGCCCCGCGGAACCCTCGGGCCTTGAACCCCGACCCGGCAGCCTGGGCATGGAATGGGGGGTTGTCACCACCTCTGGGGACGCCAGCCCTGCTGTCCCACAGCCCCACAGCTCCCAGGACAGGTGAATCAACGCTCTGCGGGATGCAGAGAGGGAGAAGGAGCAGATGTGAGGATTCCGGGAGCATCCTCCTGCTGCCGCCCGAGGGTCCAGCCCAGCACCAGGAGGCTCTGCCGGCAGCTCCATCTCCCCGCCCTTGAGACCTCCCTGCCGCAAATAACCCCCAGATTTGTCACCCAGAAGGGCTTTTAACCCTCTCACCCCCAACCCCCAGCACGTCCCAGCCCTCCCAAGGGTCTGCAGTGCCGGGTGCCGGTGGGACGGGCACCCCCGGACCGGCACCGAGCGCGGGACAAGGCGGCATTGTCCGGGCACATCCATGAGCTCACACTTTCCAGCGGCGGAGCCAGGGCAGCCCCCCGCCTCCGGTCACACCCCCGGGGGCGTTCGGGACACCGGCGGGGCCGCGGTGGCAGCGAGCAGATGGATGCGATGGCGGAGGAAGCGCCGGAGCTGCGGGAGGGGAGGGCGGGTGCGGGGACGGGTGGATGCGGATGCCGGCGGGGAAGGAAAACAACACCGAGCCAGGGGGTGCGGAGAGATGCCAAAAAACTGGCCAGGGGTGCCAGGCCTGCACAACCAGCTCGGACACGGTGTAGTCCGCCCGCCCCCCCTTCCCTGGCGCTGGGGGACGCGGGGACATCTTATCTGGCGCAGACAGGGAGCCACCGCCCCGATTGCAGCCGCGCTCCCCATGGCAACATCCAATCTCCCCGCAGCCCCGCTGGCAGGTGCCCCGCGTGTTCCCGAGATAAGCGTGTTTGGGATTTTCCCGGCCAGGAGGGCCAGGAGGGTCAGGGGGAGCGGGGAGAAGGGGGGGACACACCGTGCCCCCCTCCCAGGGCGATGCTGAGGGTACCCAGGGCGCGTTCCCGGAGTGGGGAGGAAAGGAAGAGGGAGAGCGATGGAGGAGATGGATGGGGAGGGATGGACAGACAGACAGACAGGACACGTGCAGGCGAGGGGTTAACTGGGATGTGGGGGTGCTGGTCCCCCCCCTCCTGTCCCAGGAGGGCCGTGCCGAGGGCTGCGCTGCAGCGGGAAGAGGCCGGTTCCCTCCTCCCCACCCCGAGGAAATCCGGATTTGACTTTTCGCAGCCGCCAAAGCCATCAGTGCCCGGCCCTGGGCCAGGGGCCAGGCGGTGAGAACCCCCCCCCAACTGCCCGTGGGGGAGCGGGCAGGGACCCCCAGCCTTCCTCCCCTCGCCATCCTCCTCATCCTCACTTCCTTGCCCTTGCCATGGTGCAGGGCACGAATCCCCGCGGCCTCCCCGGCTCCCCGCCAGCGCTGGAAGTGGGGGCGACACTCGGGGTCACAAGTTCCCCGAACAGACAGTTCCCGCCAGCCCTGGGAACGGCGTCCGGTGTTTCCCAGCCCAGCCTCGGCCTCCTCCTGCTGCTCCTCCCAACGCAACCCCCAAACAAACACAGCCCGGGAGAGGCCCCGAGCATCCTCCCCGCTCACCGCCGTGGGAAACCGAGGCACGTGAGGCCCCACCGGCAACTTGATCGCGACCACGGGAGCACGTGGGTCCCCGACCCGCGGCCGAACGGTGTCCGGTTCCTCCTTTGTCCTGTTTCTCCCGTTTCCATCCTCGCCGAAGCATCTCCCGGCGGCGGGAGCGACCCCGTGGCCATTGACAGCCCGTCGCTTCCGTGCCATTGCACCCTGCTCGGGGACCCCGGTGGCCTTAAAAGCCACCAGCTGCCAGCACCTGGCCCCGGGGTTTTTTCCATGCCTGGCATGGAAGGTGCATCCCGCCAAGGACACAGGGATGCTCCTTGCCTCGGTTTCCCAGGTTGCAGGAACATCAACCCGCCCACCCCATCCCGGGGCGGATGGAGATGAAGGAGGCATTTCCACCTCCTCGGTTCCTCCCATCCAAGGAATCTGGGCCAACCCAGTCGCTCTCCTGCTCCCTCTGCGCTGCCAGGAGGCTCCGAGCCACCGAACAAGTTTAGAGGGGGGATACAGGGCCCTCACCCCAAAGCTCCGGGATCGGGGGGGATCCGTGCCAGGCTCCCCTGCCCCGCTGGCCACGCCGCTGCCCGCTTTGGGCCGCGGCTCACGTGGCACGTAATCTGGGATTAAAGTGGGATTAGCCTGCTCATCCCGCACGCGGAGGGACCCGCTGGGGGTGTGTGCGGAGGCCGCGCCCTCCGGGGCTCCCGTTGTGGGTTTGGGGGTGACACCACCCCGGTCCCCAAGGACCCTCCAGTTGTGCCAGTTCTGGGAACAGCCCCCAGGGATGCTCAGCATGGGCACTTCCGAGTGGGTGGCCCTGGGCACCCCAGTGCTGTGCGTGGGGCTGTCACAGCAGGACGCCCACCTGGCAGGACGCTGGGGATGTGGCTGGGTCGTCCTGGGGGCCGAGGTGGCAGCTGGTGGCCCAGGTTTTCCCGGGAAAGGCTGGAATTAGCCCTGCCTGGCCACCCACCCTGCACGCCCACAGCCAGGAGCTGAACCCCCTTTGGAGGCGGCTCCATTCATGGCCAAGAACTGGGAGGGCCGCGTTTTGCACCCCAAATTACTCCCCCAGGCAGCCCCTCGATGCTCCACAGGAATGGGGAGATGGGAATTTGGCCCCTCAGTGCTTTGTCAGGGGGGTTGGATGGGGGCAGGAGGAGTTGGGGGGGATCCAAAATCCCATGTCCATGGACCACCACAGCCAGGGAGCATCAAACCCCTTCAAGGGGGGGAGGGAAGATGGGGGTGCACCCCCATTAATAGCACTGAGACCCCACAAACTCACACTGCAAGTGGGGCTGGGAATGGCAGGGCAGTCCTGGCCTCCTCCTCCCTTGGGAATAAACGGTGCCCATGGCAATGTCCCCAGGGAAGGGGGATAGGAGATGTCCCGGTGGGGGATTGTGGGGTGTTGGGCACACTGTGATGTCGCAGGGGGGGCACAGGTGGGGGCTTGGGGAGGGGTCGGCGATGGAACCCCCTGTTCCCACGTCCCCCACCCGGGTCACCGCCCTTCCTGTCCCCGCGGCCCCCGGCCAAGGGCAGAGTGTGGGGTGAAGGGGGAGGACAAGACATGGGGCTCCCTTTAACCCCCCCGAGTCCCCCGGGAGAGCCAGGAAAGGGAGCGGCGGCACCGAGAAGCGACGGGAACGCAAAGAGCGGCCGCACCAACCGTCCCCCCCGCACCCCCCGCGGAGGCGCGTCCCCCACCCGCGTCCCCCATCCGTGTCCCCGTCCCCACCGAGCCGCTCAGCCCCTCACTCACCTACGCGGGGGGCCACCGCATCCCTCCGGCCTCGGGGGGCTTCGGGGGGATGCCCTTGGCTCGCTCTGCTGGCGCGGCCACCGGATCCCGCGTGGGCTACCGGGGCTGCGGCGCATCCGAGAGCGTGACAGCGGGACGCGGGCGGGCGGGCGAGCGGGCGGGCGAGAGGGCGAGCGAGCCTATCTGCCCCCGCCAGCCCCGCCGCCCGCCGCCCGATAACCGCGGCGGGGCGGGCGTGCGGGGGTGGGTGCGTGGGAGGCTGCGTGGATGGGTGGAGGAGCGCGTGGATGGATGGATGGATGGATGGGTGAGTGGGTGGGTGGGTGCCGCTCGCCTCTCCCCACCTCGCTGCTGGCTCAGTCCCTTTCCCAACAAGAGGAGAATTAGCCGGCATCATGACGAAGCAGTATTGGCTCCCGCTCCTCCCGCTTCCCCGGCACAAAGAGGGAGGAAAGCAGAGATAACCCGGCCTGCCCCGCTGCCAGGAACAGCCCGGACCCCCAGACGCCTCTCCAGCCCCCGCTGCGAGCTGGGCACGGCAGTCCCCGCTCCCCCCACAGCCCCTCGCCGCGGTTTTGGCATCCCCAACCCCGAGCGAGGGGGGCTGAGCACCCCACTGGGCTGCGGCAGGATGGTGTGAGGGGGGTGGCACCTCCCGACCCCCTGGCTGGGTTTGGGGGTGCTGCGAGGGCGGCACCCACCCCCCGCTGCACTGGGAGGGGAAATCCAGCGCGAATCTCCATCCGCGGGGCCGGGAGGTGCGGAGGATCTGCCCAAATCAAGCCCTCGGCTCTGGCAAGGGAGAGTTGATCCCCCCACATCCTAAGCCCCCAGGGAGTCACGGTCCAGCCCCATCCTTGGGCTGAGCCCCCGGGGCTGGGCTGGGGCAGGGCAAGGAGGTTGTGACCACTCCTATCCCCCCGGAGCCCCTCGGAACGCGGGCCTGGCTGGGAATTCAGGCACCTGGCACGGGAATGGTGGCACGGCTGGACCCCGCCGGGGGCGGCGGGGCTGCGTTGGTGCCGCAGCGCTGGGATCCAGCGTCTATTCCCGGCTCTGTGTGGGAGAGAGCTGACAGCAGCTCCCTCTCTGGGTCCTCTCCCCAGCGCTGCATTCCTGCTGTTTGCTGCCTCAGTTTCTGTCCTGGCTCAGAGAAGGGCCGCTGGACCCCCTGGAAGCACATCTGGGGGGGATCCACGCTCAGGGGGCTGCACATCTGGAGAGGGATGGACACCCAGGGGGATGCACACCCAGGGATGCACATCTGGGGGGGATGCACACCCAGGGATGCACATCTGGGCGACACACACCCAGAGATGAATATCTGGGGGGATACACCCCCAGGGGGACGCACACACGTGTCCTTTGGCGCCAGGGCCAGCCTGGCTCGCTGATCCATGAGCAGCCCGAGATGCCGCCGTACCCTCGCACTGAAGGGGCTTTGCCGGCCTCAGCCGCCCCCCGGGGGCCGTGCCCATGAATAATCGAGGCCGTGGCCGCCTCCCCACCACCACTAACCCAGTTTCTCAAGCATGAAGACGATCGCAGCGGCTGCTCGGGCGGCTGCCACCTGCGCCCGGGGCTGCTCGGGTGCCTGAACCCACCGTGGCACCCGCCGGGGGCTCAGCCCCCCTGCCCAGCGCCCCGGAGTGCCCGCAGCGGGACAGGGAGGAGTTTGGGCATGCACTTATCCCTCTCCAACCAGCACCACGCACCGCCTCATGCACCCCACCAAAGCCAAGCCCGGCCATGCTCAGAGAGCCCCCCGCGCGTCCCCTCTGGGTCACCCCCGGTCCCGGCGGTGCCACCAATGTCAGGCTTAAGGCAAGAGGCTGCCGGGGGTGTGTTGTGGGGGTCGGAGGTGTGGGGGTGAGGGGTGCAGGGCCCTACCTTCAGGGCAGCCCATGGCCCGCCGCAGGCAGCTCTGCCCGTCCGCCGGGAGCCATCCCTGCGCCGAGCATCCCCTCCCCTGCGCCGCACGGCACGTTGCCACAGCGACCGCCTCCCGCCGCAACCGGCGGGATGGAGCACGGAGGATGTGCAGGAGCGTCCTTCGGCCTCAGCCAGGGATGGAGGGGGTGTAGGAGCATCCTCTGGACTCACTGAGGGATAGAGGGGGTGTAGGGGCATCCTCTGGACTCTGTGAGGGATGGAGGGGGTGCAGGAGCATCCTCTGGACTCTGTGAGGGATGGAGGGGGTGCAGGAGCATCCTCTGGACTCTGAGGGATGGAGGGTCTGTAGCAGCATCCTCTGGACTCAATGAAGGATGGAGGGG
>CM031072.1:2426487-2441501 GCA_013398505.2 Rhegmatorhina hoffmannsi
CAAGACCCCTGTGCCAGCCCCCAGTACTCCCAGTATGTACCAGTACCATGGCATGGCTGGGCACTGTGCCCATCGGAAGGTGCCACCACATCCTCCTCCCTCAGCACAATCAGGGCCATAAATTCCTGCTGTTTCAGCCACATCTTTATTTTTAATTCTTTTTATAAACCCACTTTCCAGCCCCTCTGAATTATGGATGGAATACTCAGCTTTATTGCCACAAAAATTCTCTTGGTTGGCTTTGCTCCTCCCAGTACAGACCAGTATGTGCCAGTCCCTACCCATCCCACCAGATCTTTCCACGGAAGGCAAAGACAAGCCATGAATTATTTATAATCTCTTTCAATCAAAGAAATGCTCAGGTGCTTCAGTTAATTTCCTGGATCCTGAAAATCCAAAGTGCAGATTTTAATAAGGCAAATTAAGTGCTTTTTATATGATACACTGATTAAGGTTCTGTATCCATCGATCCATCACGGGCAGCTTTGGAGGGGGTGGGACACACACAGGTCCCCACAGCCCCGTGCAGGTGGCACTGGGCTCCATTCCCTGCTCCAGGTGGGATCACACAGGGATGCTCCATGTGCAGAAACACCTAAATGTGATCAAAAATAAAGAAAAAAGTCTCCAGCAGGTTATCCCACACGAGACCAAGAAAAAGTATGGAGCCCTTGCCGTGCCCTGGGCAAGGGTTTAGAAGGCAGGAGGATTCACAGAGGGATGGGATTCCTTATCTCATGGCTCCTCATCCTTTCCTGGAGCCATTCCTATGGCAAAAAGGGATGATCCCTGTCCATGGTCAGGCTGGTTCCCATCTCCAGGGCATTCCAGGCATGGCCAGGAGCATCCCCAGCTGGAGCCACAGGGACTCCCAACAGCACAAGGCCACTCACTGGGAATCAATTGCTCGAGCACGTGTTGTTATTAATTAACTAACACTCATTATGGGGGTTATTTATTATTAATCAATGTTAACACAATCCTCACCTCCTCCAGCCCCACTTCCCTGCTCCTTCCAGTGCCTCCACCTCCCTTCCTCCTCATCAGCCCAAGAAATGGAATCAGCTCCTGGACTTTACTTCCAAATCCTATGGGAAGCAGACAGGGAGGATGATGAGGGATCGCTGGGAATGGCACTATAAAGAAGTGGAGAGACCTCCCAGACTTCATTCCACATCCCAGAGGTCTGATGGGATTTGTAGTGGGCAGCCAGGATAATGAGGGATTGCTGGGAATGGCACCAATCAAATTTTCGAGGCAGCAGCATGGATTGGGTGAAGGGCTGGGAGTTTTGGTGCTGGAATAGCATCCCCTGCCTGCCCCATCCACATGGATGGGGTTTAGTGTGGAAAAGGGAACCTATCCCGGAATATTAAATCCAATTAAGGAGGATGCAAAGCTGGAAAAAACCTTGGAGGGGCTCAGCGAGGGGCTGGGCTAGGAAAAAAAATCAATGGCAGGGAGGGAAGGAAGAGGATGGAAGAGAAAGCCCCAGACAAATGGAGAGATTTAATCTGATTTGGGAGTTCTTGTCGTTATTGAATTATGCTGATTATAAATCATTTAGGAGCAGGGATCATCAAAACAGGGATTTGTTCAGAGCCTGGAGAGGCACAAGTGCCCCTGAGCCTCCCCAGCCTCCCTCCAGGAGCCAGAGGGAGGCAGAGCTGCATCCCAGGATGGAGAAGGAGCCCAAGGGAAGGATGGCCCGGCAGGGATTGGAGAGGCAGAGCGAGGAAAGAGGAGTGTGGGCATCTCCAGGATGGAGAGGATAGGGAATTACAGAGCTGAACACCCAGGAGAGAGGTGCTGCCCACGGCCTGGAGGTGCTGCCCAGGGGGCTGGGCACACCAGCACCATTTTTCCTGCCTGCTCTGCACACCTTGTGGAGGCAGCTGGTTTTCCCATTACTGTCTCCTCGGATTAGGGATGCGCTGGCTCTGCAGCGCTCCCACCCCGCGCCGATCCAGGCGCCAGCGAGAGCTGGAAACTGCATTAGAGCCTTGCCAAGGAGCCCCTAATGCCATTAAGGGGCAGGAATTAGAGGTGCTAAATGACAAGCCCCTAATCAGCCCCGGGATTTATGTCAATCACGTTCCCAGAGCAGGGAGGGGCAGGGCCCTTCATTCAGAAAAATTGCCTAATTGGGAAGGTCTGGATTCTCTCCGCCTGTCTCTCGTTCCTGGAGCTCTGGAGCTCCTGGAAGGCTTCTTGGGATGGGGGATGAATGAAGGTGATGGGGAGGATGAGGAGCAGGGAGGTGGCAGAGTGGAGGGTCAGCCAGTGCCTGTCTCCATCCTTTCCCTTTCCCTTTTGGTGGTTTGAGATATTCCAGACTGGTTATTCTGGGAATTGCATCATTCCCAACTGTGTGGGAAAACAGAGACTGTTTTCAGCGTCTGTTTTCTCACTTCATGGGTGCCCTAAAGGAGCTGGGCTGCCTTCCTGCCCTTGGCTGCAGCAAAATTAATTGGCAATTACCAGGAGTCCATAAAGCCTGACTCTGCTGGGGAAGGAAGCTGTAAAAGCCGCGTGTCCACAGCCGTAATTCCTTCACTCCTCATTGATCCCGTGGCCTCTGCTGCCCATGGCTCAGCTCTGGGGTGATGTGCTGGGTCCCCTCAGAGCCACCTGCATCGATCCCAGGGACCTTGGCCTGCCCAGAGCATCTCCAACCCTTCTCATGCTGGGAGCACATTCCTGGGCTGATTCCAGCCTGGAACAGTCACTTGCCCTCCCTCTCCTTTCCATCCATTCTGGAAATGCCTTGGCCCCTCGATGGAGCTGGAGAAGGGGCTGCTCCCAGGGCTCCACAAATCCATAAGCCTCAGGATGAGTGGGTTTAGGTGGGATGTTGGGAAGAAATCCTTCCCTGGGAGGGTGGGCAGGCCCTGGCACAAGTTGGGCAGAGAAGCTGTGGCTGCTCCATCCCTGGAAGTGTTCAAGGACAGGTTGGATTAACCTGAGATAGTGGAAGGTGTCCAAGGCCATGTTGGACAGGTCTTGGAGCACTGTGGGATAGTGGAAGGTGTCCCTGCCCATGGCAGGGGGTGGGACTGGATGGTCTGCAAGGTTCCTTCCAACCCAAACAATTCCAGCATTTTCAAGGCTACTAAAACCTGCCCTTCCCCACCCAGGTGGGTTCCCAGGGTGGATTTTCTCCCTCTGTCCCCCTGTGGAACAACCACCTTTCCCGAGGACTCATCTCATTAGAGAAGGAGCCGGGAAGCAGCGGAATTTCCACCCTGCTGCTCTCAGTTATCTCTGCGAAAGGGGAGCCAATTACCAGCAGCTGGTGAGAGCCTAAAATTATTATTAATTTCAAACAAAGCATATGCTTTGTGTTAACAATCCTCCGTGGTGTGGCAGAAGGGCCGATCCCATCCAGATGGCTCAACGTGCCATGGGAATGATTCATGCCGGGCTCTGCCGCCTCTCCGGAGCGGCGCTGGGATGGAGGGCAGGGCACACTCCGTGCCTGGATGGGGTCACCTGGCAGCAGGAGCCTGGCACAGGGGCACAGGCAGCATCTATTATTGCTTATAATTAAAAATAAACCCTGTGCACTTGATCTGAGCACATCTCGGTGCCCCCACACGCGGGGAGTGGGGATGTGGCAGATCCAGCAGCAAGTTCCACAGGGCTGATAAGGAATATCATTCCATAATGTATATTATGGAGCTATAAATATAATAGGGGTATATTAAGGAAGGTTTGGATCCCAGGCAGCAACCTGCTGTTCCAGCAGGAGGCAAAGCACCCTCCCATGGGATGCTGGAGGCTCTCCCTGCCCCCCTCACATCCCTGCAAGCAGATTTTCCCTCCCTGGAGTTACACTGAAATAAAAGATGAATAATTTCCCTTCCTACCCCATGCCTGTCCTGCACGTGGAGATGGACACAGAGGCATTTCCAAGCTTGACTCGAGGGTGCCCAAATCCTGAGCCCTCTGGGAGCACTTTGGCCCCCACCAAAGTGCTGCTGCGCTTCCTTATCCTGCTGTGGGAAATGGCAGGGATGGGTGTTAATGCAGAGCAGCCTTTCCTCTTGGAATCACAGCAATCACATCCAAAACAACTGGTGTGAAAGGAAAGGACGGGTTCTATTTTTACCAAGAAGTGGGAGCTGGTGCCATGGGATGCCTTGGCAGGGAGAAGCTGCTCCTGGTGGGCCCATGGAGAGCATGGACAGGAAGAGATATCCAGGGAAAAAATGTCTGTTCACAGCAACAGGGACTCACTCAGACATGGATCCTCCCCAGAGTGGGTTTTCCTTTGGTATGTCCATTCTCAGCTTCCAGCAAGACCCTTGGGAAGTGTTTGCAAAGCTGCTCCTACCACAGGACTCCCCTTCATCCCACTTTTCCCCATCTTTTGGGCACAACAATAGCTCAGTGTCCTTGTGGGGCTCCAGAAATCCTGCTGGATTAGCAATCCCACACCCACCAGCAGGAGCAGCTCCTGCCTGAAATGGGTAACAAGATCAAGCTGATTCTCCCTGTCCCCAACCCGGGGGGACCCATGGAAAGGCTCCGGTGCTGCTCAGCCCCCCAGGACCTCAGAAAGGGGGTGGCAGGAGTATCAAAGCTCCTTTAAATCCCACCACTGGAACTGGGAGTGAAATCACTCCAGGGAAGAGGGGTAAAAATAGCTCCTGCTCTGTGTCAGCAGCCGGGGCTCTGTCAAGGGCAGGGCCGAGCGCTCGTTATAAATAGGAGTAATTAATTACTCAAGTGGGGACATGGCACTTAATGAGGGGTTGGGCTGACACCGGCGTGAAGCTTCCCAGCGTGGGAATCCACGGCTCAGTGTGGAGAAGCCCTGGGAAGGATGGGATGGTTGATATCCCTGAGGACACCCCGGGGCTGTGGGGAGGGCAGGAGCAGGAGGAGGAAGAGGAAGAGGAAGAGGAGGAGGAGGAGGTGGGAAGAGAAAAACAGTGGCATATTAATTACAGCCCTGTTGGCTGAGCCATACTTGGTGACACAGTAACTGTGTCCAGGAGCTGCAGGGAAGGGGTGGTTTTAATTTTGATTTTAATTAAACCCCATGGCCACGGCTGCCCGAGCGCTCTGAGGGGGCATTGGCAGGGAGGGGTCCTGCTGGGGAGGGTCTGGTACCCCCCTCGTGCCCTTCACACCCCCAAATCAGCCCCGGGGGTGTCCAGGCTCCTCTCATAATCTTTCCTCCCCAGTGAGGAGGGTGAGGGATGGAGAGGAAGGAGGGAATAAGGCACGAGGAGGAAGAAGAGGGTTCAGGAGGAGGCACAGTGTGGGAATGGTGCCTATGGAGAGGACAGGCAGATCCATGAGGTGGGATGGGGCAGCCCTGGCTGCCTCCTGCCCCTGGAATCAGGCTGGGAAAGCCTCTCCAGCTCGGCACAGACCAATCTGACCCGCCTGAGCTGCAGTCACATCAAATATGCATTGGAGGGATAATGGGGAGAAGCAGCTGAGCAAAGCTCGGAGAAATATTGGTGCATTAATGGAGCAGGAGCTGCAGCAGCAGGAAGTGGCAGAGCCCTTTCCCTGGCAGTGGGATCTCCTCTGCCCCCCAACCTCTCCAGGCCATCCAGGGGAATCCCAGGATGCAGCAGGGACAGCTTGGGAGCTGGAGGATCCCTCAGAACTGGGCTGAGCACCAGGGGAAACTCATTGCCCCAAATTTCTGTGGTGTGGGACTGTAAAATGCCTGATCCCAGATTCCCTTAGCCCCGGGGGGCACAGGGAGGAGAGGGCACAGGGCAGCTCATCCATGGAGCAGCAGAGCTGGTGGCAGCTCCAATCCTGCTGAGCCAGCCCGGAGCTGATTCATGGCCCCATCAGTGCCGGGTATTTATGCATAAGGAAGCAATAATGGAGAGGGAGCAAAGCCATCCTTTCCATGGGATTTATGGAGTGCAGTCAGACCTCCTGACCTTTCAGGCCCTCCCCCACACCACACAGGGCTCAGCACCAACCTGTGCCCAGATCTGGCACAGGGCTGTGCCCAGGAAGGTGCCACCTGGGGCAAAGGGGAAATCCTGTGGCTGAGGTTTGAGAGCCCCTCGTGCTCCACGGGGATGAGGAATGTCCAGGAAAGGGAGCAGAGTTACCAGGTCATGGAATGCTGATCCCATTCAAGCCAGGCCCCAGCACCACAAGGGATGGAGGAGCCTGGCAGGGCAGGAAGGGCTGGATTTATCTCTGCTGAGCAGCAGCGAAGCAGCTCAGGAGGGAGCTGGGGGTGTTGGGATGAGACTGTGCATCAGCATCCACAGTAATTGAGTTAAAAAGTCAATCACTGAGTCACAGATCCACTTTTCCATGATTCTGTGCTCATGGACACCCCAGACTCCCTTCTGTTTCCAATTATCCCAGCTCTCCCGGCCTCGCTGCCAATGTATAATCTGTTTTCTCATCATCTTCCTCCCATCGCCTGAACACACTCCTGGCTGCAGCCCCCAGTGCGTGGGGCCTGAGGGAAAATGGGGAATAGAATCATGGAATCACGGAATGGTTTGGGTTGGAAGGGAGTTTAAAGCTCATCTCGTTCCACTGTCCAGGCTGCTCCAAGCCCTGTCCAGCCTGGCCTTGGGCACTGCTGTGACTGAGGCTTTGGGTGCCCCATGGGCAGAGCCCCTCATGCTCCGTGGGGATGAGCAGAGCCCAGGAAAGGGAGCAGAACCCCCCGATCCTGCAGGTCACAGCAGAGCTGCCTCCTCCTGCCCCAACATCCCCATCCCGAGGCTCCACAGGGAGCAGACTCTTGACATTCCCCTGGGCAGCATCCGAAGGTCACCACCCCCCTCTCCCCTTCCAGACCCATTCCCTGATTGCCGTTTTCCTCAGTAAGTGCAGTGCACTTTAACCTATAGCCCATTATTGGAGCCATCATCCCTTTTCCATCCCCAAAGCCCCGTTAGTGTCAGAGCCGGCCCCTCCGCCTGCACTTTATGCCTTTGCTGCTCTGGGTTAAGTGCTCCCCTGGCCCCTCCTCATCAGGGGGGCTCAGGGTTGCTGCACTCTCTTCCTCCTGGATTATTGATCCCTAATTCCCCCCCGGGGGGATCTGCTCTCTTATTGCTGCATTTTTTTCCCTGCTCTGCTGTTGTGTCTCCACATCCCCCCCATGTGCTCCAACCCCAAACTGCTCCCCCATCTCTGCACAAGGGGCCAGGATTGGGACTACCAGGATTTCCAGAGCAGAGATCAAAGCTTGAAGCTGCAGAGGAGGGATGGCTTAAAACAAACCCTCCTGAGCAGGTAGTAAACAGTATTTCACCTGCTCAGTGCTTTGAGAGTTTCCTTTGGAAAAAAAAAAGAGGGAAAAAATACCACAACTCACCTTCATTCCCCAGCAAAGCCCAAACCCAGCCCTCACTCCCCCACTGGGCTTTTACTGCCTCCCCACCTCCTCGGGGGGCAGCTGGTGTTCCAAGAGCTGAGATTTGGGATGAAAAGCAGCTCTGAGCTGAGGTACCGCCAGCGGAGACCCGGCTGAATGACTCCAGGTTTCCACAGTCATCCTTTCACACTCATCCTCCAGGACAGGAGGAAGGCTCTGCTGGCCCAAAGGGCATCGCCAGCTTTTTTTGAGCCTTTTGAGCTGTGAAGACGATGAATAACAAATCAAAATGAGATCCTTCAGGGCTTTTTCGCACCCGGCGCGGGACCGGCTCCTCTGCCCGTCTCCCACCCTGCCGGTCCCCGGGTTCTCCATCCATCAGGATCCTCAGCATCCCTCTGCTTTCGGAGTTTGTTTGTTTGTGTTGCCTGTCAGCTCCCTCTCCCCTCGCATCCCAGATGAGGGTGGAATGCATGCTAATAAATTCCGGATCGGCAGCAGCACCCGGAGACAGGGAAAAGCTGCTTGAATTACAAAGGGAGCTTTCTCTGCTGCACCTGGATTTGCTTCTCAGCCCGAGTTCGCTCCCTTGGGGCAAGGATGCAGGGGATGGGGCAGGCGTGTGGGATGCAGGGAATGGGGTGAAAGACAACCCAGGGACGGGGTTTGGAACGGGATAACAGTGACCACACTGCGATGTGCCCTGTGCTGTCCCCTCCACGCCCCCGCGGGTCCCTCCGAGTCGCTCCCCCAGGCCCCCTCCAGCCCCCGGGATGCAACAGCAAAGATTAGGGCTGTTTCCTTTTCTTCAGCGAGGAGCGTAATCCCCCCTTTGAAAGGCGCATCCTCCGCTTGATGCTTCCTGACATTAATATTATCATCTCCAAGCAGCCGCAGAGCCCAGCTGTCGCCTGCGATTAGGGCACTGACACAGATCGGTGCAAGATTTCACAGGCGGCTCATTACGGCTGACTCGGGCTCTGCTCGGCTTATATAACTCATCTTGCATAAACCTGTCACCCGCAGGAGCTGCTGCACCGCCCGGCCCCGCCGGCGCTCGGGGGGGATGAAGGCCATCGCCCCCTCATCCTCGCTGAGCATCCGCGGGGCTCAAGCGCCGGGCAAGGCGCGTTTCCTCGGCTAGAAGGGAGGGCAGAGGGGTTGTGCTGGTGTGGGAGGGGATTCCAGGGGCTTGGCACAGGTGTGGGAGCGGGGAAGGACCCCCGGACATCGGGAAGGGTGAAAGGAGCCCCCCATCATTCCGAATGTTCTGGAGAGTCAACGTGGTTACAGTGTCAAAGAAGCATCTTCAGGGGGATGTCACAGATCTGGGAGGGGATTAAATGGCCCCAGAGGGGTGAAAGGAGCTCCCCAGCATCCCGAACGTGGCTACAGTGTCAAGGAAGCATCTTCGAGGGGGATGTCACAGGTCTGGGAGGGGATTAAATGACCCCAAAGGGCTGAAAGGAGCCCCCTCAGCATCCTGATTGTGCTGGAGAATCTGACTGGTTACACTGGTAGAGGAGGATCTTTCAGGGGCTTGTCGCAGGTCTGGGAGGGGGAAATGACTCCCAAACCCTTCAAGGGGTGAAAGGAGACCCCTCCCCAGAGCCCTGGGTGGGCTGGAGAGCCAGGGATGGGAGGGGATCCTGCAGCAAACACAGCCGGCTCCCAGAGCAGTAGGGCCGGGCACAGGGCACACTGATACCCCTGTCCCTCCTCCTGCACGGGCAGGGGAGTGTCAGGAGGCAGGACACAATTCCTGCGGCTGGAGCCGGGCCGGGGCTCCGCGCTGGGCACGGGGACACTGTCAGGACGCGCTGGGAGTCCATCAGTGGCCTCAAACAGGCTCAGCTCGCTGGGTTCGGCTGCCGGGGTGGGGTTTTGGTGCGCGGCTCATGCGGGAGCTGCTGCCTCCAGCAGCGCGGTGGCTCCCGAGCTCTGCCGCTCGGGGCTGGCCACTGGGCACAGGGATGCTGCCCAAGGAAGGCTGGCACAGCGATCTGCGACTTCCTAAGCTGGGGATCGGGATACTCCCGATGCAAAGCTGGCACAGGGATCTGTGGCACCCCGTGCTGGGGACCGGGATGGTCCCGCTGCCAAGCTGGCACAGGGATCTGCGACATCCTGAGCTGGAGACCGGGATGCTCCCGATGCAAGGGGACCTGTGGCACCACTGGTCTGGCACTTCGCGCTGGCAACTGGGATGTTCCCGATGCAAAGCTGGCAAAGGAATCCCTGCTGTGGAGTCCCTGCCTCCTCCTCTCCCTCCTCCTCAGAAGCAGACCAGGATGCGACAGGACTTTGGGGGTCTCTTTGTGCCCCCTGTGCAGAGCTGTGGAATCCCATGTGGGGACTGAGATGTTCCCAGTGCGAAGCTGGCAAAGGGACCAGTGGAATCCCGTGCTGGGGTCTGGGACGCTCCCGATTCATCCCACCCTCCCCAGCGAGGGCGGGGGGCAGGAGCTGGGCTGGCAATGTGACCCCGGTCCTCGAAAGGCTCATCAGCGACTGCAGCAGAACCGGTGTCACCTCCCTGCAATTAATCAGAGGAGTCATTAGTAAATGAAACAACCGCGGCTCATCAGCTGGAAAACGCCTCTGCCTCTTCTCCCGCCGGGAGTGGGGGAGCCGGAGAGGCAGACAGTTAAAATTAGGTGTCTGGTGTCTTTTTCTCCCTCAGTTTCGAACATTTTGGGTTTAAATCCTCCCCCGAAGCGCTCGGTTCATGTGCTGGGTGGGGGGTTGGCTGGTTACTCCTCCTCAGGGATGCTGAACCCCTCCGACTCCCACAGAGGGGCGTGCAAACCCTTCCCTGGGGTTTGTGCTTCCCAATTCCCCCCCCAATCCCTGTCTTTGTGTATCCCTGTTGTTTTCCGTATCCGTTACCGGCGACATTTGGGATCAGGCGCCCGGGGAACAAAAGAGCTCCATGAAATCCGAGCTCCCCCAGTTGCTATGTAATTATTTCCACGCTACCCAAGCAATAGGTGGGATTTCTTGCCAACACTGATTGTTCCCAGACACCTCCGTGCCGAGGATGCCAGAGGATGCTTGCAGTGGCCAGAACAGCCTAATTAGGGATAAATCATTAATAATGAGCCCAGTCTTGCTGGCTCCTGAAAATGGTGCCCCGGATCTGGTAGCGCTGGGGGAGGATGTGGAGCTTGTGGAGCTGCGTGTGATGGTGCAGTGGATGCTCCGTGGGGATCACTGTGGTGCTGCCACCTCGGATTCCTGCCCCGCTTACCTCTGCACACCTATTTCCCTCCTGTCACTGTTAAAACACTGTTGTGTGACATTGTTCCCAACACCCAGCCCCGGCCTTATCATTAAATGTAAATTATGGGGAGTAATTGCTGGCAAGGAGAGAAAAGAGACAACAAACCCGGGACTGGCTCCCAGGTGGGAAAATGGAGAGTGGAAACAAACTATGGACCATTAGCCTGGAGTAAGACCAGCCACATCCCCATCCCACTTCCTGGCAGGTCTCCTGGATGGCTGATCCAGTTTCTCTTGCATTGGGAATAAGACAGAGAAGGGCTGCACTGGGGCTCTGTGTCCCTGCCCTGCTGTGCCCCCGGGGGGCTGGAGGTGCCCACGGACACCTTGTGCTGCCCAGGGGGGTGGTGACCCCTCTTCCTGCTGCATTTCAGAACCAAAATCCTCTTTTCCTTGCACCCAGACCTGCCGTGGGGCAGAGATGGAGGTGGGAGCCTCCAGCCTCGTCCCCAGCTCAGCCCAGCTAATCTCTGCTTGTCAGAGAGTTTCTGGAGAACAGGACTGGAATCTGCCTCCTAAATCCGACAGGATAATTAAAACCAGGGAGGGAGATGGCTATCAGCTAATTTTTGTGATGCTCTTCCCTCTCCCCACCCCCTAATTCTCTTCCCATCCCTCCTGGCAGTCCCTGCCTCCTCCTCTCCCTCCTGGGAACCAACCAGGATGTGACAGGACTTGGGTGTCTCTTTGTGCCTCCCATGCAGAGCAGGGACCCTTCCACTCACCCCCAAAGCTCCTCTCCATCCCTGCCAGGCAGCAGGAGCAAACTCTGTGGGGGAAGAGCAACACTGCAATCAATTAGAAGCATGAAAAAGGGTAATTTTATCAATGGAGGCATGGGAGGCAGGGAGGTGGGAACCTCTGTCCTGGGTAATGGGAGCATCATGTCTCCAATTAAAGTTGGGAGGATCCATCTCGGAGCTGGGCCCGTCAGGAGCCGACGTTTATTGGGCTGTCAAAGTCAATCTCCTTCAAGAGCTGCTTCCCCAAGCACTTGGGATTTATGGACCGTTTATGCCCTTTTTTTTTTTAATCAGGGCACCCAGTTTTGGGTGGGTTTTGTAGTTTATGGCTTGTTTTGGTTCCCCTAAAAGGAGAGAAATCCAGAGGCACGGACTGATCCCATTCCATGGAAACTGGTTTGGGTTAATTACCATTATGGCTGTGCAGGCAAACCTGGAGCACAGACCAGGCATTCCAGATACAAGACTGGGATCTTTCCTGGTAACTGGAGAGCGAGGGGGACACACTCTGGGCTGTGCTGGGAATGTGGGATACCCCCAAACCAGCAGGCTCTGAGGGGTGGTGTCTGCAATGCACCTTCCTCCAGTGGGAGGTTGGAATTGCCAGTTTGGGATGTTGGAATTGCCAGTTTGGGATGCAGGCAAAGCTCCAGCTCCCACCTGGGACACCTGCCAGGCTCTCTCTCTCCGGCTGGATGCTCCAGTGATACAGAAAGCCTGGAGCAGGGGATGCTGTCAGGTTAATTGGTCATGGCAAGGGCTGGCACCGGCTGGTGACAGGAGACTTTGTCACACACACGTCTCCAGCCAGGACTATTTTTGCTCCGCTCTCAACCCTGGGGATGGAGGAGCGTTTCATCTCCATTCCCTTCAATGCATCCAGCAAAGGAGGAGGGGGAAAAGTCTCCTCCATGCCTGCCTGCCAGTCCCACATCCCAGGGGGTCAGCTCTGCTCCCCAGCCAGCGCTGGCAGTGCCACCTCCCCGGGGACAGCCAGGATTGACGGCTCTGTCTCCTTTCATTGCTCCATGCAGGGAGAAGAACTATTTTTATCACCTCCTTTCACTGCTCCCGACTTCCCCACCTGTGGGAAGGGACAGCAGAGGGTTTAAACAGCTTTTATCCCCAACCTGGGATGTGCTTTGAATCCTTCTGCCCTGTTTCCCTCATCCTGGGGCTTTGGCAGCGCTGCCTGGGGGGTCCTCAGCTCTCGGTTCTCATCCCATATCGATCCCTCCTCCCCCTGTCTGGGTCTGTCTGTCCCACTGATTTATCAACCTGCTTTGGAAATGGGAATGTGGAGTCTCTGGCTGAGCCTGACCCTCCTGAACACCCCTGGGGAGGCCTCGTGGACAGAGTGGCACCCACAGATGGGGGGATGACACCTCCCCTCAGCATTCCAAGGTGTGTCCAGAGCTGGGCTGGGATTTCCCATGCCTGGGTAGTGGAGAGGAGGAGGATCCAGGGCAAAGCCCCCCCAGGGGAGCAGCACTGGGGGCAGAGGCTCATTCCTGGTCAGACACCCTGTTACTGGAATTCTGCCTGCTGGGAGCTGCCTGGCCAGGGCTGTTACAGGATATTATACAGACCATTTGCATGGGCACCTCCAGGTCATTTCGATCACTTTAAGCTACTTATCTGCCCATTTTCTTCCCCATAATATTTGCCTAATTCGATTACTCTGCAGCCTCAGCAAGCTGCAGGGAAATAATCAGGAGATATTACCCAGAGCAAGTCAACTGGAGCCACGTTCCAGCTGCCTCCCTCCCCCACTGGCTCATCCACGGGGCTCTGCCCTTGCTGGGGGACACTGGGGGACATTGGGGACACCGGGGACACCCCCAGCTCCTGCCCCCATTGCTGCCACACTCAGTGTAAAGGACAAGGACCCTCTGTGGCCACTCTCCAGTGAGATGCCAGGCTGTGCACCCATAGAGTGATCCAAGGGATGCCAACTCCTCAATTTCAGGCCAAACTGGAGGATTTGGGACCAAAGTCCTGGAGCTGCAGAGAAGGGATGTGATGGTGCTGCAGGGAAGGGTGTGATGGTGCTGCAGGGAAGGGTGTGATGGTGCTGCAGGGAAGGGATGTGATGGTGCTGCAGGGAAGGGTGTGATGGTGCTGCAGAGCTGCTCCCAGCTGGCCCATTGGAATGGGTTTTGGGGGCAGGCAGGAGGTTGGGCTGGACCAAGGGGGAAGAGAAGAGGCTGAAGCACAGAAGGGATGAATTGCTGGGTTCAATCTTTCCCAACCTAAGTGATTCCATGAGGATGGAGTGGGGAGCTGCTGGCCCTCCCCAGCCCCAGCCCTTGGACACAGCTTGGAACTGAAGGATCCAAATCCACTTCCAGGCTCATTTCAGCAGCTCTTGTGGGAGCCCTGGCAGAGCAATTAATGCCAGGGCACTAATGAGGGGTCCTGAGCATATTGGCAAGAGCTGCTGCCTAAATGAAGCTTCAGTGGGCACAGGAGGAGCTGGGAGTGGCCTGGATTTGGAGCTGGGCATGGCCTGGATTTGGAGCTGGGCACGGCCAATCTGTGCCTGCAGCAGCCTTGGGAAGCTCAATTAAACCAGCTCTGCCTTTTCTAATCAACCCCACCCCCATCTCCCCATGGGCTGGGGAGGGGGATTGGACCTGACCCCGATGGAAATGCCATCCTGGGAGCCACCAGCAGTGAGGGATTCACTCCCCTTATTAGTGTTCTGTTCTTTTTTGGCTTATAAATAAAAAAAGGCACATGTTTTCCTGCACCAGGAGGGAAGGGGGTTCCTGGGAGAGACAGGCTTTGTTTTTTTGATGATGCTTGAAATGTCATTCCCAAGGGAGATTGGCTTTGAGCTGGCAGGATCTGCTGCTCCAAGAGGGTTTTGATTATTTGGAGTATTGTCCTTGTTCTTTGCACCTTCTTGTCCTCCTCCATGTTCCTTGGGGGAACTGAGGAGCAGGTGATGGGGAAATGTGGTTTGCAGGCACCAGGAGCATCCCTGGCCACGGCTCTGGGGTGTGGGGGGTTTGCTCTGATGGAAGGGAAGGATTTCTCCAGGGTTTCTCCAAGAGGGATCCCCTGCCCAGAACCTCAGATGGAGATGGGGAGAGGGATGGGGATGGAGATGGAGAGGGAGATGGGATGAAGATGGGGATGGGGATGGGGATGGGGATGGAGATGGGATGGGGATGGGGATGGAGATGGAGATGGGGATGGAGATGGGGATGGGGAAAGAGATGGGATGGAGATGGGAATGGGGATGGAGATGGGATGGGGATGGAGATGGGATGGGGATGGAGATGGGGATAGGGATGGAGATGGGATGGGGATGGAGGGGGAGATGGGATGGAGATGGAGATGGGAATGGGGATGGAGATGGGATGGGGATGGAGATGGAGATGGAGATGGAGATGGAGATGGAGATGGAGATGGAGATGGAGATGGAGATGGAGATGGGGAAGGGGATGGGGATGGGGATGGGAATGGGGACAGGAATGAAGATGGGGCTGGAGTGTGTGCAGGGATGGGAACAAAGCTGTGGAAGTGGCTGGAGCAGCAGGAAAGGCTGAGGGAGCTGGGAGGGCTCAGCCTGGAGAAAAGTCCTGTGGGGAGAGGCTGAGGGAGCTGGGGGTGTTCAGCCTGGAGAAGAGGAGGCTCAGAGGTGACCTCAGCACTGT
>CM031072.1:2506798-2520090 GCA_013398505.2 Rhegmatorhina hoffmannsi
CCATTTCCATAATCAGGGCATTGCCAGAGATCCCTGGAGCCAGGTGGCATCATTCCTACATTCCAAAGGGAGATCCAGGCTGCCCCAAAGGCTCTCCCTCAGCTCAGGAGGGTCTCTGGGGAGAAGGCAGTGCCCAGTGATGGGGAAATGGAGAGAAGGCAGTGCCCAGTGATGGGGAACTGCGGAGAAGGCAGTGCCCAATCAGGGGGAACTGGGGAGAAGGCAGTGCCCAGTCCTGGGTAATTGGGGAGAAGGCAGTGCCCAGTGATGGGGAACTGGGGAGAAGGCAGTGCCCAGTCCTGGGTAATTGGGGAGAAGGCAGTGCCCAGTGATGGGGAACTGCGGAGAAGGCAGTGCCCAGTCCTGGGGAACTGGGGAGAAGGCAGTGCCCAGTGATGGGGAATTTGCTCCGAGCCCCCAGCTCAGTGGATTCAGTCCCAGACCTTGCCCAGGGACACACCGAGCTGCAGCACAGCCCATTAGCACTCAGCTGAGTTCTGCTGCTCGTTCCGCTCTCCTTCCCTTCCCCAAATCAAATTAAATCTCTTTTATTAGTTCCCTTTTTGTACACAACTCCTTGCACAATTAGGGAATCATTTTCAAGAGCCCAAACTAATTGCCTCGCTCCATCCTCACCCTCCAAAGCTTTTGGCTTTCATTTCACTTTCACTTAATTTTTATTAGGATCAAGAGAGAGGAGAAACTCAACCAAATCAGCACTGAAAATAAGAAAAGAAAGGACTGGGGGCTCTGGAGTGGAGCTGGAGCCTGGGGAAGGCTGGAGAGCTCCTCCAGGATGCTTTTCCCAGAGCAAATGGGACTGTGATCCCAATGTCCCAGTGCTGCTCCACATGGCAGGGGACACCCAGGACCTGCCAGCAGCTCCTCTGCTCCTGGTAAGATACAACCCCCTCCCTTTTCATCAGCTCTCAGGACTTTGCTTTGCTTGGTTGAGTTTGAGCAAATCAGTGCTTTTGGCTCCTCAGCTCTTTATCCATCCAACCGAGGCTGCCTCGGAGGGGCCAGCTCGGATCAAGGCTGGGACAACCAGTGCAGGGCTGGGGCAGTGAAGCCCTTGACCTTCCCTGCACACCCAGGCACGCTCTGGCTGCATTTCCAGCGAGATATTTGCTTATTAACCAAGCCCTGAGTCGCTGCAATCCCGGCACAGGTTGGACACCGAGGGTCGATGCCGCCCGTTCCCTCTGATGGATTCCTGAAGCTCCGGGGACTCAATCAATTGAAGGCAACATAAATCACACTAATTAAAGTATCCCCCAGCCCACTGTGCAGCCCTGAGGGGCTGGCAGTGGTGTGTGGATGTCCCCTTGGCACTCCAAGCACTGACTGCAGCTCCCGGGGGCTCCTCGGCGCAGACTTTGGGCTAATTGATTTCGTGGCCCTTTTCGTTCTGGATGTCAAAGCCCTCGGAGCAGCAGCAATGGGGGCAGTGGCACCAGGGATGGCTTTAATTGGCTGCTCTTCTCTCTGCAGTGCTGGCAGAGCCCTGGCTGGAGTGTGCAGGTGTTTGTGGAATCCTGGAATGCTTTGGGTGGGAAGGGGCCTAAAGCTCATCCAGTGCCATGGGCAGGGACACCTCCCACTATCCCGGGTTGCTCCAGCCTGGCCTTGGACAATTCCAGGGATGGGGCAACCTGTGCCAGGGCCTGCCCACCCTGCCCAATTTCCAGGGATGAGGTTGCACTTGGCAGCAGAGAGTAGGACCTGCCTTGTTTCCCCAGCCTTGTCCCTGTTTATGCAGGATCCTTCCTCTTGCTCCCCAAGCTTTGGGAGTCCAGGTGGTAACAAAGCATTTTTTGGGGATGGATAATGGAGATCACAAAGACAAATTAATGGCTGAGTGGGAATGCTCTTTCCCAAGGTGTTCTGGAGGGGCAGTGATGCTCTGCCAGGCTGATTCTTGCTGGGAATGCTGGTAGAGGGGCTGGGAATGGTGGCAGAGGGGCTGGGAAGGGTGAGAGAGGGGCTGGGAATGGTGGCAGAGGGGGCACCACCCGCATCCCTTTGCGAGCAGCAGCATCGCTGCCCCCCGCTCATGAATATTCACGCGGCGGCTCTGCCTTTATCCCGTGCTGTGCAATTATCATTTTAAAGGCTCTCAAAGGCTTATCAGACCAGAGCAGGGGGGAAGGAAGGGCTGAGCCGGTGCCTGGGGCGGCTGGAGGAGCAGCGGGGCCGGGGCAGGGATGCGGGGGTGGGATGTGGGCAGTGCCAGCATCATCCCCTGCTCGGGGCTCCCCCGTCCTGCGCTCTGGAACCGCCGGGCTGGTTTGGGGATGGCAGTGCCGGGATTATCCCGCTCTCCTCCTCCCCGGAACGCTGGCAGGCCTTGCCGCTTACCCCGTGTAATGAGCTTTCAAATCCACAGGCAAAAAGCCGGGACAAATCCAAGGCTACTCAAGGATTTCACTCTTTGGGAAACGAGGATGAGGACGAAGCTCCCAGCCCGCACCTTCCAGCAGGAACCCACCTGAGGAGACCTCCTGGAGCTGCTGTAACTGCTCTGCTGGGATCATTCACATTCTGGGAAATACCCAATCAAACCCACTTGGAATGCACTTTCCCGTGGGATTTTTTATCCCTGTTAACACTGATTTAAACCACAGAGCAGGGAGAGAGAAGCTGGCAAAGGGGCTGTCGTGTTTCCATCAGATTCCTTATGATGCTGCACCTGATAAATACACAGAGCATCGCCCTAAGGCCATTTTTCCAAGGCACATTCCCTGGGATTTCCAAGAGCTTTTGCAAGACAAAAAAATTATAAATAATAGAGCATCGTTTGTTTAATTGTTAATAGCTCCCAGATAAGGGGGAATTCTGGCAGCTCTGGGGAGACCATGTGGCATCACAGCTTGGATGGCTCCTCAGAAGTGCTGAGCATCCAAAGGCAGGGCTGGGGAAGGAAAGGGAAAAGCTCCCGATGTTTCTGGGTGGTTTTGCGTTGGGCCCTTTCCCGGTGCTGACTGGGAATGTCTCCCCATCCCACCCCCACTCCACGTTTGCTGCTCGACATATGCTGAGGCTTTTCACTCAAAACCTGGGAAGCAAAGTCTGCATCCATGTGTTTCCAAGCTCCACCCGTGTTTCCAGGTGGTATTTGTGTTCTCTGTTTCCCCTGGAAATAGGTATTTCCCATGGAAACCCATGGAAACCTTATCCTGGGATTGTGGGATCTCTCCAGGCTGGCTCAGCCTCCGGCCCCACCACCCCTGGGAGAGCTTTGGTGCTTCTCATCACCTCTGGAACAGGTCTGGCCTGCTGCTCCTACACTGGGTGGAGAAGAAGAGCCACTTCCAGGGATGTGGGGACCTCCTGGACCACTCAGGGAAGGTCCCACCTCCCTCCCCTTTGGCAACACAGATTCAGGTCTATTTATTTTATAATCAGTGCAGTGCCTGTGGAAAAGTGTTTGTAAATGGATCGTCTGCCGGCTTGGATTTGTTCTCTTCTCCCTCTCCCTCCCATCAGGCTCATCCTGGGTTATCTCCAGCCACATCATGAGGGGGTTTGTTCCTGCCAGGAGAGCTGGATGTTACAAGTGTCCTTTGAATGTGCAATCACAGCGGGCGACTCCCCTTTCCCTCCCTTCCCGGGCGCCTGACTTGGGATCTTGTCGATGATTAAGCTCAGTGTCTCATAAATTATGTTTCACCAAATTGCTACATTAATGAGGGGCCGTGTGTTCGTGGAGGATCATTAATTATAGATACATTTTTATTTTCCCTGCAAAATTGCCCGTGTTCCTCGCTGAGTTGGTTGTGCAGCAGCGTCAGGACGGGGGGAGAAGGATCAGGGTGGGCTTGGAAGCAAGAGGAGCATTCATGGATGGCTCCTGAGGGGGTGCAGGGACCCCTTGGAGGGATTAATTTCCAGGCACTGTGCAGGACCAGCATCCCAAAGAAATGCCCTGGTCCTACAGCAGCTCTTTGCACTTCAGAGCCCTCCCCTTTCCTGGGATATCGGGTCTAATTGTTCAGCTCCCATTAATCCGGTGGTTCCCACAGCAAAGCTGCCCTGCAGGGCTGTGCCATCATTGTTGATTCATTGCTAACGATCACTTAGGCCGGGCTGAAGGTTTAGGCTGCACTCCCTGTGCCTTGGAGAGCATCCAAGGAGTGTCAGCAATCAGGAACTGGGGATGACCCTGTGCCGAGAGGGATGGGCAGTACCTGACAGGGCAGGTGCTTCCCTGTGCCCCCAAAAAGGCTGGGATGGATGGCAGGGGATCCCCAGGCAGCAGGGACACCCCAGTGCCCATGTGAGCTGCTCCCAGAGCCAGGGATTTCCCTAGAGCCACAGGGAAGGGACACATTTACAGAGAGATGATAAATTCCCCATTTGCCGCTTTATTACAAGAACTCGAAGGGGCGGAAAAGTGGATTGTTGGGTGGTTTCTTTAGTCCTTGTGGAAGCTGTTAGACTTTCATGTCGTGCTGTAATGGTAAATCAAGCCTGTCCTGGAGTTTAAATTGTCCCTGATTAAATAATTCCCAGTTGCAGCCGCTCTGTGGGGAGGCTCAGGGTGTCTGGCTGGGAGCTCCTGCCATCGGTGGGAGAAACACTTTAAATAAAGACAGATCAGGGCCTTTCCCAGATAAATCCAGGACCTGAAGGGAGCCTGGAAGAAAGAGGGAGAGGGGCTATTTATAAGGGTCTGGAGTGGGACAGGACACAGGGAATGGCTTCCCCACAGGGCAGGGTTAGATGGGATATTGGGAAGGAATTCCTGGCTGTGAGGGTGGGCAGGCCCTGGNAGGTTGGGCAGAGAAGCTGTGGCTGCCCCATCCCTGGGAGTGTCCAAGGCCAGGCTGGAGCACCCTGGGACAGTGGAAGATGTCCCTGCCCACGGCAGGGGGGGGCATTGGATGAGCTTTAAGGTCCCTTCCCTTCCAAACCATTCCATGATTCTATGGCAGACCCTTCCTCCATCCAGGCTCATCATCACAGGTGACTCCACAGGAGCTGCTCCCACTCCCTGGGGACTTGGGGGTGCAGCTCCTTGTGTTCCCACACCCTCCAGAGCAGATCTGCTCCTCAGGATACTGCTCCTGTACTCCCACCCCTTGGCAGCTCTCACACACGTGTGATTTGATGCCCAAATCCACCTCCTTCCCTGCTTCTCATCCAAGATTTGGCAGAGCAGAGACAATGATATTTGCAGAGAGCTCAGGGCCTGGGCAGGATCCACTCCAGCACTTCCAGTGCATTAGGAAGGCCTATAAATATTTAAAGCCAAACTATCCCTGCCCAAATAAGTGAACAAGCTCTGGAGCCTCTGGGTTTGTGCTCTTTTCCTCCTTTGCCTGATTCATCCACCCCTTGGGCTCTTCCCAAAAGGACAAACCACTGGGATGGTGCTTTGATTGGAGCTTTTGGCACAAGGGATGGGCTGTTTCCCTCCCTACAGGCACAGGCAGAGCTGGGGGTGCTCAGGGATCCTCAATCCAGGGTCCCAGATGCTCTGGGAGCTTTGGGATGCAGGAGGATTCCACAGGCTGGAGCATCCCATGGATGGGGAGGTGGGGTTGGCAGAGCTCCTGCCCTTCTCTGGGACTCTGTGATGCTGCTTTGATCTCCCCTTTTGGAAGACAACAGCAAAAACATCTCTGAAATGTGTCACACCACATTTAATCCAGGGCTGAAAGGCACCAAACTAATATTTTTGGCCCAAATTGCAACGTTTCCTGACCAAACCAGTCACCCCTGAGGGATGGATCACAGGAGCCTGGCTGGAGCAGGGAGACCCCCCGTGTCCTGGAGGAGCTGAAGGGGCTGGAAGGGGTTGTGAGATTAAAAAAAAAAAGAAATCTATTCTGAGCTAGAGCTAAATATTTATATGGGAAAAACCTATAGATTGTGGAGCTGATAGAAAATTGGCAGAGCTCAGGGAGCCCCTGTGCACAGCTCAGCTGTACATCAGCAGCCAAATAAAGATATTGATAATTCCCCCTTGGAAAAGTGTCCATAAATTGTGGTGTTGATGCTGCTAATAAGGCAGAGGGTGATGGGACCAGCAGAGAAACCTGGCTTTGAGTCAGAGCCTTCCAAATCTGGTTTCTTAGTCCCAGCTGAGAGAAAGAAAAGGCCAAACCTTGGAGGAAATGCTGCAAGGGAGGGGAATTTGGAGTCTCTGGGGCCTCACAGGGTGGGCTGGCAGTGGGAAAGGGTTATTGTTGGAGAGAACTGGGGCAGGACTCCAACCAAGTCCCTTCTTCTCCCCTACTGAGTGTCTTTGGCTGAGCAGCCACAGGCCCTTTGCTCTTTCCCCTCCTAAATTCTTTCTCATGTTTTCAGATGACTTGAACTGTTAATGATCCTCTGCTTTGAATGCACAGCCCCCCCATGGGACATGATTGGGAAATCCTGGGATAGTTACTGGATAGTTGCCTGACCCCAGGGAATGGTTAAAACCCTATTTCTACCCCCAGGAAATACAGGGGGGGGACTGCAAACGTTCACTCTCTTCACTTAGAACATAAAAAATAAATAAAAATCTCCTCAGCTTCCTTCCCCTGTGCTGATTGAAATCACCACTTGAAGTTCTGATCCCCTCCCACCACCAGGCTGGGTCATCCCGGCCGGGACCTGCAGAGCATCAACTCCTTCACAGAAACTTTTACTTCCCAGCTGAATTCCCACATCTGAGCAGCTCCTCCTGGTTCTGAGGGCTCTGGAGCTGCTCAGCACCGTGATGGTACCACTGAGCCTGTTTAATACCGAGCGATTTCCTGCTCCAAGCAACACTTAATGTCAATTATTGCGTGCGGCGCAGGCAGTTTTTCAATTAACTGCCCTATATAATTTTACATTTCCAGTCTCCTCCTATGTGGCTTGTGCACAAACCCTGCCAAGGGATGGCCAGGCAGACAGGAGCCATGGATTTATCTTTAAGAGGACATGGCTGGGGGGCCACAAAACCTGGGGTTTGGTTCCTGCTCTTGCCCTGGATGGTCGAGCGCTGCTGGGGCAACAGGTCTACCCGTGGAGGAGCCACATCTGGATTCCTGCAGCTGCATCCTGAATCCCTTTTGGGGGTAAAGAGGGTGTGTTTGGCCCCATTCCTGTGCAGGTGGTTCATTCTGGGCAGGAATTGCTGCTTTTAGCCCTTTCCATGCTCTGTGGTGACACAATCCAAGCCCTGCTGGTCACTCGCTGAGCTCTGGTTTATTGATGCAGATTTACACCAATAAAACCCAAAGTGCTCCTTTTTTGCTTTCAAAAGGAGAAGGTTCCCAGCAGCAGCAGCAGAGGGGGGAGCCCTGTGCTCTCTGGCAGGTTGATGGATGTGCTGTGGGCCCAGCCAGACCACTCTGCTTCCCCCTGTGCTCCAACCCATCCCTCTGTCCATCCATCACCCAGGGAAGAGCCTCCCACCCTCTTTTATCACATCCAAATAATCACAGCAAAAGCAGCTTCTCCTTAGGGTGGAAAGGGAGGCAGGAACCCCTTCTCCATCCCAGCCCCTGGTGAAAGGGGGAGATTCCCAGGTTTCCCAGGAGCAGGGATGCCTTTGCCCCCCAAATTGGCTCCTCTTCCAGCAGCTGGCAGGGAATGTAAAGTAAATAAGTGATTACTGGGAGCAAGTGTAGGGAGCAGGTTACAGCTGTGGCCTGCAGTACTTAAGGCTGGGTAAATATGTTCTTAATAATCAACTGGTATTTATTTAATGTACAATAATTCTGCTGCTAAGCTCCAGTGAAACTCAGAGTTAATTAAAAATGTCTTTGCAATCGGTCCTCTAGGGAGAATATTTTCTATTATCTGAGGGTTGGGGTTTTTTTATTATTTCTTTTTCTCCCCTCTATTCCCTGTCTGGGCCTGCTGCTCATTTTATCTTTTCCCTCTAATCCTGGTGCTGTTGGCAGCTGGGGACTTGTGTTCTGGCTATTCCCCCTGGCAGGAGGGCACAGGAGGGGGCTCTGCTTTAACCACTGCTTGGCTCCTGGGATTTGGGTGCACTCCCAGCTGGAAAATCAGGCAGGAGTGATGGAACTTCTGCTTTCCAGGAGGCTCTGGGGCTGGGACAGGGGGGTTGGATGGGGGTCACTGCTGCCCTTGGCAAATAAAAAGCATCTGATTGATTCTTATCATTGATATTTTTATATCTAACTAATGGAAAGGGAGCCCTTGGGAGCAGGAGGTCTTTGTGGTTGTTCTCCAGCTCCTTGCTGGAGCTTCCTAAGGGATTGTAGGCACCGAGCTGGAGGACACACCTCCCCTGGGGACCTGGCAGTTCCTTCCCTACTGGTCAAACTGGGAGAACTGGGAGGGCAGCTGAGCTGTGCCAGAGAAAACCCTTTCCCTGGGAGTTCAGGTGGAAGGTGCTGGTGTTTTCCCAAAACCCCACGGCACAGGGATGGTGTGGGATGGCGAGGGGGAAGAAGGCAGGATCATCTCACTGCCTGCTCTCCCACCATCCCTGAGCAAGTCGGGATTAGCAGCTCCAGAACCTTCAGAGCCAAAGCTGATGATTTGAGCCTGAAGATGAAGTGCAGAGGCAGCGAAGGGAGAGGCAACCAGAGCCCCTCTGAGGAGCAGGAGTCAGGCCAAGCCACCCCGAAAATCCTTGAGCTGCTTTTTGCCTGCTCAGGTCGGGCAGATTCGGGATTTGCTGTTTCCTAATGATTTGTTTTGCATTTGTTTCCCCCCTCCTGGTCCCTCCCCTGCTGCGGGGAACGGATGATTAGAAGTCATTTGAAGAGTAATTAGGTTTGATCCAGGACCCTTTGGGATCCCACGTTTCCTCCTCCTCTCCCAGAAGGTTTTATTGAAGATGAGTTAATGGCGCATGGCAAAACAAGGGAAGTTCCAGCACGTGGGTGATGGAGCAGGTGGGAAAACCCCAGGAAGGGAGACCCCCAGAATTTTTCCATCCCAATTCCTGCTCTGTGGTCAGCACAGCCACGTGGGGAAGGTTTTATAGAGCATAAAGGCACAAGAGCTGTAAAAAAGCAAGTCCCCCTCAGGAGGGGACACAGGCAGGGCTGTGTGAGCTGCTCCCGGGGGAATTTTGCTGCCATAAAACCAGGCCCCACCACTTCCACCCCACCATTCCCTCCTTCCAGGCACAGAATCCCAGACTGTTCTGAGTTGGAAGGACCCCCAAGGATCATCAAGTCCAACTCTCAAGTCAATGGCCCACACAGGGGATTGAACCCCTGACCTTGGCATTGTTACAGCCCAGTTTTAACCAACTGAGCTGATCTCAGGGTGTTCCATCCCAAAAACCAGGAATGGTGGGACTGGGGGAAAACAGAAGGTCATGACTGGCAGGGGGAAGACTCCAGGGCTTTAATCCTGGGGAGGTTATTCCTGCCAACATTCCCCACCTTTCCCAGGTGTGCCTGCCCGGATCAGCCCCCCCTGCTCCTCCTTGGAAGCCCTGAGGACCAGGAGCACAGTGAAACCCTCCCATCCCAGGGCTCCTTGGCTGGGTTTCCCCCCTAAATCACCAGCCAGGATGTCTCTGAGGTGTGTTTAGCCATTGTCTCTCCCGGAATGTTCCCACGTCCTTATTTATCCGATGTCTCCCGGCCGGAACAACCCCCTTTGGAAGATCAGTAGCACAATCATCGCTGGGCCGTGAAATAAGACCCGGGGAAGTGCAGCTGAGAATAATTTACCTCTCCCACATGTGAACCTGCTGAGAAATCCCCCCCGAATCCCTCGGGAAGGAGGCGATGGCAGAGCCATCCCCGCCGGCAGCGGCTCCTGTTTGTTCGGAGCAGCCTCTTCACCGCACCGAGCGTGATTCCTCCTGATGGTCCCTAATGCCTCCCACACAGCCTGTCGAGTGGGTTTTTCCCTCTCTCTTTTATTTCCCCATCTCCTCCTGTTTGGATCAGGTGTTGGCTGCTTTCCTCAGTGTTAGCTGCTTTTTTTCCCCCCAGGGATTTTTACGGTTCTTTGGAGTTCCACTGCTGGGATGGGATGGAGAAGGGACAGCTCTGCCCAGAGTGGATTCAAAACCAGCCCAAAAAAGCCAAGCAAAAACCCCAAATAGAAATTTAGGAGAAGGTTTGGCACAAGGTCCAGGTTTAGCATCCCAATAAAAAATCAGCTTCCCATAGAATGATAGAATGGATTGGGTTGGAAAAGACCTTTGAGATCATCAAGTCCAACCCTTGATCCAACCCCACTGTGATCACCAGCCCAGGGCACCCTCCTGCTCTTGGACTTGCTGCAAATCACAGCTCAGCAATCCCTGGAAAGGTGGAAAAGTGCCCTCAGCATCCCCTGAGTGCTGGAGGAGCCCCAGTTTCCGCCCCAGGGATGCCCCAGAGATGCTTCCAAGCCTGGTGGGCACCATTCCCAGCTCCTGTGCCTGCAGGATGGGCATGACTGGTCCTGACCCTTCTTACCCACAGCTGATTTTCCCCATGGAAAGTCCTGTCTGGGAAGGGCAGGACGAGGGGATGGGGTGACCTGTTCCCTAATAAAGGTGGTCCTGGAGGGCCCAAGGGGCTTTTCCCAGCATTCCTGTCCTCTCCCACTGGGAAAGGAGCGCTCTGTGCCCATCACTGCCCACAGTCCAGCACAACCCACACTGCAGTTTGGAGCCACTGAGCTCGGGCTGGCATTTGGAAGTGACATTTAAAGGTCACTGCCAATCTTCCCCCACGGAGAACACGGAGAGATGCCGGGATGGGACTGGAGGTGTGAGCTGGGCCTGCACCCCCTCCTTCCTCCCCCTCCTCCTCCTCCCCTTCCATGCTCTGCTCTTCCTTCTCCCTGCCCTCTCTCTTCCCAACTAAAATTTTCCTTCCCCTGCGAGGAAAGGGGTTGTTTTCCCTCTTCCTTTTTATTTCCCTGCCTCTTGGTTGTATCAGGTGTTGACTGTGTTACCCCAGTGTTTTTCCTTCTGGGATTCCTTCCCCCAGAACTGGGAGATTTAGGGATGATTTTCCATGGGGAGAGGGCTCAGCAGGATCATGAGATGTGCTTGTGTGACACGTCAGCTCTAGGCTGGCAAAGGCAATTCCCATCAGCTCAAATGCTCCTGCGGCAAAGCCACATTTTGCTGCTGTGCTGCAGCCCTGACATCACCATCATCATCATCACCATCATCATCATCACCATCATCATCACCATCATCATCATCATCATCATCATCATCACCATCATCATCACCACCATCAACATCATCATCATCATCATTATCATCATCATCATCATCACCATCATCACCATCATCATCATCATCACCATCATCATCATCACCATCATCATCATCGTCATCATCACCATCATCACCATCATCACCATCATCATCATCACCATCATCATCATCATCATCATCATCATCACCATCATCACCATCATCATCATCACCATCATCACCATCAACATCATCACCATCAACATCATCACCATCATCATCAATCACCATCATCATCATCACCACCATTGTAATAATTTTTAGCTTTTATTTTTATTAATCATTTTAAACTACACTTTACTATTAATTAACATTCTTCACAAAAAGTTTGCATTATTTAATTTTTTATTATTTATTTATTATCATCATCATCATCATTCTCATTAGTACATTTTACTTGTATCCAGGGAATTTTCCCTAGTCCAACCCACTTCCCAGCCAGCCTCAAGCGGGGCCACAACACACATTTGACAGCGCTGAGAAATCACACTCAGCTCCCAAAAAATAAAAATAACAAAGTCAATACAAATTAAGTCAGAAAGAAGAGCCCGTCTGTTCCCATTCTTTAAACCAGGTTTCCAGGCAATTATTCTCCTATCTCCCACAAAAAAAAAAATTAATAAGAATTCTGCTTGAATGTTCAATAGGCTTTGGTTTTGCAGAGAGTCTTTGAGGCGAAAGGAGGATGGAATGTTTAATTAGTTTCCCCCAGTCTGTCCTGATTCCACAGTGTGGGGATTGTGGTGCCTGGGGAGGGTCCATGCATGGGCCAAACACATCCCATGGGATGGAGGGGTGGGATGCAGGGGGGAGTGGGATGCAGGGGCATGGGGGGCTGGTTTAATTAAGCTGGGAAGGGGCTGGAGCAGCAGGAGGGGCTGAGGGAGCTGGGGAAGGGTCTGGATAACTCCTGAGGGAGCTGGGGGGGCTCAGCTGGAGAAAAGAAGGCTCGGGGGGACTTTCTGGCTCTGCAGTCTCTGCCAGGAGGGGGAACAGGGACAGGATGAGGGAACAGCCTCAGGCTGGGCCAGGGGAGAGGCAGGTGGGACAGCAGGAGGAATTTCTGCATGGAAAGGCTGGTCAGGCCTTGGAATGGGCTGCCCAGGGAGGTTTGGAGTGGAATCTCCACCCCTGGAGGTGTCCAAGGAACAACTGGATGTGGCACTCAGTGCTCTGGGCTGGGGGACAAGGTGGGCATCAGGCACACGGTGGGGTCAATGACTTTGGAGGGCTTTCCCAACCTGGATGATCCTGTGCCATCTCCTGACAATCAAACTGCTCTAATGAAAGACCTGCCAAAGAGGTGGCACCCCAGGCTGCTCAGCTGGCACACCAGAGCAGCAACTCACAGGCAGAGCTCACAAGCATCTGCATTCACACACAAACTGTCAGAAGGTTATTTTAAACCTCGCAGGATCCTTTTTCTCTGCTCCTTTTCCCATTTTTTTCCCCTCCTGGAGGTGTCACTCTCATCCCCACGTCTTCCAAGTTGCCTCTCCTGGCTGTTCCCATGCTCAACCCTCCCCTCTCAGAGCTCTCCTTCGTGCCCATCTGTGCTCTCACCAGCTCCTCTGCCTCCTCCATAAATAGAAACCCCCCCACCCTGGATCCCAGAGAAGCAGAAGCCTCCGAAGGAACAGAGCAGGAGATAAATGGATGTGTCCATATGGAGAAAGACAAATAGACAGGAAGATAAGGGGAGCGGGGAGCGAGCATTGTGTGTGTCTGGAATCAAATTAAGAAATTTCTCACATATGTTTCGTTCCATCAGGACCTCAATTATGCAGACTGTGTCTCCTGCCTCGTCGCCATAAATAAAGCACAGTTTGCCAAAAGGACAACAATAATATTGCACTAATATTATTGCAGCCCATAAATAAACACGGGGGGAGATGCCACTGATAATCAGGGGGTCATTTCCCATCCCTTAATGCAATGGCTGTGGGAGAGGCCGAGCTCTGAGCTGGGGGACAGAAGCAGTTCTCTGTCATTCCAATATTTATCAGTGCAGATCTAATTAAATACCTGCTTTGGGCCATGTCTGAGAGTGAAGTAAATCAACATAATCCCATTGACATCAGCTGAAATGTGATCATCTACTAAGTCCCACCCA
>CM031072.1:2551959-2564739 GCA_013398505.2 Rhegmatorhina hoffmannsi
ACTCTGTGCCCTGGGCTGGTGATCACAGTGGGGTTGGATCAAGGGTTGGACTTGATGATCTCGGAGGGCTTTTCCAATCCAATCCATTCTGTGATTCTGTGAGTCTATGCCTGGGCACCTCATGCCATCTCAGCTGCAGAGGGAACCCAGAGCACTGGGAAGGCCACTCCTGAGGCAGAAGTGCTGGATGGAAGGCAGACAGCAGGAGAAATGAAGACAAACAGCTGGAGCTGCTTCGTTCCTGCTCTACACTCAGGGAAGGCACAGGCAGCAAAGAGAAATCCAATAACACAAGAGCTGTTACAAGCTCCCTGTTGGGCTGGACTCCTCCTCCCATCCCCCAGAGCACAGGGAGCTGCTCCTGGTGACAGGACCAACCCACCAAGGCTCAAACTGCCCTGGCAGAGGGGGGTTTCTCCAGGCTGGTGACCCCCCCAGTGGTGGCACCAGAAAACCACTCAAAACTTTTAAATGCAACAAGTCCCCTCCCAAGCAGATGATGGGGAGTTCTGGGGTGTTTGGTCTGGGAAGGGGACAACTCCTGTGTCACAGGGAGGGCTGAGCTGCCAAGGTCATGGGGAAACAAGGTCTGAGATGGGACATCCATGAGGATGGAGCGTTCCCAAGTACCAGGCATTCATGGCATGATCTTTAGCTGCATTCCCTCAAGAAGTTTGGGAGGATTGGGAAGGCAGCTGAAGCACTGACAGAGGGAATTAGGAAGGACCAGCCTGGCTGGTTTGGGTGGATGATAAAATCATTCCAGTTTGGAAAAGATCTCCATGATTGAGTCCAATCTGTGACTAGCCCAGTGCACTGAGTGCCACGTCCAGTCATTCCTTGTCCCCACCAGCATCCAGGTCAGGGAGATGCTCCCAGGGGAGGAAATGGGCTTGGCCATGCACAGGGGAACATCCCTGCAGCACTGGGAGCAATCAGAGGCATTTTGGACTAAGACTGTGACCCCCAGAGCCAGATCCCAACTACAAAGCCAGGCTTTATTAGCAGGAACTGCACTGCACCAGCCAACCCTCTCCTTTCCAACAGCCCAACTGCAAGGCACAGCTCCATCCAGACATTAATTTGGTGTTGTTGTTGTTTAATTTGCCAACTTCTTTATCTGGGAGTGTGGCAGGGCTGCCTCGTGCTCGGGATGCTGAGCAAGCCGCGCTGCGCCGCTATGATTAGATGGCTGAGACCCAACCTCAGCAGCTGCTAATCCTGACTATTAATTAGAAGATTTGGGCTAAGAATTCCAGCACAGAGGCTCAGTTAAGCCTGAGCAGTTTGTGCTTTTTCTGTGCCCCTCCTCCTCTCCCCCTGCAGCCCTTGCCTGTCATAATCCCTTGCAGGAGCCAGCGGGGTCGGACCCTGCCGAGCAAGGACAGCCGGGCACGGGCACTGCTTTTCATCCCTGGAAAGAAAAAAGCCAGGAGACTGCCGTGGTGACACGGGGAATTCAGCCTAGCCTGAAATGACAGCATCTCCTCCTCAGGCCAGTTCATTAATTTTTATAGCTCAGCAGCTTGGAGAGCCCTGAATTGGGGTCAGTGCCTGGTTTAGTGGTGCGGGATGTGCACGGTGGAAACTGCGCCGGAGCGTTCGGGTCTCGCCCAGCCCGTGTTGAGCAGCTGCTTGAGCCAAACTGGGCAATTACTCCTCTCTGCTGAGGGCAACAGGGGTCAGTGCCACCTCCTTGCCCCAGTGTGGGGACCTCTGGCAGCTCTGGCTCCCCAGGCTGTCCCCAGGCTGTCCCCTCTGCTCCGACCTTGCGAGCTGTGCTGGTGAGACATGGCTGGAAGATGCTCTCAGGCATCTGCCAAGCTCCATTTGAACAGAGAGAGAGAGGTGGCATCTTGAAAGCTGGGCAAAGACAGCCCAGCCATCTCCCCTCTCCAAATTACTTGTTTGCACTGAAACCTAATTTTCATTAATTATTTTCAGGGCTACACTCCCTGCAAACGAGCTGGCTGAGCTGTGCCTTGCTCAGGGCTGGGGAAGGGGGTGAATCCACGTGTCCTCTGAGCAGTGGGAGAGGCCAGGAGACCTAATACTAATTTTTTTTTTTTTTTTGCATTCCTGATGCTTATTTTCCTTTCCCAGAGTGGCTCTGCTGCTGCCTGTCCCAGCCCAGCCACACAGCAAAGCTGAGCCAAAGGGTGGCGAGTTCTTGGACGGCCCCCAAGGAAGGGCTTCAAAGCCATTAACATCTCCCAGAATGAAATATTGATGGTCAGAAAGCTGTTAACAGGAACAAGAGACTTGGCAACCCCAACACCTGGGATGCTGCCCATTCTGCTTGGGGAAAAAAGCACAAATTCAGAAGGAAAGGAGGGGGAGAGCAGAGCCTGGTGAGGCCCAGCGGGAGGGGAGGGCCCGTGGGCCGATAAAGCTCTTTATCCCCCTCCCTTTTGCATTTCATAAACTAAATTGATTTCCAGGAGAAAGGAGCACTCACCACATTCAAAGGGAGCCTTTGGAATGGAGCTTTAATTGAATTTCTGAGGGCTGCTTTTGCTGTTTCCCTTTCTCCTCCTGCCCTTCCCCTGGAAATCAGGAGATTCCATCAGGATGAGGAGTTGGGATGTGTCCAAGAGTGTCCTTTGGAAGGTGCCATCACCACCTCCCTGAGCCAGGGGGGCAGAGGCAGGACAAGGGATGGGGGAGAGGGTTCCTTTCCCTCTGCTGGGGCATCTCAGACCCTGCTGCTCATTCTCCTTCCCCATCTCCTGCTGTGCCTTGGCCATCCTTGCCTTTCATTAGTGCTTGTTTAGAGTTGGTTTTTTTTCAGGAATTGGTTTTTTCATACAATTTCTCCATATTTTAGTGGATTTTTCCCCCTTTCCCTTTATTTTTGGACTAAGTGACTCAGTCCAGCCCAGCCCCCTGCTCTGGAGGTGCAGATATCCCATTCCATCAACTCCCCATTCCTGAGAACTTCCTTCCACCCTGTGCTCCTCCCAATCTGGGGAAGGGACTCAGGACCCCCCAAAACCAAGCAGGGCTTTCCATCCCTGCTCCTGCCCCAACCTCAGCATGGACAGACAGCTCAGGCTGGAGACAAGACCCTGGTTGAGGAACACCAAGAAGGTTTGAGGAGCAACTCCCCAGCACCATCCACATCCTTCCCCCCAAAACACCACATAAACCCCCTCCCACTTTTCCTGGGAAAGTCCAGCTCTTCCCCCCATCCCTCCACTGACAGAGTGACTGGAGGAAGGTTTTGAGCAGGTCATTGATTCCAAAATGAACCAACCATTTAACATTGAGTCACAGGGAAGACCAAGTCAATCCCAAATGATTTCCTTTTCCTAATCCTTTTTTTCCCCCCAAATGAATCACTTTCACCAAATTGAGACCCAACCACCCACTTCTGCTCCACCCACCCCTGTCTCTAAAGAGGATCAGTAACATCTCTTGAGGAAGAAGAGCTGGGATGAAGGAGAAAGCCACACCAGCAGCTTCCCAAACTGGGAGAACTGGAGCCTCCCCACAGCAACCTGTCAGTGCCTTCTGTGTTTGGCAGAGGTAGAACAATTATTTAGTTTTTCTGGGGGGCAGAAGAGCAAAAATCACAGCTTGAGGGTTGGGTTAAGGAAGAAAACCTCCATTTTTCCCCCTCACATCACAAAATGCAGAGTATTTGTTGCATGTTCATGTGTAAATCTGCAAGGAAAGAAGAGCTGCTGTGGGTCAGGGGCACTGGGTGTCCTTGCTGGGGAAGGGAATTGGGTTATCCTGGGATGGAGGAATTGCAGATATTCCCACATTCCCAGACACCCTCCCCTTCCCTCCACCCCCATGTGCTGAGCAGACAGACACATCCAGCTGCTTTATCTTCAGCTTCAGCACTGCACAACCAGAGTTGTTTCCACCCTCCCAGACACGGGAATGATGCAACAGCAGCTCCAAACATTCCTGGGGTTTGGGGGTACCACCCCAGTTTGCTCATGCACAACCTCCCCATGTGCCTGCTCAGACACTTGTGGGTTTGAAGGCACTAACAGCAAAAGAAATTCTCATTTTGAACCCCATTACCAACCAAAATACAGTGGTTTGCTCCCATATGTTCCTTCCCAGCAAACTCCTATGGGGCTGCCCTCGCTCCCTGTCCACACACATCAGATCTGGGAGCACAGAGACCTCACATTTCACCCATCCCCACACTCTTTGTACTTGTTATTGAAGTGTCGGGACCACAGGCACGTCTGGCCCTTTTTTATCCACCAGAAAATTAAATTACACACACCCAGAGCTGTTGTTCCCCCACACAGCCTGTGATTTGCATTCTGGTTAAGAACAGGCTGTTTTCATATTCCTGCAAATGTAGCAGCCTCTTGGTCTTAATAAATTCATGAGCATTGATTCCTGGGGGGAACACTGTGAATATTAGACAGGAAGACACGGGGTTTCTGACCAAAGCAAAATGCTTTGCTCCTCTTTCCCTTCCCCTACAACCTGGAAATCCCTTTTTCAGCACACACCTGGTCGGGGTGGGGGGAGCCCATGTGGGAAACTGACAGCAGATCATGACAGAACACTCAGAATTGGGACCTGAGGTTATTAAAAGCAATGGAAAGGGTTGCTCTGGGGGGTCAGCTTGTTCTTCCTGCAGCACCTCCTGGTGCTCAGCCCAAATCCCTGTTTTTAAGGACTATTTAAAGAGGCTCCACCTGCTCCAGGGCTGCTGAGATGCAGCTCCTCATCACCACAGAAAAACCCTTAAAAACAACAAAATAAAACCCCCACCAGGGTGGAGTTGGTGCATCGATGCAGCAAAGATGATCCTGAAAGCACCTGGGATGGAGCCCTTGATCCATCTGGCACAAGTGCCCAGAGAAGCTGGGACTGCCCCATCCCTGGAAGTGTCCAGGGCTGGGCTGGATGGGGCTTGGAGCAACCTGGGCTGGTGGGAGCTGTCCCTGCCCATGGCAGGGGGTGGGACTGGAGGAGTTTTAAGTTCCCTCCAACTCAAACCATTCCAGGATTCCATGATCCATCCAGGATGGGCACCCCAAGGCTCCCATCTCAGCGAGGCACTTGGATCAGACCAAGATGGTCCCTTCCCAGTCCCTTCTTCCCACAGTAATCCCATTTTCCAGCCTAAGTTTCTGCCTGACACTGAAGGATGAGCTCTTAATGATACCAAATTAATAACTGTTGTAGAGTTTATTTGAGAAGATCATAAAAAAATCAGTAATGTCATCGTGTCAAACAAAGTTTCTGGTGGGTTTTTGCAATTATTATTATGCAAGTCTGCGATTTTTTCCCTTCCATCATTGATCTGAAGCTTTCAGAGAGACATTAATGTACCTGACTACATCAAACCTCCTAATTATTCACCTCCAGCCAAACAACTGATTCTCCAGGGACTCCAGGAGGACCTCAATTGTTCCTTGTGTGTTTCTGAAACTCCTTCTCACAGCTCATTTTTTTCCTTTGTGTCCCAGTCCAGCAGGTGGGCCCAGTTTGTCCCAGTGTGGGGGTGACCAAAGCTGGGCATTCTAAACCCTCTGGGCCATTGCCCAGCAACTGTTCCCAAGGGCCCATTGGCAGCAGCTGCCCAGGGCACAGCTGAGCCCTCAGGCTGGGAGCTGGCTGGGAAAGAAGCCTGGCAGAGGAGCTGGAGAACTGCCCTGCAGGGACTCCTTGGCACCTCCACACCCACCTGAGGGCTCAGCTCTGCTCAGGGGCCAGCAACGAGTCCAAAATCCCCCCTGACTGCCACAGTCACATCCCCCAGGGTGGAACTCCCTGCCCTGGGGGAGGCACTGGGGGCTCCCACCCAAACCTCAGGGGAGACAATCTTGGCCTTTGGGCACCTCTGGCACCACTCCTGGCATCCAGAGGAGGAGCAGACCCTGCACAGGAGGAGCCCCCCACTCTCCACCAGACTGTGCCATCATCTGCACCAACAGCTTTGGCCCCTCCTTTGCCTTTGGCCTCGGGGGAACCACGTGGGGCTCAGCACAGGGGCCACCAAACCCCACTGTGTTTGTGCCCCAGGGGGCTGGGTTAGACTGCTGGGCTTGGGGGTTAAACCCAATTTCTCTTTGTGCCATTGCATTGATTGCAATATTGGTATTAAATTGTGACTCTGATTTAGACTCTCTCTTGTGGTGGGTTCGTTTCTCCTGCAGGTTCACCTTGAAACCAACCCACTTTCCTTCATGCCTTTGCTTCCCACACATAGCACAGAAGACCTACCACGCCCTGTGGCCACCAGGCAGATTTGGGGTTCCTGTGCCTGCACAGACCAGCGTGGCACTCACCCCCCGGGAGTCTGGGGGTGCCCATGGGGGGATGAACCCCCTGGATGAGCCCCCTGGATCCCTCATGAACCATCCCGGGCAGGGACGAGCGGCTGTTCCTGTCGGGAATTGCTGTTTCTTCCCGGTGACTGTAGAGGGAAGTAGATGACTAAAGAGACTTTTTGCCTCTGGCTGGAGCGAGGTGATCCGAATCCAGGGCAAGTTCCAACCAATCCCTTCCTCCTTGGGAGACCTTTCCAAGGCTGGTTTGGGGCAGGAACTTCCCCCCTGTGGCACAGCTGCCCCCGCCCCGAATCCCCCGGGGCTCCAACCCCCAAAAGTGCTTTCTGTGCCCCAAGGCTGCTCCTTTTATCCCTTCTGAGCACAGAGAAGCCTCTTGCCCAGCTGGGGGGAGGCTCGAGGCTGATCCCTCATTCCAGGAGGGAAGCCTTTGATGCTTCTCCTGGAGCACTGTGGAAGCAGCTTCCAGCTTGTCTCCTGCCAAGAACTTCCATGGAAGGCAGGGCAGGTCTGACCAGGGAAGGGCTTTCATCTCTCTGCTGCTCATTATGGAGCAGGACTTGGAGACTGACAGTCATGGAATTGTAGAATCCTGGAATGGTTTGGATTGGAAGGCACTGTCAAATCATCCAGTGCCAGACACCTTCCATTCCACCATCCCAGGGTACTCCAGCCTGGCCTTGGACACTCCCAGGGATGGGGCAGCCACAACTTCTCTGCCCAACCTGNCGCCTCACAGTGCCCAGAGTTGCTCAGAGGGCACAGGGGCCATGCAGGAAACACCTGGGATGGGGGACACTGGGTGGGAATCCACCACTGGGGGAAGGGCAGGTCGTGGGCCCTGAACCCAGGCAGGGATGGAAGGAGGAACATCCTTGAAATACTCTTTGTAGAGCCCAGGGATTGTTCTCCTGCCCAAACAAGATGTGGTGGGAGCCACCAGCCCTGGCAATGTGCCCTGGGGCCACCTCAGCATCACTGGGAGGGGGATTTTCCTGGCTCTGCACCCCCTGAGCACCAGGCAGGTCCTCAGCACGGGCTGAAAACAACACTCTGAGCTGCCCACAGTTCCCATGAACATGAATTCCAAACAACTGAGGCAGCATCTGCCTCCCAAACCCCACTCCCACCCACCCAGGGCTTCATCCTGCAGTGTGGCAGCAGGGGAAATAAATTAAAACCCCACACAAAGCTTGGTTTATTCCAGGATTTCTCTGCTATTCCTCACCTCTCCCACCTCTGCCAGCCTTTCCTCCCTGGCTGTTCTCACCTCTGTCCAGCCCAGGGGAGGGCTCAGCTCCCAACAAACCCCTCCCGGATCCCTCCTGTTCCTGCTCTGGCATTTGATACTTTATCAGGAGAAGATACACAGAGGGAAGGAATATATTGTGCAAATGACTTGATAATGCACAGCAAGGCAGCACCATGACCTTAAAAACTGCCTGTTAACAGAGGGGGGAAAAAAGAGAGAGAAGAAAAGAGACGGGAAGACTTTGCTGGGAGCCCTGATAGTCTGGGTGGAAAATGGAATTGTTTTTTTATGATTTCCAGTCTGCTTTAACTCTGCCCTCCAGGTCAATAATCTCAGTAACAACCTTTTCCTCCAAGAAAATGTTAGAGCTTGTGCTGGTCCCCACAGGAATTCAAGTTCAGGTTCCTCCATGAAGCAGTTCATTGCCTGGCAGCCAGAAAAATGCTGGAGCATCCCAGGTGGGCAGCAGGGAGAGCCCCCCAGGATGGCACCCGGTGGCCCTGTGTGGAGTTGGCACATCCCTGTGTGGAGTTGGCACATCCCTGTGTGCAGTGGGGATGAGCAGGATGAGGCACAGCCTTGCAGGGGCATTTTTCCTCTGCCAGGGAATTATCTTCCCCATTTTCCCCCCATTTATTACCCACCCCCTTCCTGCTGAAGTTTCCCACCTCAGTGCTGGAGCACAAGAGTTCTCCAGTGGTCACAAAAGAAAGGGCTGTGTTTCCATGGCAACTCCCTTCCCAAATGAGGGTTGTCGTCCCCAGTACCCCCTGCTCACAGACAGCCCTGCCAAATCTGTGCCCCCTGGCCTGGAAGTGCCATGGGGAGGATGTGCCAGTGCTGCTCCACACGACTCTCAGACCCCCAGGGTGCCCAAGCTCTGCTGTAGCTCCAAATTATAAACTCTGGACCACTTTTTTGCCACCTTCCCACTCCTCCTGCCTCAGGCACCCTCTCCAAGGGCCCTGCTCTCCCTGGGTGCCCCCTTCTTGCCCTGGGTGCCCCCTGCTCTGGTTGGAATCTGCAGGAGGTCCCAGCTCCTGGTGAGTGCCCAGCAGTGTCTTGTCTTGGCTGCTGGAGAGAGAAACACGAGGGTGCATGGAGCAGGTGCCAGGCTTTGAGGTGATTCCTGCCCCAGCAGGAGGCTGACAGCTGGCAGGGAGGGTGGGCACAGCCCCTGGCAGGTCTGGCCAGCACCGGAGATGCTCCAGGTGTCACCTTGGATCGTGTCTCCGGCTGGTCCCTGTGTCCTGCACGTCCCTTCTCCCCCATCCCCCCGAGATTTGGGGTATTTGCCCCCCTCCAGCCTCAGGGGTGTCTGTGCTGTGTCTGTGCCCCTGGGGCTGGCACAGGGTGAGGGGATGATCCACATGGGAACTGCGTGGCAGGGACATGTCCCCAGTGCTCCCGGCGGGCACGGGCTGTCACCCCCCTCCTCCCGAGCCAGGAGGGCACACGTGCAGCTAAAGCACCACTGGCAGCTCCTCGGTGCCACCTCCCCCTGCCTCCATTCCGGGCTGCAGGGGCACTAATGAGGATGTTGGTGCCTGGCAGGGCCCTGGCAGTTGGGATTTGCGCTGCTTTCCCGGCTAATGCCCATTGCCAGCGTGGATTGCTGCCCGCAGTGTGCGGGCACAGCTCCCCCCAGGGCCCCCGCACAGTGTCAGGGCTTAAAGAGATTCAGTGAAACACAACCTGACACCGCGAGCTGAAGTGGAATGTGAATAATGTGGCTCTGGTGCCCTCGGCCCCTCCTCCCCTTCCCGGTTCCCTTTTATGTGCGTGGAGCGTTTGGGGGTTTGTGACACCTCGGATTTTTCTGTGGAAAAGGGAAGGCAACTTCCAGAAACCACAAATCTCACAGGGAGGGGGGAGAGGAGGATTGCTCAGATGATTTGCTGCATGACTCATGGATCTATTATTGCATCCCAGAATGGTTTGGGTTGGAAAGGACCTTAAAGCTCATCTTGTCCCACCCCTGCCACGGGCAGGGACACCTTCCATAGCCCAGGTTGCTCCATCCTGACCTTGGACACTTCCAGGGATGGAGCAGCCACAGCTTCTCTGGGAAATCCATTCCAGGGCCTCCCCACCCTCCCAGGGAAGGATTCCTTCCCAATATCCCATCTGAACCAGCACATGGATTCATGGAATGGTTTGGATTGGAAGAGACCTTGAAGATCATCCAGTCCCACCCCCTACCATGGGCAGGGACACCTCCCACTGTCCCAGGGACACCTCCCACTGTCCCAGGGACATCTCCCACTGTCCCAGGTTGCTCCATCCTGACCTTGGACACTTCCAGGGATGGAGCAGCCACAGCTTCTCTGGGAATTCCATTCCAGGGCCTCCCCACCCTCACAGGGAGGAATCTCTTCCCAATATCCCATGTAAACCCACCCAGCCTTTGCCCACACCAACCAAGCAGCGCTCCCATGGCTCCATCCCAGCTCTCCACGGCATGAGCTCTGTGGTGCCTCTGGAGTTTGGGCACAGCCAGCTCTGCCAGAAACCCCTTTTCCCAGCAGCTGGAAGGTCTTGTTTCTGCCAGCCCCATCCTGGACCCACCGAGCCCTCATTCCATGGTCCTGTGCTCACAGAGCACCCCTTTGACCCCAGCCCGTGTCTCCAAACCAGGAGCAGGGATGCTCCAGGAGGTCCCCATGGTGGATGCAGAGGGTGAGGTCAGTGTAGCAGCCTTGGTTCCCACCTGCCTTGGCCTGACAGACTCACATTTATGATCTTTATCTCCTTATGCATTTTAAACCCTGTTTGAAAGAGGCTCTGACAAAGCAGCACCGACCCCGCTCCCCCTGGACTGGGCTGAAGGAGATCCTGCCTGCTCCCACCGAGGCCCACATCCTCACAGAGGGCTCCTGCTTCCCACAAATCAGCCCCAAATGGGATGTCAGAGAGAAATCTGCGGGGCAGGAGGGTAATTTTTATTGTCTTTGAGCAGCTGTGCACGGAGGAGCTGTTGGCGGTGCTGATCGGCTGAGCCGCTGCGCTCACCAGGGTGGGGCCAATCCGGGCTGGCTCTCACGGCCTCAGGCAAGGAAAGGGCTGTGGGTGCTGCTCTGCTCCCTCCCCTCAGTGGGATCCTTACAAAATGGGGCCAGAAGGGATTGGAGTGGTTGCACAGTGCGGCCCTTGCATCCTCCTTCACACTCCTGAATCCCCTGCATCCTTCTGCACCCCCTGCATCTTCCTGCACCAGCTTCTCTCCTTCTCCATCCCTCTACATCCTCTTGAATTCTTTTGCATCCTTCTGTGTCCTCTGCAATCTCTGCATCCTACAGAACCTCCCTGCACCCTCCTNTATCCCTCTGAATCCTTCTGCATCCTTCTACATCTCCCTGCACCCTCCTGCACCCTCTGACGTCCTCCTATATCCTACATCTCCCTGCACTCTTCTGCATCCTTCTGTATCCCTCTGAATCCTTCTGCATCTCCCTGGATCCCCCTGCACCCTCTGACATCCTCCTGGATCCCTCTACATCCCCCTGCATCCTCCTGTATCCTTCTGCATCCCCCTGCACCCTCTGACATCCCCCTGCATCCTCCTGTATCCTTCTGCATCCCCCTCCACCCTCTGACATCCTCCTGGATCCCTCTACATCCCCCTGCATCCCCCTGCACCCTCTGACAGCCTCCTGGATCCCTCTGACATCCCCCTGGATCCCTCTACAACCCCCTGCATCCTCCTGCCCCATTAAACCATCTCAGCATCCTCATCCCTGGACTCAGCCCCTTCAAACTTCCTCAGGATCCCCCTCAGGAACTCGACACTCCAGCCCAGACCTGGGCACAGGATTCCTGTCCAACCCTCCACCCCTCCACCAGGAGACCTTTGCCCAGGCATTCCAGTGCATCCACCCCAACCCCCCAGCAGGTTCTGGTGACTCTTTGACCTGCCGGGAGGCGATTTCATCCATCACCACCTCGGGAATGTGCCCTGAGCCCTCGGGCACCAGGTGGTCCCTGCTGGGAGCAGCTTGAGCTCCTGCCCGGTGGGGAGAGCTGGAAACCTCAGCAGTAAATAAAGGGAAGAGTTGGGTTTGGGGGAAGCTTTCCCAGCTGTGGTGGCCTCTGCTGTGCGGGCGTATTTCAGGCAGGTGACAGGGACCTTGCTGAGTGTCCTTGCTGGGAAGGAGCGTGATGGATCTGGCTTTTACAGACAACAAAGAGGCCCTGATGTGACACCCCGGTGATGGATCGTCCCTCCTGCTGCCCCAAGTGATTACTCGGGAAAACTTTGCAGTCTGTAAATATTTACTGGGGGGACCACAACCAGCTCCTCCCCTTTGAGGGCACAGGGAGGTTTGGTTTAATAAAGCCTCACTTAGTAAAGTCGTGAAGTTGGAAGGAAATGAGGTTTGGGGGCCATTTCCTGTTGATGCAGGTGGGGACAGTCCCTGAGCAGGCAATGCCAGAGCCACGTCCTCTTCTACCTCAGCTCCCTGGGAGCTGCATCCTCTGCATCCTCCTGCATCCCCTGGACCCTCCTGCATCCCCTGGATCCTCCTGCATCCCACTGCATCCTCCTTCATACTCCTCCATCCCCAGAATCCTTCTGCATCCTTCTGCATCCTCCTTAATCCTTTTTTATCCTCTGCACCCTCCTGCATCCTCCTGGATCCTCCTGCATCCCCTGAATCCTCCTGGACCACCTGTATCCTCCTGCATCCCACTGCATCCTCCTTCATACTCCTCCATCCCCAGCATCCTTCTGCATCCTCCTGCATCATCTGTATCCTACTGCACACTCCTGCATCCTCCTTCAGCCTTTTTATCCTCTGCTCCCTCCTGTATCCTCCTGCATTCCCTGCATCCTCCTGTATCCTCCTGCATCCCCTGAATCCTCCTGGACCACCTGCATCCTCCTGCATCCCACTGCATCCTCCTTCATGCTCCTCCATCCTCAGCATCCTCCTTCATCCTTTGTATCCTCTGCATCCTCCTGCATTCTCCTGAATCCTCCAGCATCTTTCTGCATCCTCCAGCATTTTCCTGGATCCTTCTGCACCCTCCAGGATGCTTCTGATTCGTCCTACATCCTCCAACCTCTTCCTCCTGCATCCTCCAGCATCCCCCTGTATCCTCCTGCATCCTTCAGCATCCCCCTGGATCCTCCAGCATCCTCCTGCATCCTCCAGCATCCTCCTGGATCCTCCAGCATCCTCCTGGATCCTCCTGCATCCTCCTGCATCCTCCTGGATCCTCCTGGATCCTCCTGCATCCTCCAGCATCCTCCTG
>CM031072.1:2583364-2595040 GCA_013398505.2 Rhegmatorhina hoffmannsi
CCCCCTTCAGGGGGAGGGTGTGGAGGATGAGACAAATTGGATTAAAATTAACCCCAACCTCGTGCCAGGCCTGGGGATATCCCTGATTATCTTCTTTCCTGGGAGCCCCCTCTAGGGCTGGGAATGTGCCATTAAATGGCTCGTTTGTAGGACTGGGCTGGTTCAGAGAGTTCATAATGTCCATGTCATGGCAGTTTAGCAGGAGAATGTGGATCTTCTGCTCAAGGAGACAGGGCCATCCATCAAAGTGTTTAACAGCCTCAGGTCAGCTCCCTCTGCTTGGGCAGCTCCGGGAAGGGAGCCAAGGAAACCATGGGGTTCATTCCAGGACTTCTCTGGGAAGGGCTGAGGGAAGAGCTCAGTTCATGGCCAGGAGCAGGAGCTTGGCTGGGACAGATTCCCCCTCACCTGCCAAGTGCCAGAGGTGGGAGGGGAAAGGTTGGAAGCTCTGGGATGTTTCCAACCCAACCTGCAGCCCCTGGAGGTGCAGCGTGACACTGAGGGGTGACACTGAGCTGTGACACTGAGCTGTGACAGGGGACACTGAGTGGTGACACTGAGCTGGGACACTGAGCTGGGACAGGGGACACTGAGCTGGGACAGGGGACACTGGGCTGGGACACTGAGTGGTGACACTGAGCTGTGACACTGGGCTGGGACACTGAGCTGGGACAGGGGACACTGAGTGGTGACACTGAGCTGGGACACTGAGCTGGGACACTGAGCAGTGACACTGAGCTGGGACAGGGGACACTGAGCTGGGACACTGGGCTGGGACACTGGGCTGGGACACTGAGCAGTGACACTGAGCTGGGACACTGGGCTGGGACACTGGGCTGGGACAGGGGACACTGAGCTGGGACACTGGGCTGGGACACTGAGCAGTGACACTGAGCTGGGACAGGGGACACTGAGCTGGGACACTGAGCTGGGACACTGAGCTGTGACAGGGGACACTGACGGGGACAGACAGGGCCTGGGGAGGAAGGACAGGCTGTGGGGAGGCTGCAGCTCCGAGGAGGAGGAGGAGGAGGAGGAGGAGGATGAAGCAGGGAGGGTTTGGTGGAGCTGTGGCAGAGAGGTGGGCAAAGAGCCCCCTTGGTGAGCCCAGCACGGAGATGTGACAGTGCTCCAAGGCCCTTTCCTCTTGTCCTGTCACTTGTTAACCTGGGAGAAAAGAACAACCCCCACCTGGCTCCCCCCTCCTCCTGCCAGGGAGTTTTAGGGAGTGAGAAGGTCCCCCCCAAACATCTTTTCCTCCAAAGCACACCCTGACTCGACTGAGCTACAGGCAGAGTGTGCTGGTGCTCCCAGGCCCAGCAATCAGGACAGAAAAAAAAAGGAAAAAGCAAAGAAAAGAACAATTCTGCAAACCAGGAAATGTTTCATCCTCATCTTGTGGGTTTTCAGAGCCTCCCTCTCGCCACTTCCTCCAGGGATTGCTGATTTTCCCCTGTAATTAGCAGCAAACTGTGATTGCCTTGCTTTAAAAGCAAGCCAAGTGTCTCCCTTGGATGCCCACATGGGCTTTTCCCCCCATCTTTTCTTCACATTTTCTTTCTCACCACATAATTAAATCAGAACTGGCAGCCAACAAAACTCTTGGAGGAGCCAAACCCTCCCCAGGAGAGAAAGGAGCAGTTTGGGGGGAGTCCTGCCCCAAAGTGGGGAGCCCTGGGGGGTCCCCACCGTCCAATTTTTGGAGAGAAATGCCTGGATGTGGCACTGGGTTGGATTCAGTGAGGGCTTTTCCACCCTCAGTGATTCCACTATTCACAAATAACAGCTGGGATCATCCCCAGGCAGAAGCAGCTTAACCATTTATAGCATTGTACAGTTTAGGGATGGCTGAGATTTCCACTTCCCAGCCAGTTTTCCTTCTTATTTATCACAATTAAACATCAGTGTTACAATTTTTAAATGATTTTATAAAATTTCTTTCCATTTTTATAACTTTTTTTTTAACTTAAGAGCCACCAGCAGGACAACTGGAGAAGTTTTTATCTTTCAGAAAAGAACAAACCTTCAGGCCTGGTGTCCTTTTCCCTTGGCCAAGCTGGTGATGCCAAGGCTGGGCAGATGTTGGGCAGCCCAGTGCCCCCCTCCAGCCCTGCCCTGGCATTTCTGGCTGCCACCCCCCCTCTCTCTCCTGCCCAGCCCCACCTTGTCTGAGATGGAGAGATGCACCAGAGAGTCTGTGAATAAAACATGAAGCAGAAAGTGAATCCTTTCTGGCACCTGGTTACTTCTCTTCCCAGTGCAATATGTGAGCCTCTAATTGCTTGATTTACTGTAGCAGCCACTGTGCCAACAGCAATAAATAATGTTAATTAATATAAGGTAACCCACTGACAGAGAGGCTGGTAATTACCAGGAAACCAGAGGGATGGGCCTTTTGTGGTGCTGTTGGAGAAGAGCAGAGCACAATTTCCTCTCTATTTGGTTATCTGTCATCCTTTATTTGTTTGCCTTGAGCGCTCTGTGGAAAGATCTCGGGTCCAATTCCTGTTTGTTTTCTTTCTCTTTTTTCCCCTCCCCTTTCCCCAAGGACATGGAACGTTAATGGGAGAAGAGTTTCTTTGATTAAACACACAGAGAAATGAGGGTTTTTTTCCCCCTGAGCGTTTGCAGGGAAGAAAATCCGACGCCAAATGTCGAGTGTGAACATCCTGGTGTGCCAAAAAGTCTGGCTGGAAACAGGGAATTATTGATTCCAACGTGACAAAGTCCCCCCTTACCCTGCCAGGGCTGTGTGTGCCTCACCCAGCAGATTGAAGCATTTCTTTAAATACTTTTGTTGAGCCTGGGGCTGAGGAAATTCAGGGTAATCCTGGAAAGATGCAGAAGGAAACACCTCCTGTTATCACCTGGCAGGGAGAAGATGCATTGATTTGTTGTAACAAGTCATCAGACTGTGCCCTGATCAGCTTCATCCCATGTCTGGTTCCCTTCTCACTCCAACCAACACATAAATCACTGTAAGATCTGTCCATTGGGTTAAAAACGAGCAAGTGCCAGGAAATCAGATAAAACAAGTGAGACATTCCTGAGCCAGGCTGAGCTCCCAGCAGAACCCCCTGGCCCTGGGGAAGATGCTTAAAGTGGGTTTAATTGGTAAAGTGGGAGCATTGGTGGAAAAATGAGTCTCCAGGGAGGGAGAGGGATGCTTGAGGATCAGAGCTGGGGTTGTTCTTCCCTCCTAAGGCCCCAGTCACTCTATCAGCAGGTGATCCCATGGCCCAGCAGCCACCTGAGGCAGCACTGACAGCTCCCAAAGCCTCCCTTTGGTCCCTCTTGGAGAGATTCCTCCTTGTGTCAGCAGGGGGAAGGTTGGACAGCAGGAGGAGGGATGTGGGATGTGCCCCGAGGCATGTGGGATGTGCCTCGAGGGATGTGGGATGTGCCTCGAGGGATATGGGATGATTCTCAAGGGATGTGGGATGTGCCTCGAGGGATGTGGGATGTGCCCCGAGGGATGTGGGATGTGCCTCGAGGGATATGGGATGATTCTCAAGGGATGTGGGATGTGCCCCGTGGGGTGTGGGATGTGCCTCGAGGGATGTGGGATGTGCCTCGTGGGATGTGCCCCGTGGGGTGTGGGATGTGCCTCAAGGGATGTGGGATGTGCCCCAAGGGGTGTGGGATGTGCCCCAAGGGGTGTGGGATGTGCCCCGAGGGATGTGGGATGTGCCCCAAGGGGTGTGGGATGTGCCCTGTGGGATGATCCTTAAGGGATGTGGGATGTGCCCCAAGGGGTGTGGGATGTGCCCCGAGGGATGTGGGATGTGCCCTAAGGAATGTGGGATGTGCCCCAAGGAATGTGGGATACGCCCTGTGGGATATGGGATGGTCCTCAAGGGATGTGGGATGTGCCTCAGCCAACACCAGACTCCAGGGTGTGAACCCCAAGTTCAGGGAGCTGTGAGGCACTGGAAGAAATTCCCTGTTTTCCATAACGTGGCTCCTGACTCCGAGCCCAGAGCAGGGAGAACAGCCCAGCTCCCTCCCTCTCCTTCCCAGGCTTTGGGGATTTAACAGCTGCTTTTCAGCCTTAAGAAAAGTTGCTGTGAGAACATCCAGGTTGGGATGAAGTGATGAGTCCACCACAGGGAGACTTGTTTGGATGGTTTTCATGCTGGATTTTTCCAGGAAAGGGCTTGGAGCAACCTGGTCTAGTGGAAGGTGGGGTGGAACCACCACAGGGGATGGAACAAAATGAGCTTTACGGTCCCTTGTGACCCAAACCAGTCTGGGATTGATTCTGCACGTGGTGGGTCTTTCCTGAGGTTGGTACAAACCCAAGTGGCTCCACAGGTGAGGGAGATGGAAAAGCTCCTGTTGCTTTCCCAGAGCAGGATTTGGCCCTGGAGTTGCCCTGATTGAAACTCCCTGACCCGGGCACGTTCACAGCCCATTTTTCACAGCGAGTTTTAAGAGCCTCTCCTGCTTCCTGCACATTTCCCCTGCAGAGCTCCCATCAGCCTGGAAATGGCCCTCAACATATGGCACCACGACTCCACCAGAGCCATTTGGGATAATTTGTGTGCTGTGCAGAGACACAGGATTTGGGAGCAAGATGGAAATTTCTCCCCGGGCTACTGGGAAGGGGGAGAGGTGGGCTGGGATCCCTCAATGTCAGATTGCAAAGCCCTCTGGCCATGCCCGGCTGCAGGGTGGGCATGAACCTCCTCCTGTGCCATGGCCCTGGGAGGCAGAGCCTGGTTTATCCTGCTGAAGGAATTCTCAGCTTCCCAGCTCTGAGTGCTGTGTGTCAGGAGGGTTTGGGGTCTGTGCTGAGCAGCACAAGAGTGTGCAAAGACCTGTTTCTATCCCCCCCAAGCCAACGCTTTATTATCTCTCTTTATTATTTCTCTGCATATGGAAACCACCTGGGAGCACTCAGGAAAAGTGTTGCTAAACCCAGGCCCTGCAAAACTGGACTTTAATCCCAGTAGGATCTTAATCCCAGCAGGATTTTAATCCCAGCCTTGCCATGGAGTAGCTGCAGATCCTCGTTGTGCCCCTTTCCCGGTGCTGCTGCTCATCCCACCTGTTCCTCTGAGCATATTCCCAGCACTTGTGGATTTGGGGGGTGTTTTCATCCCTCACACAATGGCACAGTTGATATAAAATGGGTGTTAAATCTCCACAGACCCCCCAGCTCGGGGGCTTGGAGCTCACTCGGAACTCCCAGCGCTTTGGGAAGCAATTTCAGCTCCTTTACATGTTCAGAGCTCATCAGAGGCATCACCTTTTCAGTGCCAAAGCTGGTGCCAGCCTTTCCTGCTCTCTTTGTTCATTACCAACAGCCCCAGGTTTGTCTCTGGGCTGCTGATGGAGACAAACTCCCCCTGCTCTGCCCACGGAGCCGGAGCTGCTCCGTTATTATCCCGCATTTCTCTCTCCCCAGCCGTGCCTGGACATCCCTGTCGTTCAGCTCTGACTGTTCTGGCACCTGCCTGGCTGTTCTGTCTCCTATTTATGGCTTTGCTGTCACCACTCACAGCCACGACTGACAGCACAGCACAGCTCCAGAATTCTCTCCTCTTTTTTGCCTTTCCCATCCCTTTCCGACAGGGAGCTGGGAGGGACATCGAGCAGCAGTGGCTGGAGTTGGAGGAGGTCAGCCTGACCTGAGCAGAATTGGTTCAGATTGCACAAATTTGTCATTTTTAAGGCCAAAAGGTGCTATTTTCCCACACCTAACCTGACATTTTGCTTAATGATGGCCATATAAATTCACCCAGTAATTTCCGTCTCGGCCTGAACTGCCTGTGGATGGAGTTGGGCTGTTTTCAGAGCAACAGGCAGCTGACCTTTGGAAATGGATCCCAGGATGAATTACCAGGTCAGATTTTATTTCTGTGAGAGTTTGGGTGACTTCAGCTTCCAGACATTGCTCCTCTTGCTTTAAAATCCACCCTGGCTGGTCCATGTGCACCAGAGTCCCTTCCCCAGTGGGGACCTTCGTGGCTTTTCCCTCCAAGGCCTCATCCTGAGCTACTCTCCCAGCCAATATTTATTTAAAATAAATATATTCAATCACATAAAGAGGCTGTTTAATTTTCCAAGAGTCTCTTTGCACCCTGAAATACAAACCTCCCCAACCAGAGCCAGAGGGGCCTCGAAGAGAATCACAAAGAGTGGTTGGAACAACTGATTTCAGGGAGATCAAACCCCAGAGGAGTCTGGAGCTGCAGAGCATCCCTGTCAGGATGGGCAAGGCTGGAGCAGAGATGATGTTGCATTGGCAGATCCAATGTCTTGGTTGTTAATGATGGAATTTCCATCCCTCAGGATGCTGGTTGTGGAGCTGCTCCCCCTTGGAAGGCTGACACTGCTTCTCATCCCTGCACATGAGTCCTTATTCCAAAGCTCTTTTCCCAGGGAGAGGGAAGTTCTTTGAGGGTTGGAAGCAAGACTGGTGTCAATGGATTGTTGGAGTCTCATTCCCAGCTTGTTAATGGTGTGACCAGTAAGAAGAGAATCTTCTCAGAGGATGCCAAACCCTGGCTGGGGCTGAGCAGGGGATGAAGATGGGGCTCAGCCTCTGCTCCTGCAGCTCCTACCCCTGGGAAGGTCTGGGAAAAACCTCTCCTGTTTCATTGGAAAAGGCCAGACTGGCCCCAGAACTCACTTTAAGTTGTGCTGCCTCCAGATCTGGAGGACAGGGACATGGAGCTGCTGGAGAGAGAGCAGGGAGGAACAGGAGGGTCAGGGGATGGAGGGAGGGCTGGGAGAGCTGGGATTGTGCAGCTCCAGGGAGAACTTCCAGTGTCTAAAGGGCTCCAGGAGCTGGAGAGGGACTTGGACAAGGGATGGAGGGACAGGACAGGGGGAATGGCTTCCCTCTGCCAGAGGGCAGGGATAGATGGGGTATTGGGATGGGCTGGGCTGGGATTCCCAGAGAAGCTGTGGCTGCCCCATCCCTGGGAGTGTCCAAGGCCAGGCTGGAGCAACCTGGGACAGTGAGAGGTGTCTCTGCCCATGGCAGGGAGTGGCACTGGATGAATTTAAGGTCCCTCCAACCCAAACCATTCTGGAATTCCCTAATTCCATGTGCTGGCAGCGTTGGACTCGCCCTGTTTTCCATGAAATGCTCTTTAATGGCTGTTTAGCAGGGAGTGACAGCGGGATGAGAGGCGGGATCCTCCCGGGGCCCTCTGCAATCACACTGTTGGTTTTCTGCTCAGATGACAGAGATCTTGATCTTCCAGTCTTTCAAGTGCTGTGTATTTTGGGGTTGGCAGAGGGGCTTTTTTCCCTCAACTGTGGTGTCCTTGATAAATACACAAACAAATGCCTCAGAGCCAGGAAGAAAATACCAACGTGCACGGAAGAAATGTTAAATAAACCCAGCCTGGCTGGTTCCCAAGGGTTGGAACCCGAGTTCATGTTCAGTGGGATGAGCTCTGGGCACACCACAGACATCCAAACATCCCCTCCTAACCTGGGCAGCCCCCACGGGGCCAGCACAGCTTTCCCTTGGAATTCCCATGGAATTTATGGCCCTTCATCCCCACCCTGGGAGGTGCAAAGGGGTCTCAGAGAGCTCTGCCCTCATTTTTTAGGCTGGGAAGGGACCCCCAGGCAGAGGGGTTTGGCTCAGTTGAAATCCATGAGCAAAATTCCTCTGATTTCCTCCCTTATTGTTTGCATTAAATGTTCCATTAATGTGATATCAGGTCACCAAAGCAGAGGGGATTGATAAAGAAAAAAAAAGACATCACACCCTCTTGCTCCCCAGGTCTGCCATCTGCAAGAATTTAATTTCTTACTGTGTCCTAAAGGGAAAGAAAAGGAGTTTGGAGAAGGAAGAAGGAGGAGGGAGGAGAAAAACCTCGCCCAGAAATGAATGAATTAAATACAATCAAACTGAAGGGGCCACTGCAGTCAGGGAGGGTATTTGTGGTGTGTAAAGCTCCTGGTGGTGCTGATGGGAGGGGGAGAAGAATCTCTCCATCATTTGTATTTTCTAACATGCTGAGACTTAGGACAAGCTATTAAGGAGCTGACATTTGGAAGTGTATTTAAGCCCTGCTTAGATTAAAGCTTTTTATTTCCTCTGACTCTCTTCCCCTCCACATTCCTGAACATTTGCCCCCACTTTAAGGGATTTATTCCTCCATCCCTCCATCCTCATCCCCCTTTTCTCTCTTCCTCTACTTACCATGAGGCTAATGGGGAATAAATTGAGAGCAAAATGAATATATTCCTGCTATAAATAATTGATGGACATCTCAGCTACTCTGGGATCCCACACAGGTTTCTGTGCATGTGGGCACAGAACACGCAGAGCTCTGGGAGCCAGAACAGAGAAAATCTGTGCTCCTCATCACAGGAGGCAGGAAGAAGGAGAATGTTCCTCCCTGGCCCATTCCAAGTGCAAAACTCAGGTCTTGGTGCCTTGGGATTGGGGTGTCCAGCTCCCAGCATTGTCCCATTAATGTCCCCAAGCCCATTAATGCCACTGGCCCTGCTCAGAGCAGCCCCAGCACGGCCACATTTCACGGAACTGCTGAGGATAATTAAACTTTGCAGTTAAGAGATAACACCAGAGATGTGCTTTTTCCTCTGAGCTTTGCACATCACAGCTGGAGGCATTAGATAAGGTGGAAATTGGCCTATTTTCCAGCCCCAAAGTAGCTTTGCTGTGAGAACACAAGGAAATTTCAGAGATTTTTCGCCCCTTCTTTGAAATCAACACTTAAGGGTCTGCATTGCAAGGGCCCCACTGCAGAAATCTCTGTGTTTGCAGCATCTGCTGGGACTCACAGGATGAATTTTCCTGGTAGAAATGATGAGAAAGGCTGGAGATGACCCCAGATCTTCCCCCAGGATGCTGATGGCCAACACCACACACCCCCCAGATGAGCAGATCTGACAGTACCAGGAGTTCCAGGGGGTCACCAGTCACCAGGAATTAGCTTTAAATTCCACATCTGTTGGCTCCCAAGCCCTGCCTGAGTGGGAATGAGTTTCACTGGGCACAGGCAGAGCCAGGCTGGCAGATGGCACTGCCACCACAGTCCCCCCCAGCGCCACAGTAACACTTTCTGACACACTTGGAGTGAAAATTATGACTTGAGAGGGTTGGTTTGTCAGGGAGCTCAGCAGGGCCGGGGGCAGCAGGAGCAGTGGGGTCTGCCAGGGAGATCATCTGGAGCTGGGAGCAGGAATGAGGGAACTGAGCCTTGCACAGACCACAGGGGCACCCAGAGCAGTGAGACTCAGCATTAATCATCAGGCATTTGGGAAACTGTGGGAACCCTGTTAGCTTGTTACCAACCCAGGGCTTAATTAATTGCAGTCCATATGCAGGTCTATATATAGACACTCACATATGTGTTCTCTTCCTATAGACACACCCCCAAAATGCCCTCCCTGGAGACCCCAATTAAGTGCAGCCTCATGTCATCTCCTGACACTGAGTTTCTCTGTCAGATGTTGCACAGAGGTGGGGAAAAAAGCCCCCAAATATCCCTTCACACTCAGACAAGCTGCACATTCAGCTTCCCCCAGTGCCAGAGTCTTCCCCAAGCCCCTCTCCCAGCTCTGAGCCCTGGATTGCTGTTTGCTTGGAAAGCTGTTTTCATGAGAGAACAGCAAAAAAAAAAAAAAAAAAAGAAAAGAAAAAGAAAAGCAAAGCCCAATGCCCTCCATGCAGGATATTGGTTCCTTCCTCCTGACATTTATGAACTGTGTATTTCACATCTCTGGTGCCGTGTTCCATAAAATAACATCTGTCATCGCCGGCAGCCCTCGGAAAGTGCTCTCACCGGGTTCACTCTGCAGATTTAGTGCTCTGGAAAGGGGCTTGCAGAGGCTGCTGGCACGAGCAGAGGGCACAGGGAGGGGGGAGAGGGTTGGCACATCCCTGCCTGGCAGATCCTTCATGGACCTGCTCTGGTTTCCCCCTGAAATGTGTCCGTTCCTGTTTCACGCCAGTTTATTCCAGACCAGGGCGTGAATCTGCGGGAGGTGAAGGGTGTTTGGGGCTCAGGCTGCTGAACTGCTGCCCCCCAAATCTGCTGCCCCCCAAATCTGCTGCCCCCCAAACCTGCTGCCCCCCAAATCTGCTCCCTGCCAAATTTTCTGACCCCCAAAACTGCTGCCCCCCAAGTCTGATGCCTCCCAAAACTGCTGTCCTAAAAACTACTGCACCCCAAAACTGCTGCCCCTCAACTCTTCCACCCCTCAAAACTTCTGCCACCCAAAACTTCTTCCACCCAAAACTTCTTCTACCCAAAACTTCTTCCACCCAAAACTTCCACCCAAAACTTCTTCCACCCAAAACTTCTTCTACCCACAACTTCTTCCACCCAAAACTTCCACCCAAAATTTCTTCCACCCAAAACTTCTTCCACCCCAAACTGCTGTCCCCCAAAACTGCTCCCTGCCAAATTTTCTGTCCCCCAAAAGTGCTGCCCCCCCAAACTGCTCCCCCTCAAAAGTTCTTCCTCCCCAAACTGCTGCCCCTGAAAACTGCAGCCCCTCAAAACTTCTTCTACCCAAAACTTCTGCCCCCCAAAACTGCAGCCCCTCAAAACTTCCACCCAAAACTTCTGCCCCCCCAAAACTTCTTCCACCCAAAATTTCTGCCACCCAGAACTGCTGTCCCCCAAATCTGCAGAGCCCATCCCAACCCACAACCACCACCCTCCACTCATCCCAACCCCAAGGATGCACAAGGGAAGGAAATAAAGCACAAATGTCCCCCCCTGTGCTCTCTTTGCAACCTCTCCTGCTCCCCATCCCACTAATTTTTTCTCTCCTCACTCATTCCAGCACTTTTTGCCAACTTTCTCCCCGTTTTATCTCGTCCCCCTCTCTCCCTGCCCTCCTTCTGGTGTCTCTCTCCCCTTCTCCCATCCAGAGCCATCTCCTGACACCTCGAGGTGTCACCATGACAACCTTCTCATGGTGGTGCCAATCCAGAGAGCAAAATTTCCCTGCCCCTGCAGGCCCTTGTTCTCTCCTGGCATAAATTTCCTTGTCCTTCACCCAGGGAAGGTCTTGAAGAAGCTCAGGGGTTTATCCACAAAGAAACACAAAATATTCCAGGGGGGAAACCAGGATGGGACCCACAGGGAGCCCCTTCCAACCCAAACCCTTCCATGATTCTCTGGTAAATCTAATTAGTCTGTAAATGAGGGCACCCATCTCTGGCATTCCCTCTCCTTTTCCATGACTGGTCTCTTCCCCACCTACTGATTGGAATTCCTGCTTTTCAGATGTTCCCTCTGCTTTCCCTGTCCTGAAATCCTTTTGCAGAGGAGACCAAGCAGGTCAGGCCATGCAGCTCCAGGTCCAAGCTCAGGGTGTCCTCAGCACCTTTACAAACGAGGCTGTTTTGTTGCAGCCACTCCAAAAATGCACAAAAGCTTTAAAAAAATAAAGAGAAAAGAAGGAGAAGTAGCAGAGAGGTGCTGGGGATGGAGCTGTGTCCATGGAATGGGCCACTCTGCTCCCTGTCCTGGAGAGATTTGGTGGCACCAGAGGTGGAAACATCCCAGGAGGACAAAGGGCACCAGGCTCAGACCATCCTGACAACAGCAGGTTAGAAATTCCTCCTTTTCCTGGCTGGATAGAGGGACTGAGGGGGAGAGCAGAGGGACTGAGGGGGAGAGCAGAGGGATTCACCCCCAGTGCATCCCAGCCCCACGTGCCTGGAGC